>JAKSZT010053887.1:36898074-37075240 GCA_026826555.1 Tolypeutes matacus
AGGAGAATAGAAAGAGAAAAGAATGGACAAAAATTGGAGCAGGATCTCAGGGAATTGAATGACAATGTAAAGTTTACAAACATACACATTATCAGTGTCACAGAAAGGGAAGAGAACGGAAGAGAGACAGAAAGGATATTTGAGGAAATAATGACTGAAAAGTTCCCAACCCTTCTGAAAGACATAAAAATCAATATCCCAGAAGGACAATGCACCCAAAACAGAAAAAATCCAAATAGATCTACTCCAAGACACCTAATATTCAGAATGACAAATACAAGAGATAAAGAGAGGATTCTAAAAGTAGCAAAAGAAAATAATGTATCACATACAAGGGAATCTCAACATCACTAAGTGCTGATCTCTCATCAGAAACCATGGAGGTGAGAAGAAAGGGGTAGGATGTATTTAAAAAAGAAAGAGAAAAACTGCTAGCCAAGAATTTTTTTAACCAGCAAAACTGTCCTTTAAAAGTGAAGGTGAGTTTAACATCTTCACAGAAAAACCAACCTGCGAGAGTATGCTACCAAAAGACCAGTTTTGCAAGAGATACTAAAGGGAGGGTAACAGTCTGAAAGAAAAAGCAAATGCAAGAGACTCAGAGAAGAGTATAGTAATAAAGATTATAAGTAAGAGTAACTTAAAGGGTAAAAAATACCCAGACAATAGTAAAATATGACAACATAAAGCCAAAGGATAAAATGGACAAAGTAAGTAATGCCTTTATTGTAATAAAATTGAATGTTAATGGACTGAATTCTTCAGTCAAAAGGCACAGACTGAGAGAATGGATTAAAAAATATGAGCCATCTATATGGTATCTACAAGTGATTAACCTCAGATGTAAGGACACAACCATGTTGAAAATGAAAGGCTGGAAAAAGATATTCCATGCAAATAGTAATTAAAAAACATTTGAAGTAGTGATAGTAAATATCAGACAAAATAGGTTTGAAATGCAAAAGTGTTTTAAGAGATGAAGAAGGTCATTATATATTAATAAAAGGGACAGTTCACCAAGAAGATATAACTATAATAAATATTTATGCACCCATCCTGGGTGCACCAAAATACATGAGGCACACATTGGCAAAACTGAAGGGAGAAATAGATATCTCTACAATAATAGTTGGAGACTTCAATACACCACTCTCAGCATTGGATAGAACATCTGGACAGAGGATAAATAAGGAAATAGTGGTTGAATATGATAAATGAACTAGACCTAACAGATATGTAGAGAGCTTTGTACCCCAAAACAGCAGGATATACATTATTTTTAAGTGCTCATGGATTCTTCTCCAGGGTAGTCCATATATTGGGTAATAAGACAAGCCTCAATAAACATAAAAATATTGAAGTTATACAAAACACTTTCTCTGATCATAGTAGAATGAAACTTGAAATCAATAACAGAAAGAAAAAGAAAAAACTCATAAATACATAGAGATAAACAGCACTATTAAATAATAAGTGGATCAAAGAAGAAATTGCAAGAGAACTCAGTACCCATCTTGAGACAAATGAAAATGAGAAAGCAGCTTATCAAAACCTATGGAATAGGTGTTTTTTTTTTTTGTTTGTTTGTTTGTTTTGTTTTTTGAGAGGGACATATATAGTCCCCAATGTTTATGTTTAAAAAGCAGAAAGATGTAAAATTGAAGACCTAATGGCACACTTGGAGGAACTAGAAAAAGAACAGCAAACTAATCCCAAACCATGCCAAAGGACAAATATAATAAAGATCAGAGAGGAAATAAATGAAATTGAGAGCAAAATAAATAAATAAAGAGAATCAACAAAACCAAAAGTTCATTCATTGAGATCAATGAAACTAACAAACCCTTAGCTAGACTGAAAAAGAAAAAAAGAGAATATGCAAATAAATAAAATCAGGAATGAGAGGGGAGACATTACCACTGACTCTGCAGAAGTAAGAAGGATCATAAGAGGATACTATAAACAACTGTACTCAAACAAACTAGACAATATAGATGAAATGAACAAATTCCTAGAAGAACAGGAACAACCTACACTGACCCTAGAAGAAATAGAAAACCTCAACAAACTGATCACAAATGAAGAGATTGAAACGGTCATCAAAAAGCTCCCCAAAATGAAAAGCCCAGGACCAGATGGCTTCACAAGTGAATTCTACCAACCATTCAAAGACAATCTAATACCAATCTTGTTCTTCAAAAAAATTGAACAGGAAGGAAGGCTACCAAACTCATTATATGAAGCCAGCATCACTCTAATACGAAAACCAGGTAAACATACTATGAAAAAAGAAAATTGCAGTCCAATTTCTCTAAAGAATATAAATGCAAAAATCCTCAACAAAATACTTGCAGGCAGAATCCAAAAGCACATTAAAATTAGTACACACCATGATGAAGTGGGTTTTATCCCGGGCATGCAAGAGTGGTTCAACACAAGAAAATAAATTATTGTAATAAACCACATTAATATATTGAAAAAAATCACATGATCCTCTCAATTGATGAAAAAAGGCATTTGACAAAATACAGCATCCTTTCTTGATTAAAAAAAAAAAAAAAAAAAACACTGCAAGAAGAGGAATAGAAGGACGCTTTCTCAACATGGTAAAGTGCACATATGAAAAACCTAGAGCTAACATTGTACCCAAGGTCAAATTCTGAAAGCTTTCCCACTGAGATCAGGAGCAAGACAAGGATGCCCACTGAAACCATTGTTATTCAATATTGTCCTGGAAGTTCTAGCTAGAGCAATTAGGCAAGATAAAGAAATAAAAATCACACAAATAGGAAAGGAAGAAGTAAAACTTGTGCTATATGTTGATGATATGATCTTATATCTAGAAAATCCTGAAAAATCCACAAAAAAGCTAGTAAAACTAATAAATAAGTTCAGCAAAGTGTCAAGATACAAGATTAATATGCAAATAGCAGTAGCATTTCTATACACTACTGATGAGCAATCCCAGGAGGAAGTCAGAAAAAAATTCCGTTTATAATAATGACTAAAATAAACAAATATTTAGGAATAAACATAACCAAGGACATAAAGGACCTATATTCAGAAAACTACAAAACACTGAAAAAAAAAAAACAAAACAAAACAAAACAAAAAAAAAAACAACAACAACCAAAGAAGATCTAAATAAATGGAAAGGCATTCTGTGTTCATGGATTGGAAGACTAAATATTGTTAAGATATCAGTTCTACCCTAACTGATTTACAAATTCAAAGCAATCCCAATAAAAATCCCAACAGCCTTTTT
The DNA here is from genome assembly GCA_026826555.1 of Tolypeutes matacus. Taxonomy (NCBI): domain Eukaryota; kingdom Metazoa; phylum Chordata; class Mammalia; order Cingulata; family Chlamyphoridae; genus Tolypeutes; species Tolypeutes matacus. The sequence goes on from JAKSZT010053887.1 coordinate 36,901,340, forward strand.
TTTTTTTTTTTCCAGAAATGGAAAAGCCAATTATCAAATTTACTTGCATGGGTAAGGGGTCCTGAAAAGCCCAAAAATGTCTTTAAAAAGAATAACAAAGTTGGAGGACTCTCACTTCCTGACTGTAAAACATATTACTTAGCTACAGTGGTAGAAACAGCATGGTACTGACATAGATGTAGACATATTGACCAATGAAACTAAATTGAGAACCCAAAATAGACCCTCATATCTATGGTCAAGTGATTTTTGACAAGGCTGTCAAGCTCACCTAGCTGGACCGGAACTGTATATTGAACAAATGGTGCTGGGGAGTACTGGCTATCCATATCCAAAGGAAAGAAGAAGAACCTCTATTTCATACCTTATACAAAATTAACTCAGCTGTAAGAAGAAATTAGGATGACAACATGAATGAACCTTGAAGGTATTTTATTGGGTGGAATAAGCCAGCCACAAAAGGAGAAATTAGTGAGTTGTCTCACTAATATGGACTAAATACAATGAGTAAACTCATGGAGGTAAACTCTATAGAGAGTATAGGCTACTAGGAGATAGAATGTGGGTAGAGAATGGGAGATGATGCTTAATGTATGTAGAATTTTTCATAAGGTTTATTTTAAAAGTGTGGAAATGATTAGTGTTGATGGTAACACATTATAGTGAGTACAGTTAATATTGCTGATCTGTAAATGTGATTGTGGCTGAAAGGGGTAGTCTGTGGATGTAAATGTCAATTGAAAGGATTGTATAATATAGTGATTTCAGTGGTGGATAAAGATTGTGGTTAATAGTATAAATATAAGATTGTTCTATTAAAAAGTGGTAAGAATATGGTGATACACAGAAAAATTACAACTAATGTAACTTATGGACAATAGTTAATGGTAGTATTGTAATATTTTTGCAGCGATGGCTAAGATGATATTGTTTCAATTCTAAGAGACAACAATAGGGGGTATAAGGAGGTATGGGATTTTTCATTTTGCAATAATGAAAATGTTCCAAAATTGACTTAGGTGATGACAGCACAACTCTGTGATGATTTTTTTTTTAAATATAAGAACTGAATGCACACTTTGAATAGATTGTCCAAAGCATGGGACTGTATAACACAGGGAATCCAGTGGTGGAAGATGGACTGTGGTTAACAGGACAAATTTGGGAAAGTTCTCTCATGAAATATAACAGGTGTATAATACTAAGACAGGGTGTTAATAATCAGGCTGGTTGGAAGAAAAATACATCAAATGTAAGATATGGGCTATAGTTGGCAGTAATATTTTGATGATGCTCTTTCATGGTTTGTTATATGTTTCACAACAATGCAAGGTGTTGATGTGTGGGAGCCCTATATGATGATATGCATGTTTCTTTTGTAAATTCACAACTTTTACTATACACTTATTGTTTATGTATATTCACATATGAATGATATACTTTAACAAAATTTTATTTAAAAAAAGAATAAATGTCCTTAAGGTGTTTAATATATAGGACTGACACAGATTAGAATTTTGATCTGATTATAGAAATCTGGGATTGATGCACATAATGTGGTACATGAAGCTACGGATTTGGATGAATTCCAGGGAGAGAGCTATCCTAAGTGTACTGATATGAAGAGAATAGGTAAATGATTTTGTAGAGGAGACTGAGGAAGTTAGAGGAGAGACAGAGAAAGACAAAGAAATAGAGAGAAGAAGAGTAGGAGAGAAGAGTAAGAGAGAAAAGAGTAAGAGAGAGAAGAAACATAGAAACTAAGGGAGAGTCTATATTTCAAGGACACTAATTATTTTACCCTCAGAAACAGTGCATCAACCTCTCTTGCCTCCTAACCGGTCTTTCTGCTTTCACTCTCACCCCTTTACAATGCCTTCTCCACAAAGCTGCCAGAGGGACATTTTAAAAATGTAAATCATATTAAGACATGCTCTTTTTAAAAACCTTAGACTGATTCTCATTGCACCTTGAATAAGTTCCAAACACCTTTTTGTAGTTTACAAAGCCATAGATGAGCCAAATCCTAACTACTACAACAATCTCTTACCATTTAACAATTTAGCCCAACTCTAGCCAAGCGGATATCCTTTCTCAAACCGTCTTGTGCACCTTGCGGCCTCTACTACTGCTGCTCCAGACTCTCCCTGACACTCTCCCTCTACTCTTCACATGACTAACACATGGTTTCACATGATTTCAGCTTATACATTAACTCCTCAGAGAGGCATTCTTGACATCTCTACCTAAAGTAGCCCTGCTCCCACTCACTCCCTAGCTCCCCTCAATCACATCACCCTGTCCTTGGCTTCTGGTTTGTTTCCTTGTGCAATGTTAATCTCTCCCACTAGAATTCATCCCTCAAGGCAGGGATATTGTCTATCTTGTTCACTGTTTTATCTCTAGAGCTTAGTACAGCTTCAGTTACATAATGTCTGTTCAAGAAATATGAGTGGAATGAATGAAATAAGCTCACCCATACAGCAAATTGATTCATGAGCTCATTCTGCTTTTACATGAGTCCTCTGCAATGGGGAGAGGAAATGGGGAAAGGGAGAGCTTTTGACTTTGGTCCCAAATGCAGTTTTCCAGGAAAACAATTATGCCCTAGAAGGAAAGTTTAATTTGAAACAGGAATCCCCCAAATCCCAAGATACACTCCCTGATTTTTTTACATCCTCTACCCATGCACACATTTGCTATGTTTCCTGGAGTAAGGCCCTTAATTTCTTGATTTCTATTCCCCCTCAGGTTATTCTTTGAAATACTATTCCTGCCTTTAATATATAGCAGTCTGTCCTGTGCATCTTCAAATTAATGCTGTGAACTCCCAGTGGCAAAAGTGATTAGAAAGTTCAAAAATCTGGCTTGTTCAGTACTTCTAAGTCTTTACTTTGGTACTGTTTATTTGGCATGTGATTCAAATATTTATTCAATCATCCAATAGATAAATACTTGAAAGGTGTTTTTTGCAAGGCACTGTGGGAAGCACTGAGAGGAGTAGTCTCTTCCTTCTCTAAAACTGCTTGCCATAAAATAGGGGATACGAACCGACTAAACATCTATATAATTGACAACAGCATCCCATGTAAAGAGCCCCAGATGTGACTGTAGGAGGGATACCTGAATTCTCCTTGGCTTGGAAATTAGAGTAATATGACAAGTAATTTTGCCCTTCTGGGCCTTGGTTTCTTATATATAAGAAAAGGGATTTGAATTATATAAATGCTAAATTAACTTTTCAGTATGTAAAAATCTCTGTGAATTTAGAAAATTAAAATTTAAGCCATAACATATTTTGTCCACCTATTTGGAAAAAATTAAATAGGTAATAACCCTCAGTTTCTCTTTTGAAATGAATTTTCTTATAACTGCTAGTGGATTTGTAAACTGAAATAATCTATTCATAAGGCTTAAAAATGTCAGTTGGCCATGTAATTCTAGTTTTACAACAATTTTCTTTACAGCAGAATTTTTTTTTAAATGTAAGAACTGCATAAATAGTCAAAATTATGAGAAAGGATTAATAATTTATGGTCCATTCTAACTAAAAAATCTATTTTTGGAAGCTGTTTCAAGCCCTTACAATGTGTCAGCTTCTGTTCAAGTGTTAGTATAACCTAGTTTAATGCATGCCACACATGTGTGAGGTAGGCATTGGTAGGATAACCACAGGCAGATGAGGTTATGGTTAAATGACCACTTAGTGCCTGGTTAAAAAGAATAGCTCACAGTTTGAACCCAAGCAGTGTAACTGCACAGCCTAATCAATTTACCTCTGTGTTATGTTCCACCATGGCATGAAGCAATATAGAGTATGAATTTAAAGTAAAATATAGTTGGAAAAATTCAAGAATAATAAGCTAGAATTAAGATGGATTTGATAGCAATGGGAATGAAAAAGAATGATGGATAACCTGAGATATATGTGTGACAGGCATAGTGGAGAATCAATTAAATGAATATGGGGGGAAATATTATAAATTAAGGTGTTAATTAGTCATAAATATTAATAATATGATAATAATGCAACTACTCTTTGTTAAGAACCTACTATGTTTCAAACTGTGCTAGTCATTTAATACACCATCTTATATAAGCAGGATTGGATTAGTAGAGAGAATTATCTTGAATTTAATTTTAAACTCATGGGGTTTGAAATCCTGAAGGCCATCCTAAGTGTTGTGGTATCTATAGAGAATGCAAATGGGATTGAATGATGCAAAATGAAACAGAGAGGAACCTAAGAGGAAGTTCTTTCTCCTCAAGAGAAGCATAAGTCTCAGAAATCACCACAGCTTTAATAATTTCTATATATTAGCTTATGTATCAGTTTTAAGTATCAAAGTTGCAGAACTCACACTATGCCCCAAAAATGTCACGTTCTTTCGTTTTTTGTCTAACTTATGATTTTTCCCATGAACCCTCACTCATTAGGTAGTGACAAAACAAACAAATAAACACACACACAAACTAACTTTAAGCCATTCCTATCATTTGAACAGTCTCTGTATATTTTTGGTCTTTTGTTATGGAAATTTCCAATGTCATTAGGACAGTAGAAACAAATGGCATAACCCCATTTACTATATGTTCTATACACATATAGTATATTCATATAGTAAATGTACATTTACTGATAATATACATTTAATAATTATTAGCATTTTGCCATGTTTGTTTTATCTTTTTTCTTGCTATGTACTTTGAAAACTAATTGCAAACATCATGTTTCACCTTTATTTTGTAATCTTATCTAAAATAAGGACTTTTTCCCTGTATATCTTTTCTGAAACCATTACACCTTAAAAAGTAATGATATTTTAATACCATTTAATAAACGGTCTATCCTTTAATTTCCCAATTGTCTCCAATGTATGTTAATATCAGTTTGTTCTGCCCAGGATCATATCAAAGGCAATCAATTGCATTTTGTTGTGCCTCTAAGGTCTTTATAAATCCAGAGAGTTTCCACCACACTCCCACATTTTTTTTGTTTTTGTTTTTTAATACCACAAGACATGGGTCCACTTGTCCCACAGAATAATCTCATATTTAGGTTGAAACTTTTTAGTGAGAATATTTGCAGATGATGTGTGCTTCAATACCGCATTATGTCAGAAGGTACAGGACTTCTGGTCGTTCCAGTGTTAATGACACGGAGATTGATTACCATGTCAAAGAATTTGTAAAGTTACACTTTCCCCCTTGCAACCAGATTCTCTGTGGGTTGATACTTTGTATCCATGCAAATGTCCAGGTCTCTTTCAACATTTCACTTAATAGTTCCAGTATTCATTGATGATCGTTGCCTGAATAAATAATTTTATTAAGATAGCAAGACATGCAATCCTTTTTGGGTAAATACTCAATTTTTCAATTATCTCCCCCTTCACACTCACATACACACACTCTCTTTCTCCTACCCAAATGCTATTTAGATGCATAAGAGGGCTTAACATATCAGTAATGCAAAATAGAATAGAGGCCCTCACATCCATCTATAATCTGTTGGATTCTCTTGCCTTGGGGTATTTTTCATCAGTGACCTTACAGCTTGGTCACCTGGTGTTGGTTGCTAAGGCTTTCTATCATACAACCTTTGATTTATTCTCTTTCACCTTAAACAGAGTATGGTGCTGCTACCCATCTGACTGTCTCATCTGGGCTGTTATTGGTACTACAGCTTCTGTTTATCTGCCACACACCCCATCTTGCTGTGGCCTCCTCTGTCCATGACAAAAGTTTTCCACAAGGTTTCCTCACTTTCACTCTCATAGTCTATCTCACGGAAGGAGAAATGCTATTAAAACAGCTATAATCTGTGCACCAGGTCCTCCCATCCCCTAACCCACCCTTGGGAACACAAGAATCTCAGCTCCTTTCTGCATAGAGAAAATGAGAGTGGCTTGGGAAATAAGATGACCAACTGTCCTAGTTTGCCTAGAACCAAGGGGTTTCTCAGGAAGTGGGAATTTCAAGGCTAAAACTGAGATAGTTCTGAAAAACAGCATAATTTGTCACTTTATTGGACAAGCCAAGGAGAAGCTCTCCCTCTGCCTAACAGCGTCATGCTGCATGGTATACTTGGCTGGAGCTGCTCCAGACTGCCATAGGACTGACAGGCACAGCGGTCTCCTCCCAGAGTCCCCTCTGCCTTTTGTATTCCATCCAGTATTCCCAACACATCTCTCTCCTCTGGCATTTTGGCCTGGATGGAAGATAGACAAGCTTGACTTGTCCTCTGCTTTCCTGGCTCAATGGAATCCTTTCTTCTCTTACAATCTCTCAGGCAGAAAGGATGCATTATTTTTTTTCTCTTGCTGTATTCTCAAGGCTTTTCCTAGTCCGGTAGAGAACCAGGTTGTTTGGTATTTTCTTCTTCCAGGTCATATCCTGCAATTGTAGCCTCACAGCTAAGCCTTAATAGAGAATGGGGTACAAGAGAAAGAGATTGCCTTCATGGTAAAAGAACCTGAATTGGAAAGTGTTTCAAAATGATTTTATTCTCAAATATTATATATTCATCCTTATAGGAACCAACACATCATATACTTTGGAATATAATGTTAAATTTAACGTGGCTTTGAAAATCATGTTATATAAAAGGAGAAAAGGCCCTGGAGAAAAAGGCACTGGAAAATTCTGCTCTTGCTATTTTTATTATGTTAGTTGCTTGGTAATTGATTGAATGGAATTTGAAAGCATCTTGAGAATAGAATAATGATACTTCTAAAACCATTGTGAAAGTTTTTATTTCTCAGTCAGGCTTATATCAACAATTTGCCTGACAACCATTTATATGGTGGAAGCTTTTTGGCCAATAAAATTCCCTAATGTTCTTTAAGCCATATGGCATCTACCTATTTTAAATTACCTCAAGTATATAACTATGGGAAGGATAGGTATCATAGGAAATGGAATGATTTAGTCTTCATATTTGGTAGAAATGGGATATAAAGCCAGTTTTTCTAGTTTCTCTTCAACATTGTTTTCTGTTTTAACAAATTATCTATTATGTGCATAAAGGATTGAATGCTTCTGAAAGACAGTGTGCCTCATGGAAAAGAAGGCACATGGAGAGATAAGTAAGTCTCACTCATCTTTTTCTCTAAGGATGTTAGACAAAGGAAGGGGGCTTGGATTAGGTTCACAAAAGTTAAGGATGCCAAAAATTTAATCAAGATAAATAATATTTTTAAATAAAATTTTATTGAAGTATGTAATTCAGACATGAATATAAACAAACAATAAGTATTTAGTAAAAAATTGTGAATTTACAAAACAAACATGCATAATATCATGCAAGGCTCCCATACATCTCCCCACCACCAACACCTTGCATTATTGTGAAACATTTGTTACAAATTAAGAAAGAGCATCATCAAAATATTACCTCCAACTATAGCCCATATCTTATATTTGGTATATTTCCCCATCCCCCTAAAAATCTGATTATTAACACTCTGCCTAACCCTGCTTCCTCTGCTTTCTTTCACAAGCATTGATTCTTGCAAAGCATCTTGCATCCCAAATTCTGATTCAGCACTTGCTTTCAGAGAACCCTACCTGCAAATGAGTTGCAACTCCCAAGGCCTGCCTCATGTATGTACCATGGTTTTGATCAAAAATTTGAGTTTACTTGTTCCAGTTTCTCTCCTGAAAATTCTAAAGAGTCTCTTGTATCAAGAGAACAAGAATGAACTTTAGATGATTTTTAAGAAATGACTATTTATATATGCAACTATCACAGATCAAATTATAAATAATACACAACTACGTTGTGGTTTTATTATTGACAATCAGTCCAACTTTAAGGTATGATTAAAATTCTATGTTCAGAGATATTACAGTATTATTGATTTCTCATGATGTTCAAATTATCCGTTTTTGCTTTATATTTCATTTTTGCTCCACCTATCACAAGATCCCACATTATACTTGTTATATCTTACTTGTTTATAAGGCTTCAGTTGAAACTTACTTAAAAGTATTTAATAAAAAAGTCTTTCTGCCTCAACTACCAGACTCCATCAGCTGTAGTCTTATTACCAAATATTTCTTCTTCTTACTAACTGTTCCACAGATCTGTACAAACTGAAAATTCAGGAGATATTTCCTCCTCAAATGTAATTTGTTTAACTAGCCAAAGAACATCACCCATCTTACAAGTGCCTTAAAAGTTGTGACACAAGCTTCTGAGGAAATTAAAATGTTTTCTCCAAGGTTTGAAGCAGGAAACAGTATAGTTTTGGTTGAGTATTACCAGAAAGGTTTTCTCCCATTCTCAAATGATATATATAGTTTTTCATTTATGTTGTTTTTTTTTTTTTGCTTTCTTCTTTTCTTCATTTTTTTTTTAAAGAAAATTCTCCGTTCTCCATTATATGTTCCAGCTTCAATGGGGTTTCACTTTTATTGCTTTGTACACTCTACATGCAACTTATATTTGTATATAGGTTCAACATATTTTTTTCTCTACCAAAATGGTAAAAATCGCTGGCCTGACTCAATACTTTGGTCTTAGTATTTGAATACTGCAAATTTCTTATTTGATACTGACTGGTCACTTAACTTTTTTATTTTATTTTAATGCTTCCTGCTGGTATATGGAGACAGTTGCTGAAATATTGTTGAAACTTTCATCTTCAAAGTTACAAAGCTGAATTGAAACTTTGGTACAGTGCAGGGCTAGCTTTAATGACTTGCATGTGTAATCTTCGAGAGTTAGCATGGTTATGGACATGTGTGAGGGCTATGGAGTGAGAAATAGGTATGAATTCTAAGATTACTATTTAGTAGCTAGAAGACTTTAAAAATATTGCACAATCTCTCAGATTCTTAGTTCCTTCGTCTGTGAATGGAGATAATAGGGATAATGATGACTGACTTCCCTGGGTATTGTGACTATTTGAGATAAAAAAAAAAAAAAAAAAAGTCATGCATATAATAGTTACTATATAATTGTTAGCAATTATTATCACTGAAGAATTTACAATATTTATCATACCCACTTTCTCGTTTAAGTTAACATTTTTGCTGACAGTTTTGTTTCTTAGTTTATGCATAAGTATTAATTTATACAATATTTTAATATGTAAGGTGTTTTGAGAAGAAAACAATATGCAAATAGAGGAAGTTGTTATTCACTGCATTGATGTGTGAATGATCAGGGCTCTAAGGCTCCCAGACACATTCATCTTTTTTTAAAAATAAATGTTCCAAGTTACTCCATTAACACAATTTAATAACAATATATATGCTTTGGTCCATGCTTACACTCCCCCCTTATTTGTGCTCATTCCTCAATCTTGATGGATTTGGGATGATGTCAACTCTGTTTCAGGTTGAGAGGGGACTTAGATATTATAGAGCTGAAGAAAGGAATTGTTTTGCTTACAGTTGTAGATACTCCCTGATTTGGGGGATGGGGCTTGTCCATCATTGTTATTTCATTAGTTGTCCAGAACAAGCTTGAAGAACCAGAGAGTAGGATTGGCCTCAACTCTGCTGGGTTTCAGGGCTCAAGCAGCATATGGAGAATCTGATTTAAATCTCTGAGAAATATATTTAATACATACATTTAAAATTAGGTGTTCATTAAAAGGAGTAGAAGAATAATGATTAGGGGATATGAATAAATATAACTATGTTATATTGGGGAATAGATTTTCATATACTCACCAATTGAACCTGCCAAGGGGATGTTGATTTCATTGGACTGTGTGCCTTGCCTATGGTGTCCAGACATCCATAGAGCCCTTGAGAGCACTTTTGTTTGTGGCTTTGTTTACTTTGACAGTTTGTGAATTCTGCCTGAGACCTGCATAAGCGTAACCTCTGGAATGACCTCGTGATTCACTTTGAAATCTCTTAGCCATAAAAACTCTGTTATATTTAATATTTCCCCCTTTTGGTCAAGATCTTCTTCCAAATGCATCACTGATTAATGCTTGGTAATAATCCCTCAATGCCAAATAGGCTCATCCCCAAGAGTCATGTCCCACATCAAAGAAGGTAGGGAGTCTATTTGCAGAGTTTGGCTTAGGGAGAGGCCACATTTAAATAACAAGGGGGTTTTCAAAAGGTAAATCTTCGGAATTAATTATAATTAGGCATGGTTTTATTATTGCTGGAATAAGATTCCTAAGGGCAAGCATTACGATAGAAAGCTTGGCATATTGGCCTGTTTTCTTTCATTAAGTCAATGCTTATATATTCCAGAATTTTTTGCCATCTTATTTGAAAATAGTATTATTAATTACAATCCTCAGCCACCCCAGAGTTCGTTGTGTTATATAGTCTCCCGTTTTATCCTATAGCTTTCCTTCTAGCAACCTGTATGACCCAAATTTCCCCTTTCAATCATTAGGATAGTCTGAGATAAATAGGAATAGAAGCAGAAACTAACTGGGTAACTGGAATAGTCCAAAAAAAAAAAAAAAAAAAAAAAAACTTTTAAAGAAGTGGGAATGTAAAGAAGGCTAGGGACTCAAAAGATTTGGGGAAATTGGAATTGTAGAGATTAGAGAGGACTATTTCTCTCTTCTAACTCCTCTTCTTTACCTGATTCTGAACCAATTATGAAATAAGAGGCAGGAGTCAAAGAGATGTAGGTAAATAAATCTTCTTAGTAACAGACTTGTGGTTTAGCCATACTATAGCAAATCAGCTTGTTATATTTTAATCAAATAATCTTCCTCATCAGGTTGCTGGATAATCAAGGTCTTCTTGGTATGGGCTGCCTTGGTAACCATGGGGAAGCAAAGAATGCCAAGAATACATGCTTTCATGGGCTATCGGAACTGAAATAAGCAAACTCTATTCCTTCTTCTGAACTTGCTAACCAGAAAATCACTCCTCCTTCTCTGAGGAATGGAAAATAAGGGACAAGGAAAGAGATTAAAAGCTGTCCAAGCGCTTATTCTAGGGAAGTTCCTACACATGGAAACATGACTTGGGAATAAATGAAAGACCATGACAAAAATCTTCTTTGCGTGGCTTCTATTTAACTTTAGTCTGAAGGAAATAATCAGGGATAACCTTAGCCTAAAGTAGGCTTTCTCAATCTCAGCACTAATGGCATTTTTGGCTAGATACTTCTTTATTGTAGGGAGCTATCTTGTTCATTATAGGATGTTGAGCAATATCTTTGATCTTTACCTACTAGATGCCAATATCAACTTCCCAAACACACACATTTGATAACCAAAAATTTCTCCACACTTTTCCAGATTTTCTCTGGGGAACAAAATTGCCCTCCTCCATCCATTGAGAATCATTGGCCTAAATGGAGACAGCTCTGAAGCATGGTTCCTTAGACATCTAGTCATTCTTGCACACCCCTGCTCATCTCTATTTCTCTGTCAGGGATCTGGTATCAGTTTCCATCTTTCTAAATTAATTATGAATAAATCTCCACAAATGTATTGTCTCAACCATTTTAACTTCAATTCAAAAGCCATGTCTCTCATTATTGGGGAAATGTAAGTTACTTTAGACCTAAAATTTTGGAAAAGACATTAATAGCTGGAAAAAGCTGGGAGAGTGCTAATGGGAATTTATTATAAAGTACTTTCCTATTTTGGAAAGATATTCTACAGTTTTTTAAAATGTTTTTAAAGCCCTCTTTGTCGAGGCTAGAAGAAAATACCTATTATACAAGGCAGTGGGTAGAAAATAAGCATTCAGGTGCCGCTATGATTAATAACACCCTTGTCATCATTGCCGTTCTTTCACAGGCACCCAATTATGTGTTCTCTTGAAGATATTATTTAAGCATTGAGCCATATTTGTCTCAATCTGGAACAGAAAGAAATGCAAGAGATATGCAATATAAAAAATAAATAAAATCTATGTCATACAGTATTCTACAATTTTTCACAATTTGGGTTAGTGCAACCAGCATTAGGATTAAACGAGCAAGGCTTGGGTTTGAGGCTCAGTTTTGCCCCTGACTTTTGTGTTTAACTTGAAAAAGTCATTTCCCCTTTCTAGGACTAAGAAAATTCATGGGTGTCGAAAAAGCAACTCACTACAGTGCTGTGTAGTTGGTTAGAAGGGTTGGACTTTTTTTCCCGATTTGTTCTGAAGGCATAACTCTTTGTTACATGGGGAACTCCAATTAGACTCCTGAACTTTGATAGACCTTGGGCTTTGACCTCTGTCCTTCTCACTCTAAAACTAAGTTTCTCATAAGTTAGGTAAATTCCCTCAATGCAAAAACAGCTTCTAGCCTCAGCCTACCTCTCTTTATTAGGATCTATCTTAATTCTTAATTCTTTTCTGTATTTTCTGCTCTTTTTGGCTTTCCCAAAAGTTTTTGTTTTTAATGAAAGGCTGGTTGCCATTGTCATAAACTGGAAATCTAATTCATTCAATATAAATAATTGGGAAAGTAAGCTGTCATAGACCAATAAAAATCATTTTAATGCAACTACCATGAACAATTCCTTGAATGTTTTGGACTATATCTTTTCTTATTTTAACAGAGAATTTTAAAAATTCATATTTTTATCATATTGAATATATAGTTTTCTTTTAAATTTCTTGTCTTTAGGCTGTTTTGTAAAATACTTTATTAATTCAAATGACTATTTTTAACATAAATAAAAGGATGAATAATAATGAAATAAATAACCTGTACCCACAGTTCAACTTAAACCAAAGATTATAAATTCCTTTTTAACTTTAAGACATTATAATTGTCTTGAATTTTGTGCTTGTTAATCCCCTTGTTCTTGTATTATTTTTACTTTTTATTTTTTCACGTGTTTATCATAAACATTTTCCATAATGAATATTCCTATTAACATATATTAATGATAAAATATTTCAAAAAATTGTGTATATCATAATTTATTTAGCTATTCTTCTAATATCAGACATTTAGTTTGTTTTCACTTTTTAAATAAATAATGCTGTGTTTTTCATCTCTACACATAAGCCTTTTACCATCTTTTTGAATATTCGGCCTATAAGACTAGAAATTAAATTAAGGAGTTAAAATGTCTTTATTTTAAGACCTTTCATACAATTGTGCTAAAATTACTTTTCAGAAATGTTTGAATTGATTTGCTGCATAGGGCAATGGAGTTTTTAATAAGACCACAGGAGTTAAAAGCCCCAATTTACCTCTAGCTAACTGTGTGTTTAATTTCTCTGTGCCTCATTTTTATTTAAAGTGACACTAATAAGTATCTACTTCATAAGAATGTTGTGAATATCTTATGAAATAATATAAGTTATATAAATATACTTAATACCAACTATTTAATATAATAACTGCCTGACAAATATTCATAATAGTATGAGTGTGCTCTATTAATAACATACCCTTATGAACATAAATATATCTACTTTATAAAATGTTTGCTAAAATACTAAATAAAAGCTATACTCTTATTTCAATTTTCATTGCTTTGATTGCTATTTGTTTTCACATACGTCTTAACATGATTTTTAAAAAACTTTTCTTACCAGAAAACCATGCCTTTCACATCAATATAAAGGGATATTTATATTCTTATGAATTTGTATTAACACTCTAATTACCAAGAAAAATTATGCAATTAATTTTGAAATTGTTTTTCCTATTTTATAATTTGTCATTTTGCTTTTTTGTTTTATGATGGAAATTTTCAAAAAAACAATGTGGTAAAATATATGAATCATATCCTTGATGATTTCTGCCATTCAATTTATGTTTCAAATATCTTTCCACATCTTGGGAAAAATTAATATACATTCTCTTTCAGTCAAGCAGTTTTAGTTTCAAAGTTAATTCAAATACACCAGGGATTTAATTTGATCTAAGTTAGCATATTGTTTATGTCCCTCAGTAATTCCAAGACCTTCTCAGCAGAATTTCTAGACTTTTAAGGAAAAAGAAAGAGTTATTGGAAAATAATGATGTGTCTCACTTTCCAATAACAATTCATCTTATTTATTTATCTTATTGCACAAACCAGAACTTTTCAAACAGTGTTAAATTCCAGGATATTGCTATCTTGTTCCAGACTTAAGGAACATGCCAGCAGTCTTTCTCTATTAAGTGTAATATTAGCTGCTGGTTTGTAGAATGACAGGATTTCTTTATCATAAGAAAAAAATATCCTTCTATTTTTCAGTTTACTCAGCATCTCAATGAATAAAGGCTGTTAATTTTTATTAAATTTCTTTATGGCATTGCTAGCTATATCATCTTGGAGAAGATATCTGGGATCCTGCACTATTATGTTGGGTTTCTGAGAAATATATGGAAAACAAACAGTCTATGTAGTTGAACAATCTATATTATCTATGTCTTTGAACCTAATGTCCTGATTTTTTTTTGTTTGATCATGTTTTTCTATTAATAAGCTAAACCCTTGCTATGAATTGTTGTCTGTAAAACAATACAAAGGAAATGATGATGATTATGACAGTGAATATAATGAACTCTTACTGAATGTTTACTAAACATCACCTATTGAGCTAAACTTTTTACCTGTTCTATTTCATTAACTTCTTAATAAATGAGGCAAGAGTGACACAGGGGGTTAAAAATATAAAAAACAAGTATCTTATAAATGGAGTTGGGAAGTAAGAGCAGACAGTTGGAACTAGGACTTAAGACCCTGACTTTTCTTCTCATGTACCTTGCTTCTATAATTCTTCCTATCAGTGACACATTTTACAGGATTTAGTTTCTTCTGAGTCTGTCTCAAGATGCAGTGTACCACCTTCCATATTCAGCCTCATTTTGGGTAGTTTTAATCTCTACTGGAAATTTGGAAGAAAATGATTATGAAGCAAAAGTAGAGCTAGACAGGTAAATGAGATGCTCTGGTTTGCTCAATAAAGAGCTCTTGTGATGCTAGAACACTGCAGCCTCTTTCTCAGTTAGTGAAGCCCTTACACCTGAGTATTATGGGAATAATAGGATCAACAAGTATATTTTTATAACTTCTTTGCTGCTGTCCATATTAGAAGATACAGCATATGATTAGTAGTTTATGACTGTGTTTCTGAACTTTTCCACATAATTGATGTAGTTAGGATAAAGTCTTTCAGGATTTTGGCATATGTTTTCTTCCATATACAGTTTATAGTTCTGTTGCTATTTTCTTTCTTTCTTTCATTTATCTTCCAATGCATTTTGCTAGAATCAAGGGAAGAGTTCTACCAAATCCAACTGCCACAAAACCTAGAAATCGCTCTGTGAAGTTAGTTTGCTAATTACCTATAAAATCCTGTTGAATTTGTTGCATTTAAATCTAGGATTATTTGGAAAAATATCATTAGTTTGTGAAAGTATTAAAAAATCAGTTAAGGCAAATACCCTTCCAAAACAATGACCAAAAATCAGGGATGATTGAAGATTAACTTTTTCCCCTGGAATAATTCTAATGTTCTTGGGTTCAGGTGAGTTCATAGGACACCTCTATAGGGTTATATTTTTATTAGCAAATTGAAATAAAGAGAACTAATTGATTTATGATTATGAATTAATTGAGCTCAGACAACCTGAAAATTGAACTTAATTGACATATTTACAGATATGAGAATTTGGAAGTAGTCAATCTTCTCCCTAAGGAATGAAAAGAGGTATAAACTAAAGAGTCAGTGAAGGCCAAGACCAAGCTTTTATTTTTTTCATGTAGAAGAGCAGCAGCATCAATTTGAAAAATAAGACAAGGTGATTTCTTCTTCTAACCAAGATGGCTTAACAGGAAACAGGTTTACTTTCATAACTGAAACAATAAAAAGGATCAGACATATATGAAACAACAGCTTTCCAAACACTAGTCTTCACACAGTAAAGGAGAGATAGAAAACAAAGTGAGCACTATGCTTGCTGCCTTGAGAAAATTTTCAGGCTGCAACATAGGAAATAAAACCCAGGCAGAGCTCACAGAATATGTGAGTTGAGGAGACAGAGCTGAGAACAAGGAGCATAGAGTGTTCAGGGTTCAGTAAGGGAAGAGAAGAGAGCTGTACAAAGATAGATCTTTGAATCTGCAGAGGTACACCTTCAAGAATTCAGGAAAGTACTGATTACCACATATATGTTAAGAAACTATCTGAGGCTGGGCAAGACCTAGCTGAAAAGAATTAGAGGGAACAGTACCCAACCTCAAACAGGGCCAGTACTAGTGCCTGTTCTCATCAGCCAGACTGGAAAAACTCATAACTGATGGGGCATGGGGTAGAGTTGTCAGGAATGTCTTGTCTCAGTAGTGGGGAGTACATAACCCCAGACCGAGCATTGCTCAGGACCCAACTAAAACATCAAAAGAACAAGGCCCTAAAGGATTTAACTGTTTCCAAGTAACTTAACTGCGCCTCAGAACAAAGCTCAAGAATATTTATAAGAACACAAAAATATCTAACGTTTAACAATGTAAAATCCTCAATGTCTGGCATTTAATAAAAAATCATCAGGCATACAAAGAAGCAGGAAAACATAATCCATATTGAGGAGAAAAACAATCAATAGAAACTGACCCAGGACTGACGCAGATGTTTGAATTAGCAATAAAGGAAATTAATAGTCTCTACCACAGAATATATATACATGTCAAATAAGTTCCTGAAAAGATGCTTGACATCATTAGTTATTAGGGAAATACAAATCAAAACTACAATAAAATACATAAAATACCACCAGACACTTAGAAGAACTAAAATTAAAATTAATGACCATACCAAACATTAGTGAGGATGCAGAGGAACTGGTATTCTTATACAGTGTCATTGGGAATGTAGTGTGGTATAACTACTTTGGAAAACAGTTTGGCAGTTTCTCAAAAATTTAAATATGCAACTACCAAATGACCCAGTATCCATCTTCTATTGATAGATAATAAGGTTGTTTCCAGTTTGGGGCTATTAAAAATAAAGCTGTTATGAACATTTTTATGGACATATCTTTTTATCTCTCTTGAGTAAAACTTACTCTCTACAAGGTCAGGGGACTTGTTTGTCTTGACCACTACTCCAACTTGGTGCCTTGCCTTGTGTCTTGACATAGTAGGGGTTGAAATATTGGTTGATGCAAATAATATGATTTCCTAAGATCCTTATTTATCAACAGGTAAAAAGATAAAGAAGTTATAGTGTATCAATATTATGGAATATTGCTCAGCAATAAAAAGGAATGAACTGTTGATACATGTAACAATATGAATGAATCCAACATAAGTATGCTCAATGAAAGAAGAGTGCATACTGTATGATTCTGTTCATATAAAACTCCAGAAAATACAAACCAATATGGTGACAGAAAGCAGATCAATACTTACTTGAGGAGTTGTAGGGTCAGGAGAAATAGGAAGGAAAAGTTGGAAAATAGTATGAGTAAATCAATGGGTATGATACATATATTCACTACATCGATTGTGGTGATAATTTTGCAGGTATATACATACATCAAAGCTTATGAAGTTGTACATATATATATATATATATATATATATATAGTTTATTGTATGTAAATTAAACCGTAATACTGCTGTTTAATCTCCTCCCCGCTACTCCCAGAAAAAAATACTAAGATATTGGTTACATCTTATTCTAGGAACAGAAATGTACTAGAAATATACTCCTATCTGTTTCCATACTTTCCTATGTTTGATGCCTTATCTTTTTGTGCTTGTCCTTTAAATATTTATCCCTATTAGAGTACTCTGTCTCCTTGGTTCTCTTAAATCTTTGCTATATATGCCCTCCCTGCATAATTTTATAATATCATGATATCTTCAAGCCACCTATTTGTTGATGACTCCCAAATCTATTTCTAATTCAGATACATTTCATTGTCTCCTGATCTCAATATACAAAACTATATACATATTGGGCTTACTCTTCTAAATATCCACAAGCACCTACTATTCAACATGTCTAAAGAAAACTGTCTAAAAAAATTAAATACAACACAACAAAACAAAAGATGGTCTTCCCAGGTGTTTTTATGTGATTCCATATAAATTACACACTATCAACTATATGTGTTTTCCCTCCAATTTTTAACTTGAGTGTATTCAAAACTTTCTATCTCATTTCAGTTTACAGGAGATATAAGTGACAGCAGAATACAATATGAGGAAGCACTCAGATATTCTAGAGACAACTGACCCATTTTCTTCAACAAGTCATTATCACCCAAGAAAATGATCAGGAAGATTGGAAGCATTTTAGATTAACAAGGACTAATGAAATATGAAAATGGTATGCAATATATGGCCCTTCATTGAGCTCTGACTTGAAAAGCCAGCTATAAAATGCTTAATGGGAACAATTACAGTAATTTTAAATACTGCATATTAGATGTTTGGGAATTTTTGGTTTTTTAGAAGAGAAAATGACATTGCCATTATGAAAGACATGTGGGATTTCTAGTTTATTTTTTTAAGAAATATATAAGTAAGGATTTTTGCAAATTTTTCTTGCCTAGGTATGCCATTTATCATTCTGGGACCCATTTTCCTCAAGAGAGACATGAGTCAATTGCTCTTTGCTGTAGTCATGACAGAATCAGGTGGATTGAAAGAAATAAAAATTTTATCCTCTCAGTGAAAATCTTGCTATTGGTCTAGCACATTGAGCAACAAAATAATAAAACTGGGATCTTGACTGATTTCAGTGGTTCTTCCTTCTGAATCAAAGCAAAATCTTAATCCTGGAAAAGAAATATCTTTAGGTTATAAAATGAAACCAACTGGGAGCCATTCTATGACATTGCAGGAATTTCTTGTGTGATGACAAATTTGGTTCAAATCATGATAATCACTAGAAAATAGGTGAAATATCTCCTTCCTTTCCTCCCTCCCTCCCTCCCTCCTTCCCTCCTTTCCTTCGTTCCTTTTCTTTCTTTCTCTTATTTATACATGTAATAACTTTGGGAATTGAATATACTAAATTCACTTACTTAGAAGCAGTTTTCATATTAACAATACAATGCTTACCTATTAACACAATTTAGCCTTCTGGAAACCCTGGGAGCTCTAGAAGGCCATTATTTTTTTACCAGAATTTTCATATTCTAGAGAACCAAGATTTAAAGGTTTTATATGTATCCATTTCTAGAGGAAAGTTTGGATAGAGATATTTAGATTATACTTTTAATTTCCCTTCAAAAAACCTTGCAAATATTTGATCTTTTCAATTTCACACTGAAGAATTTTATAATAACCCTAAATGTTTACATGTGTTGAGAGGAATATACATTGTTGCATGTTCCTTAGATGATTTTGATACATATTAAAATTTGAGAGCTTCTGCTATAGTTGATAATAGCCTGAATATAAATTAATACAAAAATTTACTAATGTTTTATGTGGTTGTGTTATTTCATTAAACACAAAAGATAATTTACTCTTTTTTTAAAAAAAGATATTTAGATTACACAAATGTCACATAAAAAATATAGGGGATTCCCATGTGCCCTGCTCTCCACATCTCCCACATTTTCCCACATTAAGAACATCCTTCATTAGTGAGGTACATTCTTTGTAAATGATGAACACATTTTAGAGCATTGCCACTAAGTATGGATTAAACCTTACATTGTATTTTACTCTCTCTCCCACCCAGTTCTGTAGGTTGTGGCAAGATATATAATGGCCTGCATCTGTCATTGCAATGTCATTCAGGACAATTCCCAAGTCCTGAAATTGCCCCCATATTACACTTGTTTTTCCCTCTCTCTGCCCTCAGATCCTCCTGTGATGTGGCCATTGCCTCCACATCAATGATATAATTTCTTCCATTGCTAGAATCACAAGAAGTCTATAGTGGAATACCACTAAGTCTACTTTCATCCATAGTTCATTGCCCAATCCTGTAACAAGAAGTGTTACAAGTGTGGTGGGGTGGGATCATTGGTATGGGTGTCAGTGATGGGGGAAACATGGAACAAAGCTCACTTGGGCATACATATAAGGTGTGTTCAAATATTCATAGGGCATTGTCATGGTGATTGGAGATTCACACAATAACCAAAGGAATATCAAATTCCCATCTTTGGGAGCTCTGCCACATTCTCCAATGGATCAACAAGAATCCCCCAAGTACAGGGGCAATGACTAGTGAAGGAGGATGGTCCATTGACGTGCCCTTGATATTGATGACTATGCATATGAACCTTTACTCTTTAAATTGAAACTTAGTCTAGTATTATAGGATGCCTAAGAGTTGCCTCCTGGGATCCTCCTTGTTACTCAAATGTGGCCTCTCTCTAAGCCAAACTCAGCATATAAATACATTACCTTCCCCCCAGTGTGTGACATGACTCCAAGGGATGAGCCTCCCTGGCACAAAGGGATTACTACCAAGCACCAACTAGCAATATGACTGGAAAAAGACCTTGACCAAAAGGGGGAAAAGGTAAGGACAAATGAGTTTACATGGTTAAGAGACTTCAAAGTGAGTCGATAATTTACTTTTAATCAGAAGACAAAGAGTATAAAAAACATTTTTTTCTTGAGTGAAAGATTATATCTGTGTTCATTTGTAGCAGTTACATAGGCTTCTATTTCTGTCATTTCCAAGATAAGCACACATCCATTTAATAAGGTGATAATCATCACTCCCTTCCTCACAACAAGAACAAAAGCTGAACAAACTGAAACAATTAATTTTCTTAGTTTCTTCAAAGAATCAAGATCACAGGGAAAATCACCACCTCAAAATCTGGAAAGACAAGAAAATATACATAATCTCTGTCAAGATCAATTTACCTGAATCAGAAGTCACTGAAGCCATTAACTGGTAGGAACATGTCAATGGTAACTTTCAAAAATTTCTAGAGGCTGAATTTGGACTAACTTGAAAGTTAAAATCTCTTAGGGGTCCATTTTGGTAAGGTTATATTTTCATGTGTTTTGTCTCAAGAAAACCCACAGTGTTCTTATGCAGAAGATTGGAGAAAAATCCCCTATGTTTTGGGCCAGGGAGGAGAAATAGTTACCATTTTGAAATACACTCAGAACATTTCTCAGAACATATACCTGCCCTTCTATGGAAACTACTTCACCAGAGCCTTATCTGATATGGGAAAAGGGAAATTAGCCAACTATAGCCACCTCTAGCCTTCCTGTCTCATGTAACATAAGAAATAAAGACTGAGAAATGTTTCTGAATGTCATATCCCAGGAACTTAGGCTCAATAAAATCTGATCTTTCATCATAAGTTTATAGAATTCTTCCCTTCCTTAACATCTCACAACCACATTAATAGGGCACCATTATATTAACAGTGGATTACAATGAAAAAAAGCTGCAATATGCAGACTGTATTTAAGAAGGGTTTCTTATGGAAACCCCAAAACAGCAGGGGAGACATAAAATGGAAACTAAAAGAAAATGAAGCCTCTGTAATCTACAGTTACAGCAAACATTAAAAACAACCCAGCTCTTAGCCAGATAAACATAAAATGTCACACTAATGTCCTAATTACTTCAGTTTCTATTATCAGATACATTGTCAGGCTTTCAACATAAAATTACAAGGAAAACTAAAAGCAAGGAAAAAATATTCTGATGAGACAAAGCAATTGTGGTGGTTTGAAACTGTATGTACCCAAGAAAATCATGTTCTTAAAGCTAATCCATTCCTGTTAATGTAGACCTATTTTAAGTAGGACATTTGACAAAGTTACTTCAGTTAAGACATGGCCCAGGGTGTGTCTTGATTCTCTTACTGAAGTCCTTTATAAGAGAATGAAATACAGAAAAAGAGAGAAAGCCACAGAAGCAAGGAGATGAAAACAATGAAACCTGGCAGAGAAGGAAGAGACCAGCAAATGCCACCATATGCCTTGCCATGTGACTGAGGAATCTAGGATCAATGGCAGCCAGTCTTTGGGGAAAAAGCATTGCCTGTGAAGGCTTCATTTGGACATTTTTCTCAGCCTTGAAAGTGTAAGCTTGTAAGCTAATAAATTCCCCCTGTTAAAAGCCAACTCATCTTAAGGTATCTGCTTTGCAGCCTAGCAAACTAAAACAGATTTGGTCAAAAGAGTAGAGTGCTGCTAAAGCAAATACCAAAAATGTTTAAAACGGCTTTGTAATTGGGTAGTGAGTAGAGGTGGGAAGAATTGTGAGGTGCTTGATAGAAAAAGCCTGAGTTGATTTGAAGAGACTGTTGGTAGAAATATGGATGCTAAATGTACTTCCAATGAGGCCTTAGACAGAAATGATGAATGTGGCTTTGGAAACTGGAAAAAAGGTGATCCCTGTTTTAAAGTAATAGAAAATTTGTCAAAATTGGGTCCTGAGGTTGGATGGAAGGTGGAATATTTAAGTGATGAGTTTGGATATTTAGCTGAGTAGATTTTCAAACAAAATATGCAAAGTGTTTCTTGGTTTCTCCAGGCAGCTTATAGTAAATTGCAGAGGAAAGGGAAAAGCTGAGAACTAAACTCCTGTATACAAAGAAAGCAGAAATTGATGGGTTGGAAAATTCTGAGCTTATAGAAAGCAAGTCCCAAGAAAATAGTGCTCTATTTGAAGTAGGGGAGTTTTATGAGAAGGCTTTTAATACCATACATTTCCCCCTTCTAAATTCTTTGAGTTTTTTTTTTTTTTTCAGTGATATCAAAACTAGTTTAGGCATAAGAAGAGTCCACGTAGATACACATAGAGCCCCAGTGGGAATAGGAGATCTCAGATTATTAATAAAGAGTTTTACTGGCATTTTTGTGTAAACTAGTCCTATAACAGTGTTTTGGGTGACTCCTATTTCCCACGGGTTTAAGATTCCCAATCAGCAAGGCTGCATAGGCCAGTACCATGGCCAAATGACCTCATTTTCCCAGTTTGTATGGTTTGAGGCATAAGCAACAACTGATTATTACTACTTCCTCTTTTGGGCTGTAGGGCCACTGGCCCTTTAACTTGTATTCTCAATGCCTGCATCGGTTCTGCTGTTATCATTTCAATGTAACAAGGGCTGTGGCTTGAGGTGCTGAATTTAAATAGGTTAAGGTTGGATACAGTTTCTTAGCCCATTGTTGTAAAGATTACTTATTGCCTTCTATTTGTTCCTTTAAAAGGCCATTCACCCTTTCTATAAGACCTGCACCAGTGGGGTTATAAGGCAGGTGGAAAGTTCAAACAATACCCTGGTCCATAGCCCAAGACTGCATGAGGTGACTAGTACATGGAGTTTCTTTATCACTGTTAATTTCCCTTGCACCCTGTATAGGGCACTTTTTCTAGGCAGCAAATAGTCACTTGCTGGTTATAAGAGTCCAATGGCAGTGTCTATGACAGTGAAAGCATACCTTGCCCCTTCTGAAAGTGGGAGGGGACCAATGTAATCCATTTGCTATCGTGTTACTGGGGTCTGGCTCGGCCAATATGTCCCATCCAGTGAGGCAATTGTCCCAGTCATCAAAGTAAGCATGATGGATGCTTGTGGGTGATGTCCATGAGCTGCTGATGAATAACAAGTAGCTGGAACTGCTGCCACAGGGTCTGGTAGCCACGATGTCTGCTTTTCCTGTGGAGCACTCTGCTGCTTCTCTGGTTTCAATGGTGTAGTTTCAGATCATCATGAGGGCATCTGCCTCAACATTCCTGAGAGGGGTGTTAGAGGAGTGGGCAGGGATGTGATAGACAGTTATCTGTCATTGCTGGCAGGTGTCCCAGATGTCCTTACACTGATCTCTCCCCCACAGAGGACAGCCCATGAAAGTCTACTGTTCTTGTCTTGTTTTCAGTATCTGCAATTCACCCCTGGAAAGGGATGGCAATCTTCAGAGTAACCGGACACTATTGAGTTAAGCCCTCTCCTTGCAACGGAGCATGGTATGCTATACATAGTTGCATTTTAAGGGGCTTTATCATAATTTGACCCCCTTCCACAATTGATACCAAAACCCAAGGGGTATTTATTTAGAATGTTGCCTTTGCCTCAAACCCCACCCAAAGCTAATATTGGTGCTGGCTACATCCAATTCACTGAGTAAGTTAGGGTCCACCCACCACCCCTTTACTGCTTGAGTCTGTGCTATTGCTCTCTTTACTTTCCAAAAAGCAGCCTTCTGGGGGTCCTCCTATTCCCATGCACAACCTTTCTGATTAACACATAGAATGGTTTAAATATTTGAGTTATGCAGGCTGAAGTGTTTCCAGTATCCCAACAACCCCAGACAGTCCATTAATTGTTTTGGAATTTCAAGACATGATAAGATTAAAGTACAAGAAGCTATTTTGATAAAACAGACTCTCTGCTTTGTATACTAACATAAACACTTATTTAATTTTTGGCCATTGAATAGAGCTCTTTTAGGAATTTTTATTTGTTAATTTAATATTACCATCAGGAGGTATGAAAATATACACTGAACAAACACAAAAGAGTTAAGACGATAACAACAGAAACATAAAGCTCACTAATTTGATTCATAATTCTTACTCCTTTGGTATGGCTGTTTCCAAGCTCTCTATCACTTCACATCTTTGGTTTTTACTACCTTTAATATTTTTGACTGGGGCTGAACGGGACTCACACGGCATTAACCCACAACTTTTTAGTTTCTTTATGTTTCCACAACTCAAAGAAGATTTGAACATATGGAACTTCTGCCCATTTTTCTTGCCATTTATACAGCAAGTTTAATTGCAATATAGTGTAAAAATTTAAAGATCCATTTTCTGGCCAGATTTCTCTGTCATCCAATCTGTATCTAGGTTCTATTGGCATCTGGAAATGGGCTCCACCCAGAGTAGACCCGGAGTCATCAGGAAAATCCCGAGTGGCTACTAGAGTTGGGGATGTCTTGGTGTGAACAATCCCCTCTGCAGTCCTCTCCAGAAGCATTCTCTAGTTACTGTTTTTATTTATTTTGGTTCCAACAGAGTTGTCAATTGTTAGGCCTCAAAGCCGGCCCTTTATGGATAACCAGAGATGGCAAGAAGAAAACTTCAACACAAGAGTTAAGTAAAACTCACATTTATTGTGTCCACTGAAACAAGGAGCCAAGATTGGCCTAAAGTGACTCTCCATGCTGCAGTTTCACTCTCGCTTAAATGCCTAAGTTTCTATGTAGCATCTGCTTTGATTGTGCATCAGCTTTTGTGCATATGGATGAACACACATAGCTGGTAATATAATTGTATGATTAGTATATACAAGAAATCATGGTTGTACATACATTACATGATAGAAAATGGGGTGGATAACTACTCTGGGGTAGGGATTTTACTATGCTAATTAAGCAAGTTTAAGTAAGGACAGCCAGAGGCTTCTTCTGCACAGGTCTGGCCAAATGGTTGAAGCTAGTTTTCATACTTCATTGCTCTAGCAGAATGTTGTTGACCACAAGAAATGGAGTATCCATCAGTTGGAATTTCACCCCAAAGTTTGGGAAGAGCATGGCCACTATGCAAGCTCTTGCAAAAGGTGGGGCTGCCACACTATCAGGCCTGGAGGGCAAACCATTCTTCCATAGATGACTCTCTGACTTTGAAATCTAATGGAATATTCCCTGCAGCATTTTTAAATTGATTGGGACCCATGACCTCTGTTTTTCTCCCAATATCTCCCTATGGAAATGAGAATATTTATCCTATGGCTATCCATCCATTGTATATTGGAATCCATTGTATATCCATCCATTGTATACTTGTTCTTTATGTTTCACTGGTCCACAGATGGAGGGGAATTATGCTCCAGAACAGATCACACCTATAACTGATTTTGATGAGACTTTGTATTAAACCTTGTTTCTGAAATGATTTAAGCTTTTGGGATATTGTGATGGAATGAATATCTTGTGCATATGGAAAGCATGTGTCTTTTTGCAGTCCAGAGGATACAGTGTGGTAGTTTGAAACTCTAGATACTGGAGAAAATCATGTTCTTAATGCTAATCCATTCCTATGGGTGTAAACCTATTGTAAGTAGGATCTTTCAATAAGGTTACTTCAGTTAAGGTGTGACCCAGGGTGGGTTTTAATCCTCTTACTAGAGTTCATTATACAAGAGAATGAAATTTAAAGAAAGAACAAACTGCAGAAGCAAGAATCTGAAAGCAAGGAAACCTGGCAGAGAAGTGAGAGACTATCAGGTGCTGCCATGTGCCTTGCCATGTGACAGATGAATACAGGTTTGCTGGCAGCCAGTCTATGGGGAGAAAGTATTGCGTGATGATGCCTTCATTTGGACAATTGTCTCACCCTCAGAACTTTAAGCTTGTAAACTAGTAAATTCCCACTGTTGAAAGCCAAATCATTTCATGGTATGTGCTTTTGGCAGCCTAGCAAACCAAAACAGCAGTCAACAGAACCAGACTCAGGTATGATACTGATTTTGTAATTATCAGAAAGAGAAGTTTTTTTAAAAAGGTATGATTAATATACTAATGTCTATAAAAGAAAAGGTAGCCAACATGCAAGAACATATGGGTAATTTAAATGGAGATATGAAAACTCCAAGAAAAAAAATAAAAAGGAAATTTCTGTAAAATCAATAAAGAATGCTTTAATGGACTTATCAACAGACTGGACATGATCAAAGAAATAATCAGTGAGATTGAAAATGAATGAAAAAAGAAACAGAAAACCAATGATTGTGGGATGAATACAAAATACATCACACATGTAATGGGAATACCAGAAGGAGAAGCAAAAGAAAAAGGAGCAAAGACTTTTGCAATAATAATAGTTGAGTATTTTCCAAAATTAATTCATACACCCAGAACCACAGACCTAGAAGAATCAGTGGACATTAAGCAGGATAAATACTAAAAAAACTACACCTAGGAATATTATATTCAAACTACAGAAACCAAGACAATTTAAAAATCTTGAAAGAAGCCAAAATTAAAGATCAAAACAATACAACCAAACAAGCAAACAAAAAAAACCCAAATTCCTTACCCAGGGAGGAATGAGGATGAGTTATATCAGAAGAACACTCATCACAAATCGTGCAAATTAGAAGAGAGTGAAGGGAAATATTTAAAGTGTTGATGAAAGAAAAAAACACCAACCTAGATTCTGTAATCAATGAAACTAGTTTTCAAAGCCTAAGGAGAATAAAGACTTTCTCAGACAAGCAATAAATGAGAGAATGTGTGCCAGTAGATCTACCTAGATGAAATGTTAAAATGCATTCTCCAAGAACAAGGAAAATTATATAGATTAGAAATGTGGATATACATAAAGAAAATAAGAACATCAGAGAATGAATAAATGAAGTTTAAATAATATTCTTTATTTTTATTTTTCTTAATTGGCCCAATAGGTAATTGTTCATTCAAAAAAATAATAGCAACAATGTTTTGGTGATTATAGCATATGGATGATCATAATAAGTGAAAACAAGTTAAAAGGAACAAGAAGGAGAAATTGGGAATACTCTCTTAATAAAGCACCTGAACTGCCCATGAAGTAGTATAATGCAATTTGAAAGTGATCTTTATTTGTAAATGTATATTGCAAACTCTAGGCCAAAAAATTCATGATTTTTC
Organism: Tolypeutes matacus; assembly: GCA_026826555.1. Classification (NCBI taxonomy): domain Eukaryota; kingdom Metazoa; phylum Chordata; class Mammalia; order Cingulata; family Chlamyphoridae; genus Tolypeutes; species Tolypeutes matacus. The sequence goes on from JAKSZT010053887.1 coordinate 36,928,801, forward strand.
TCTTTGTCTTTGGTTTTCAACAATTTGAATATGATATCTCTAGGTTTGTTTTTTGTTTCTTTATCTCTTTTATTTTGTATTTATTTTGCTTGCTGTTTTCCAATCTTTCTGGAACTATGATTTGCTATCTGCCATTAATTTTGGAAATTTTCTTCACCATTTTACCATGAATATACCTCTTGCTCTGTTCTCTCCTTTTCTTTATGGTTTTCCACTTATACTATTTTATACCTTTTAAAATTGTTCCACAGATATTAGAAATTCTCTTCTGCTTCTTTATATTTTCTCTTTGCTTTTAAGTTTCAGAAGTTTCTCTTGACCTATCTTCAAGTTTATTGATTCTTTTCTTGACTATATCAAGTCTACTGATGAGCCCATTGAAGGCAATATTCATTTCTGTTATAGTGTTTTTTATTTCTAGCATATCATTTAGATTCTTTCCTAGAGTTTCCATCTCTTTGTTTACAGTACTTATCTCTTCCTGCATGTTGGTTACTTTTTCCATTAGATCTCTTAATATATTAATTATAGAATTATCATTATTTTAAATTATCTGTGATAATTCCAACATCTACATCATATCTGAGTCTGGTTCTAATGATTGCCTCATCTCATCAGACTGTATTTTTTATCAACTTTTGGCATGCCTTGTAATTTTTATTGAAAGCCAGATATTTTGTATCAGATAATAGGACTGAGGTACATAGGCCTTTTATGTGAAGATTTATTTTAGTATTATCAAGGGTTGGGTTTTTTTAATATTTGTTGTAGATATAGCTATCAGAGACTTCAAATTCCCCTAGTGTCCTTTTTGTTTAGTTTCTCCTGTTGACTTTGGACTTACCTATTTTCTTTTTTTCAGAAAGTCTCTTTGTTGCAGCTCTTTCATCTATCCACTGTTAAAATATTTGATCCCTGTTGGTATAGTGCTAAGACGTGGCGAGGCAGAGCTTCTTATAATCTTCCAAATAAATCTCAGTCTTAGAGTGGGATTGTGCCTCAGGGCTGTGACTGTCAAAATTCTTTCTCTAGTAGTATAGCTTTTTTTTTTTAAAGACTTTGTCTATCCATTCATCTATCCCCCCCCTGCTGCTTGTGCTCGCTGGGTCAGCCAACCATGCCGTGCGGGCGGGCCTGCCCCCACCAAGAGGCCCCGGGAACCGAACCTGGGGCCTCCCATATGGCAAACGGGAGCCCCACTGATTGAGCCACAGCCGCCTCCCTGTAGTATAGCTTTTTACCTCTTTGCCCTACATTATTTCCTGGCTGCAGCGTTCTCACACTATTTCTTTGAAGCTTTCAACCCTATTGATGTCTTTTCCCCCTTAAGTGAGATAGGAATGCTGGAGGGAGCTGAATAGAAACTTAATGAACAGAAAGCCCAGGGACTATCTGTCAGAATTAACACATTAAAATATGAACATGTACATTGTGCAACAAAAGATTACAAGAAAAAAAAAAAAGAAGCAAGAAATGATGGCCTGTCTTAAGGAACAAGATAAAAATTCAGAAACCATCAATGGAGTACATAAGCCTCTGGCTATATTGAATAAAGACTTAAAAATATGATTCTCAATAAGGTCAATGAGATAAAGCAAAACACAGAGGAAAAAATGAAAGGATATCAAGAAAATGATGAGTGAACAATATGAGACCCTCAATAAAGAGAGAAATTTTAAAAAGGAATCTAACAGTATTACTGGCATTGAAGATCACAATAACTGAAATGAAAAGTTCCCTAGAGGGTTTCAACAGGAGTTTGGACCTGCCAAATGATAGAATCAGTGTACTCAAAAGCCAGACAATTGAAATAATTCAAGCTGAATAGCAGAAAGGAAAAAAATGAAAAAAGTGAACAAAGCTTAAGAGACCTGTGGGACATCATCAAGTATGCCTATATATACAAATGGGAGTGCCAGAAGGAGAAGAATGAGATAAAAGGGCAGAAGGAATATTTAAAGAAATATGGTAGTAAACTTCCTATATTCTGTTTGAATATGTATATCAAACATAATTATACATATCCAAGAAGCACAATGAACTCCAAATAGGATAAATTGAAGAGAACCATAGTATTCAAACTGCTCTATGCAAAGGAGGAGAGAGTTCTGAAAGCTGTTAGAGAAAAGCAATGTGTCATGTTATGTATAAGGAAGCCCCAATAAGATTAATTTCCAATTTCTCATGAGAGACCATGGAGGCAAGAAGGTGGTGGGGTGAAATATCTAAATTTCTGAAATAAAACAATTGTCAAGAAAGAATTTTATATCTGGTGAGATTGTCTTTCAAAAATGAGGAAATATTAAGATATTCCCAGGTAAAAAAAAGTTGAGAGAGTTAATCATGACTAGATCTGAACTACAAGCAATGCTTAAAGCTCTTCAGATTGAAAAGAAAGACACTAGACAGTAGATATAGTGGCGTAAAAAAATAAACATCCCCAGTAAAGGTAACCATTTGGATAATTATAAATGCCAGTAGTATAGTATATTACTTTTTGGTATGTAACTCCACTTTTTATTTCTCACAGATCTTCAAATGCAAATACATGAAAAGTAATAATAAATCCATGATTCTGGACATACAATGTATAATGATATAATTTGTAACAAGTACAACAAAAAGGTGAGGGGGCACAAAGATGTATAGAAACAGTGTTTGTGTATGCTATTGAAGTTGGTATTAAATCAAACTTGATAGTTATAGATTTAGGATGTTAAATTTAATACCCATGGTAATCACACAGAAAACATCAGAAAAAAAAAAAAAGAAAGAAATAGAAGTAAATAAGATGGGACTCAAAATTTTACAGTGAAAAATCAAATAAATATGAAATTAGGCATTTGTGAAAGAATTGAGGATTATTTTAGTTTCCTAGGCTGCTGAAAAACAAATACCGTGAATTGATTTGACTTAAACCGTGGTAATTTATTTGCTCATAGTTAGAGTCCAGGAAAATGTCCAAATCAAGACATCATCAAAGCCATGCTTTCTTCTTGAAGACCAGCTACCAGGATTTCTTGGCTCTTCTGCCACATGACAAGGCACATGACAGAGTCTGCTGGTCTCTTCTTTTTCTTCCATGTTCTGTTGATTTCAGTTTCTTGCTTCTCTGGCTTTTTCTCATTGTCTTGCTCCTGTTTACAAAGGATTCCAGTAATAAGACAAGACTCATCCTGAATGAGGTGGGTCTCACCTTAACTGAAGTAGCTTCATGAAAAGGTCTTGCTTACATGAATTCACACCCACAGGAATGGATTAACTTTAAAAATATGTTTTTCTGGGGTACATATAGATCCAAACCACTACAAGGGTAAAAAAATCTATAAGACATACAAAGACCTAAAAGCAAAATAGAAGGAAAAACTCCTGTAAAATCAGTAGTTATTTTGATTAAACTCTCCCATCAAAAGACAGAGATAGCATGGATAGAAAAGCATGACTTGACTATAGTCTGTTACAAGAGACCTATCCCGTGTTCAGACACAAATCGGTTGAAATTGAAAGGACAGAAAAAATATACTATGCAAAAAGTAACCAAAAGAGAACTGGGATAGCTACACTAGTATCAGATAATATCAGATAAAAGAAACTTTCATTTAAAAACTGTTACAAAGGGCAAAGAACATCATTATATATGTATGATAAAGGGGTCAATTCAACAAGAAGACATAATTATAAATATATATGCACCTAAAGTAAAGGCCTCAAAATATAAGAAGCAAATAGTGACAGATTTGAAGGGAGAAATAGATGGTTTAATATTAATAGTAGGAGACTTTAATACATCACCTTTAATAATGGATAGAACATCCAGACAGAAGATCGGTAAAGAAATAGATGACTTGAACAATATTATAAACCAATTAGATCTCATAAACATATAGATAGCACTTCATTCAACAGCAGTACAACACACCTTCTTCACTAGTGCACTTGGGTCATTCTCCAAGATAAAGCCTACTAGATAACAAAGCAAATTCTAACAAATTGAATTTTTAAAAAATTTTGTTAAAATCTTAAATGTATTTTCTCTGACCACATTAGAATGATGCTAGATAAGAATTTTGTCAAAAATCCTAAACAAAAACAATAGCAGAAGAGAGAAAACTGGAAAATTCACAAATATGGGGAATTAAACAACACATTCTTAAACAATCAATAGGTCAAAGAATAAATCACAAGGGAAATTAGGAAAAATATTGAGGTAAAACACAAATACAGCATACCAAAACTTATTATTTTTTTAAATCTTCCAATCCATTAGCATGGAATGCTCTTTCATTTTTTTTTTAGGTCTTTTTAAAAATATATACTTGTTTATTTTTTTAAAAAAACTTAGATTACATAAGTGTTACACAAAAAAATACAGGGGATTCCCATTGCCCTGCTTCCCAGCCCTCTCATATTTTCCCACATCAACAACATCTTTCATTTTAGTGTGGTACATTTGCTACAATTGATGAACACATCTTGGAGAATTGCCACTAAGTGATGATTATAGTTTACATGGCCTGTATCTGTCATTGCAATGTCATTCAGGATAAATTCCAAGTCCCAAAAATGCCCCCAAATTACATCTATTTTTCCCTCTCCCTCCCCTCAGAAACTCTAGTGACCACTGCCTCCATATCCATGATAAAAGTTTTTCCATTGCTAGGATCACAACAAGTCTACGGTAGAACAACTTTAAGCCTACTGTAGTCTACCATCCATTCCCCAATCCTGAGGATTCTGTGACAGTGATGCCCACTCCACCTCTAATTGAGAGGGAGCTTAGATCCTATGGGGCAGATGGATGGGACTTTCTTGCTTGCAGTTGAAGACTCTCTCTGTTCCTTGAGATGGTCATTGTCAGTCATTGTCTTCTTGTTAGTTGTCCTGGGTGAGTCCAATGAACTAGAGAGTAGGTGTTGCAAGTCTGTTGCGATTGGGACCCAACTGGCACATAGACAGCCCAAAGATTTAAGTCTTTTGGACATACAACCATCAACTCTAGTACTAACGATAGGTTCAAATAGAGGGGCAGTAGAGCCATGTGTAGGGAAAACACAACTGAGTCCAACTCTATCAAAATTTATAGGATGCAGCGAAGGTGGTGCTGAGAGGGAAATATACAGCTCTCAATAACCATAGAGCTTAGCTTCTGCTAAGAAAACAAAAGTTTGTTCTTTGAAAAGATTGGTAAAATTGACAAACCTTTTGCTAGACTGACAAAGAAAAAAAGAGTAAGCATGCTAATAACTAAAAACAGAAATGAACTGGGAACGTTACTATTGACCTCATAGAAATAAAATGGAGTATAAGAGGATTCTGTGAAATACTCTATCTCAGCAAATTAGATAACACACAAACCACCTGCAGTGACTCAGGAAGACACTGGAGATCTCAACAGACCAAAAAACGTAAAGATTTGATATCAGTAATCAAAAAATTCCCAGCAAAGAAAAGCCCAGGAAGAGATGGTTAATTTTACCAGACATTACAAGAAGAATCAGAATAATCCTGCTCAAACTCTCCCCCAAAAATTAAAGAGGATGGAACAATTCCTAATTCATTCTATGAGGCCAAGATCACTCTAATACCAAAGCCAGTTAAAGATACCACAAGAAAAGGAAATTGCAGACTAATATCTTTTATGAATATAGATGCAAAAATCCTAAACAAAATATTAGCAAACTGAATCCAAAAACACATGAAAAGGATTAGATGCACCCTGATCAGTTGGGATTTATCCCAAGTATGCCAGTGTTTTATCAAAAGAAAATCAATGTAATATACAACATTAATTGAATGAAAGAAAGAAAAACACATGACCATCTTAACTGATGTAGAAAATGCATTTGACAAAATTCAGCACCTTCTTGATAAGACATTAAGAAAATTAAGAGTTGAAGGAAATTTCCTCAACATGATAAAAGGCATATATGAAAAACCCACGGTTACCATCATAGCCAATGGTTGAACAACTGACCAGGAACAAGGCAGGATGCCCATTTTCATCACTGTTATTCAACAATTTATTAGAAGTTCTAGCCAGAGCAATTAGGCAAGACAAAGAAACCAAATTCATCCAAACATGAAAGAAAGAAGTACAACTTGCCCTATTTTCTGATGTCATGATCCTACAAATATAAAATCCTGAAAAATCCACAACAAAGCTACTAGAGTTAATAAACAAATTCAGCAAAATGACAGGACACAAGATTAATATGAAAAACCAGTAGTGTTTCTATACACTAGTAATGAACAATTTGAAACAGAAATCAATAAAACACATCTGTTTACAATAGTAAATAAAAGAATCAAATAGCTAGGAATAAATTTAACCAAGGATGTAGAAGACTTGTACAGAGAAAGCTAAAAAAAAAGGTACATAAATAAAAGATGACCTACATAAATGGAAGAGCATTCCATGTTCATGGATTGGAAGACTAAATATCATAGAGATGTCAATTTGACCTTAAGTGATTTACAGATTAAACACAATCTCTGTTAAAATTTCAAGTGCCTTCTTTGAAGAAATGGAAAAGCCAATCATCCAATTTATATGGGAAGGTAAGGGGCTCTGAATAGCCACTTTGGAAAAGAAGAACAAAGCTGGTGGATCACACTTCCCAATTTTAAAACTTAATTACAAAACTACAGCAATCAAAACAGCATGATACAGGCACAAGGAGAGACATATATGCAAATGGAATAAAGTTTAGAGTTCAGAAATATACCTTAATATCTATAGTCAGTTGATTTTCTACAAGGCTTCCAAGTCCACTCAATGGAGAAAGAATAGTTTATGAAATTGTTAATAGACACTTCTGTCTGTTAGTGATAAAAGCAGTAGCTTTAAAATCAGATCAAAATCAGGTCAAGGAGATTGAATCTTGCTCTAGTGGCAAATGGAAGAGATTGAACTAATTTGTACCTGGGATGATATGATCTGAGGCTGTGTTTTAGGAAGAGTTTCCTAGCAGGAGAATATGGAGACTGAGAATCTACTTAGGAATTAGACTCAATATTTGAAGCAGTAGAAACTTGACCAGAGAATGAGTAGTAAAAGTTATAGGTGGGGGGACCCAAATTAATTAGGGAGAGATAATGGAAATTTTACTTTAATATCTTTTTTTCAAATTTTATGTTAAAGTTTGTTGTAGAGTGGTGTTTTTACTAGCCACAGTGGTATCTGATTAGGAATAAAAGAATCCAGGTATGGGACAAAAAAGTCAATATTACTCATCTAATTATACCGAAACATGAGCTGCTTTTTCTGAAATAGTCTAGATTACAAGAGTAAAGGTTTTCTAATACCTAACATAAAATCTTACAAAATGAGATGGACAAATCAATACGCTGCTAGTATCCACAAAAAAATACAGTGTCATTTTTAATTAACTACAAAGAAAATCAAAATCATTAATTTCTATATTTTGTGGTTTTATGTCAAATGTGTTGCTTTTCGACAGGCTTGTGAGAAATTTTATAGAAAATCACAGTCTATAACAACTGAGTAGAAACAGATGGACTGGAAGCTATCCAATGGTCTTACACAAAATAGTTGTTATAAAAGCATGAAGAGAATTTTCCCAGAACGCTGATTTAAAATTCACTGCTTTGTTGATACTTAAAAATGGCAGATTTTGGAATTGAAATTTCTTTGCATTTTCTTCTATTTTCCACGTTTGTCAGATTTAAAATGGGAAAAAATGAATTATGGATTAAGCTTTGCTACAAAAAGTACAGATTTTGACATATAGTCAAATAACATAGTCATTGTTATCAAGAAAAGGACAGGGTAGAATAGGAACAAACGTGACTATTCTTTCAGTGCTTAAAACATCATATGACATTGTAACATTTTACCTTATTTCTAAGGTATATGGTTCCAAAAAAAAAAAAAAAAAAAAAGGGGTACATATTAACAAGTCATTGCAGACATGGGAAAGAAAGAACAATATGTTTTGAACTATTACTTAGAAATTTGATTAGTTTTGAGAATACTGTCGTATACCACATGATGTGATGTCAATTTGTTGAAACACTTTGGTAGACTATTTTTAGCATGGAAGATAACACCATCATATAGCAGTGCAGAAATGCTTGATTTTAGGGAAATTTTGCTTCAGTGAACATTGATTTGGAATATATGGAAGGAATTTATAATGAACCTTGTCAAGTGAAAGGTCATAACATCACTTTGGTCACTAAAGGCCCACTGGATCCTCCCTCCTCCCATCTCTTTCTCCCATGAGTCAAAACTACTCTATAGCCAATGATCTCAATGGGGTCACCTCTGTGACATAGAAAATAAAATGTACAGAAGCCTAGAAATGTAAAAACTGAAAAGAAGAAATGAAGGCAATGTAGAGGGCTTTAAAAAGAAAAAGGGGAAATTAACCTGAAGAGGAAATACAGAGAAGAGAGGCAAATCTTGTGCTTTCTGCCTTGTCTCATCCTGTGAACACTTCCATTTATAACCAAAAGTTCTCACCTTTACAATTCCCTGGCATTTTATTGTAATATCCCTTAAATAGTTATCTCAATCCTTAGTTTATATTAATCAGATATTTTTATTTGTAGATTCCATGAATCCAGATACCAACTGTCATATACTCAGGAATTTTGCCAGTTGGTTGTTCAACCTTCAGTAGCTTTAAACTGGCCTTCCTGGAGGTAATTATATCATAGAAATTGGCAAACACTACAAATAAGGATTTTTGTTTTTAGAGAGTCGGTTTACCTGGCATTATTTCTCTTTATAACATCTTTCTCCTTATGCCAAACTTTCCACTTATACTATCCTCCTCTGCTTCCAGTGCATTTATATTCAATCCTGTACAGTTTCTATCTCTTTTTCATTTAGTAATTAGTGCAAGAAAGCATACCTGAATGGGTGAATAAATGAACATATGGAAAATAAACGGGTAAAATAAAATATCTAAAGTGCTTAGAACAGTGTTTAGAACATAATCAGCACATTTTAAATATTTATTAAATCAATCATCTCAATGCATTTCCAACAGGAAAAAATATAGAGAATAAACAAAAGTGCAAAATAATATCTAGCTCAGCGGTTCTAAAACTTTGTTGGGAATAACATCCACCTGGGAAATACAATAAAAATGAAAACTCTTGAGGCACTGTCCTCACGGAATCTGACTCAGTTAGTGTGGGGTAGATCCCAGAAATTTGCATTTGACAAAAATATCCCAGGTGTTTCTGATCCAAATATCCTGACCAATATTTTGAAAATTGTTCTTCTAGTTTACTAGATCCTCTCAATCAACATTTCCCTACTATAAACACACTGAGATAATTTACTTATATTACCAGCAATGTTCTAAGTACCTTACATTTTCTAATTAATATAATCCTCATATCAATTCTAGACAATATCATCATTAGCCCTAATTTACTGTTGAGGAAAATGAATCACAGAGAATTTAAGTAAATTGCTCAGATCAAACAAGTAAACTGTTTTTTTAAGAAGCCTTCAAATTTATATAGATGACTACATTGAAATAATTGAACATAACTATTCATTCTAGCAGTTGACAATTTGCAAACCACTCTACATTCATTATTTTCTTAGACCTTCACCACACCCTTTGAAATAGGTAGGCCAGGAAATATTATCCTTATTTGAAAGATGAGGATATAGCAAAGCCCAGAGAACTCACTGGGTTTGTTCAAGATTACACAATTAGTGATGTGAAATTTGTTAGTGGTAATTACTTACCTGCAGGTATCCCACTATCTCCTTGTGCTTTGCAATACAGACTCATGCCATCTAATGTTACTCTTTCACACTGAGGAAATAATGGACATTTTGATTCCTCAGATCACCTCAGGTTGCCTGTGGCAAACCAGAAGCCAGCCAGCTTTGACATTACTCTATCACAGGTACAGCATTTCCTTGATTTATCTGCTCAGTGGAAGTCAACTTCAAATCTTCCTCTTTTTAATGTCAAGGCCTTGCATGCACCCTATAGTACTCGTTCTCAGAACTTTGTAAGTTCCCAGTGGTCTTGTCCTGGGAGATTCCCGAGTGCCACAATAATGACCATTTGTATTTAATGTTTTGATTGATCCTAAGAAAAAGTGCTGCTCTACTTTTGCTGGAGAAAATCTTGCAAACTTAAACATGAAAAATAATGGATTATATTCACTAACAAGAATATCCTTAAAAACAAGAAAAGGTTGGAATTTGAGCATATCTTTTGGGGGACACAATATAACTCATTAAACCAAGTTATATTCTAATGAGTCAGAGGCTGTATTTCTTAAAAAATTGAGAACCACAATCTGAAATACCGAAGAGAAATATAACATTCATTACCTTATCAGAGTAACATAGAGAAATCTCTCTTTCTGGCCCTATTTCCCACCAATATTATTATAATTATAATTTTATCTATATCTCTCTCTCTCTCTCTCTCTCTCTCTCTCTGTGTGTGTGTGTGTGTGTGTATATATATAGTACCAGGGGCCAGGGATTGAACCCCAGACCTTGAATATGGGAACCCTGCTCTCAACCACCGAGCCACATCCTTGTATATGGGAACCTTGCATTCAATCACTGAGCCACATTGGCTCCTATAATTATACTTTTAACTATAGTGCATAGTTTACATTTGGGGTTCCCTGTTTGTGTTATACAGTATTTTGATTCTTTTTTTTAACAGTTTTTTTAAACTCTTTATTTTAAAAGAAACTCAGAAAAATATATCCCTAAATACTTTATTATGTGTTGCTACATAGCCCAATACATCAGGGAATGATGTTATTAGGAAAATAACAATAATACATAATTTCACCAATTATCCTTATAATGTTTTTTATAGCAAAAAGATTCAGTTCAGCTTATATAGTTGTCATGTCTATTTGGCATTCTTCTTTCTGAGAGTTCCTCAATTATTTTCTTAACTTTCATTATATTTTGAAGACTGTTGGCCAGTTATTTTGATAAATGCTCCTCAATTTGGATTTGTCTGCTGTTTCTTCTTGATTAGATCTTGGTTTTACATCTTGGACAGGAATATCACAGAAGGAATAAAGTGTTCTGCTCATTGCATCTTATCAATTGGCAAATTTTGATTTGTCTCCTTACTGGAAATGTTTAATTGATCATTTGACTAAGTCTGATGTCTGCCAACTCTAAAGGTCTTCCACTGGCCAAATCTGGGATAATTTCAGTATTAAAATAAGTAATATAGTATCTAAAACCCATTGAATAAAATTTAAAAAGCCATGAATCTATATAGATATACAAGTATGAGTGAATTAATTAAAAATTTGTTGAGAAAATGGAGAGATTTTCATCATCTCAATGTAACACTCCACAAAATAATACTTACAAAAAAAATAGCCTTTGATTCTTTTTAATATTTTTATTGTGGCAACATATATACCACCTGAAACTTCCCATTTTAACCACTTTCAAATATGGTATTCAGTGGTGTTAATTTACATGCACAATATTGTGATAGCATTACCACTATTCATTACCAAAATTTTTCCATCACCTCAAACAGAAACTCCCTACCAATTAAGTATTAACTTTCCATTCCCTACTCCACTGCTAGCCCCTGGTAACTTGTATTCTAGTTTCTGAATCTATGACTTTACTTATTCTAATTATTTCATATAAGTGAAATCATACAGTATTTGTCCTTTTGTGTTTGGCTTATTCAACTGAACAAGATGTCTTCAATGTTCATCCACGTTGTTGCCTAATATCAGAACTCCATTCCTTTTTATGGTTGAATAATATTCCATTTATGTCTATGCACTCATCTGTTGACGGGCACTTGGCTTGCTTCCTTCTTTTGGCAAATGTGAATAAGGCCACTATGAACATCAGTGTATAAATATCTGTTCTAGTCCCTGCTTTCAATTCTTTGGGGTAAACACCTGGAAGTGAGATTGCCAGGTCATATGGAAATTATATACTTAACTTTCTAAGGAACAACCAAGCTGTTTGCCACAAAGGTTCACCATTTTACATTCCCACCAACAATGACGAAGTAGACCTATTTCTCCACATCCTGACCAACACTTGTTGTTTTCTGGTTTTCTAATGGTACCCATTTTTATTGGTGTGAAATGGCAATTCTCATGGTTTTGATTTGCATTTCAATGGCTAGTGACATTGAGCATCTTTTCATATGCATTTTATAGCTATTTGTATATCTTCTTTGGAGAAGTGTCTGTTCAAGTTTTTTGCCCATTTTTAATTGGGTTATTTGTCTTTTGTTGTTGAATTGTAAGATTTCTTTACATATTCTGGACATTAAACCCTTATTTGATATGTGGTTTCCAAATATTTTCTCCCATTTTGTAGGTTGTCTTTTTGCATTCATGATGAAGTCCTTTGATGCACAAAAACTTTTAGTTTAGATGAAGTTACTATTATCTATTTTTTCTTTTGTTGTGCATGCTTCTGGATTAAAGACTAAGAGACGTTGCCTAGTGCAAGGTCCTCGCGGTGCCTCTAGGAGTGTCATAGTTTTGGTTCTTATACTTAGATCTTTGATCCATTTCAGACTGATTTTTATATATACTGTGAGGTAGAAGTCCTCCTTCATTCTTTTGCATATGGATATCCAGTTTTCCCACTGCCATTTGTTGAAGAGAATATTCTTTCTCATTGAATGTACTTGACACCATTACAAATATCACTTGGCCATAGATGTGAGGGTTTATTTCTGAACTCTCAATTTGATTACATTGATCTATATGTTTGCCAATGTGACAGAGCCATGTTGTTTTGATTACTGTAGCTTTGTAATAAGTTTTAAAATTATAAAGTGTGAATTTTCAACATAGTTCTTCTCAATATGGTTTTGACAATTTGGGGTCCTTTACCCTTTGAAATATATTTGACGATTGGCTTTTCCATTTCTGCAAAGAAGGCAGTTGGAATTTTGACTGGTATTGCATTAAATCTGTAAATTGCTTTGGGTAGATTTGACATCTTAACAATATTTAATCTTTCAGTATATGAACATGGAATATCTTTTCATTTATTTAGGTCTTTTTAAATTTCTTTCAGCAATATTTCTTCTATGTACAAGTCTTTTACAAATTTGGATAAATTTATTCCTAGATATTTGATTCTTTTTGTTGCTATTGTAAATGGAATTTTTTTTATTTCCTCTTCTGATTGTTCATTCCTAGTATCTAGAAACACCATTGATTTTTGCATGCTGATCTTGCATCCCAATACTTTGCTTAATTTGTTTATTAGTTACTGGAACTTTGTTATGGATCTTCTATATGTAGGATAATGTCATCTACAAATCAATGTGAAAGTGCATTGTCCTTCCCATCTTTCTGGAGCCTGTGTCTTGTGCTGGGCATGCTCACATGACCTTAGGAATTCCCTCTTTACAAGAATCCAAATGCTCCTTCTATTCCTCTACTCCTGTGTGCCCTAGTGTATGTTTTGAAGCCAGTAATTCTTTATCCCAGGTCTTTCCAATTTGGTTGTTTCTTATACAACTTTAGTTGTCTACATGCTGCTTTTACCTGCAGGGCAAGTTCTGCAAGGGTAAGCCATAGATGAGTATTGTCGTTTAGTTCTTCAAGAGGTTCCCACCTGATATATTGGCACTGACATACTGTCACCCCAATATGTGCATAGAGGTTACTCTACTTCTTCTGGAACAGGGCCTTTAATGAGACCCAGGCTGGCTCTATACCATGGCATGGAGGGAGGGGGCAAAGGGCCAGCATGGTGGCCAAGAGCATCTTCTACTAGTTTCAACTTGCATTCCCTTGATTTGTCAGTTGCCCAGTTACTGCAATCCTTTAACTCTTTCACAGATATTTGAGGAAGATGGATCTGCTAGCTTTTCCTAGTTGTTCATAGTTTCTGAAGGGGAACAGAACCCTATAGCATTTTATGCCACCATCTTGGTCAAATGAATGTGGCTATAAAATTTTAAGATGTATTTTATTATTATTTCTTTTTGGATCCAGAAAATAAAACATTTAACTAAAAAGTGACAGATACCACACATATATCAATTTAAGTCTGAGCAAAGCCTTTTTTAAAAGTCTATTTAATTGACCATTTTTACTTCTCACAAAATTTAGACAAGCTTCTTTTAGAGACTAAATTTACTAGCAATTCTTAGTTTCCAAGAAGCCAAGATAATACATTCTCTGGCCTGTAATAAAGCATTAGAGATCATTAGTGCTTGTGGTGGATTAAAAAGCTGTAAAGCAATGCAATAGAAGATAAGATGTTTATTTTTGAGAACTCAGATTAGTGCAATTACTAGGGGCTGAACATTATTTTATCTTCCTCTCCCATTTAGAAATAAGATGCCATGTGGGAGAAAAGGAATTGCTATGGATTTTGGTATTTACTTTTTCTGAACACAGTGGATCATCCCTTTAAATATTCTGTTAGAGTAAGTTCTTCACAGGGTGCACTTTTCTCCATATCTCTGAAAGTCAATACAGTTCAAACTGGGAATTTCCACAAATTTCTGTACTGCAAGTCTCTTCCTCTCAAGTGGGCCATGTATCTGATGGAAATTTTTATCATATTTTATTTGGCTAGGAAGCAAAACTCATACATTGGCAAAAAAAAAAAAAAAAAAAAAGAAAAGAATATTTAGGGAATATTCTTAAATCTATATTAAGTATTCTTTTCAGATCATTTACATATTTCAGCATTTATATAGTACTTTGCAAACATAAATTTCTTTCCAATTTTTATACATTATTCCAAAAATGTCCCATGATATTACAATTTACTGCTTATAGTGGCAGATTAATCATTTATTTTAAGAAACACAAATAACTGTCATTAAAATTTTAAGTCTCTGAACTCCAGTCTGATTACCTAGGCTGTCTCCCATTTACACTTTCACATTCTGGAAATTCTTATTTTCTCTGAAAAAATAAATTTGACCCAGATAGGATTTTTTTTCTTGATTTCAAGCATAAACTAGTCTGGTTGTGTGTGTATATGTGTCTGTGTATGTTTGAGTGAGTGTGTTTGCAGTCACATTACAGGATTGTAGGGGAGCAGACAGGGGAGGGACTTATAAATGCATGCATTAGGTTGCAGCCACAGTTAAAAATTTAGCAATATTCTAATGATTTTTTTCCCAAGTGGTAGATAACAATTCAGAACCAACTTTAAAAGAGTACCATTTTCTACCATTAAAGTAAATGTCAAGATACCTTTGCATTTTTACTGATTAAAACAAGCTTCTTTAAAGCTAATTATGACACATTTAGGCCTTTTGAAATGTTTTTCATTTCAAGGAATGGAAATATGCCATTAGGAAACTCAGACTACCAAATTTCAATAAATCAAAACATGTGCATGCTATGTACCAAACACTCTACCGATGGAAAACAAAAATGATAAGAGAAACCATCTCTACCTCTGAGCTACTTAGGATGTATGTAGAAAATTAAGACATATATGTCTGAAATATTAAATAAATGTAAAAATTTAAAATTGTTGCTCTATTTTACTTTAATAAGGAACTGTAAAGTCCCTTTCATCCCTGAGAGCCCAAGATTCCACACCTTAGAAAGTTAGAGGTTCATAGTGGAGTTCATAGTTAATTATGGATTATAGACTTTTTAAATGGGAGGGTGCCCCCAGTTAATATAAGCATTATTAGGGCCAAATATTTATATTTGTGAATATGTAAAGCCAAAGATAAGCAGAGTACTCTGGGTATTTTTGAATTCAGGGATTTTACCAAAAAGTGTAAACTTCACTCTTTAAGTGCCTAGTCCAAGATGGGGTGTGCCTAAGTATACTTGCCACATAAAGCTAGGACCACATAGAGAAAAGCCAAATTATCTATGTTATTATTTCAGTGAACAGTCACTACCCCAAAACCAATCACATAAAAACACATAGAAAATTGCCTTGGCACCCAATGGAACAAGCAGGAAAGTACAAAAACATCATACAACTTTCAGAGATGTTGCACACATAGACCAGCAATCAAGCTGAATTGCAACTCAATTTCACATGACCTGGGTGGTTCAAAAAAAAATACCTGAATTTGCTGAAGGTAATGGAGAAACTGTTAGTGGCTCAAGACAACTTGAAACAAGTATAAACCATCTCTGATACTTACCAGGTCTCCAAGTGGTCCCACAAATATATTCAAGCAAAATAAGCAGCTCACAACAAATAAGCACAGAGAAAACAATTTGCCATAAATCGAACAAGCAAAAATGGACCCATAAATATGTCACATACTTAGGTCCAGATGACGATATAACTGTGTTTATAAAGTTTAAATATATGGAATCAGTGATAAATTTATAGGAAATTATTGAATAATCACCAAACCACTAGTTTTACCAGAAATGAAAACTTCAAGAACTGCAAACAAAAATTTAATTGAGAATGGAGCAGGACATCCCAGGATGGGAATTCAATATTCTTTCAGTTATTGTGTGGGTCTCCACCCACCGAAGCAATGCCCCATGAACATTTGATCATATTCATATCCCTTAGAGGCATGCCCCAGCGGAACCCCCCCCTCATTCATTCAACTGTCACCGACTCCCTGCACCAGTGATCTTCCCCTGACACAGTTAGTGACCCTTCTGTGATCCAAAACTTCTCCAAAAATGAAGCCAATAAAATAACCAAATAAAATTAATAAGAAAATGAAATAATAATAGGTTTAAAAATAAGAATAAAATTTTAAAAATTAAAAAAATTTGAAATAATATAAAAATGTTTAGACATTGTGTCTTTCATCACTGTAAGATCTGTTGTCTTGTATGTATAGTGACATTGTCATCCGTATAGTCCTGCAGTGTCTTATTTTTTCATTTTCTCTTCTGCCCCTTTTATTGGAACCTATAATTAGCACAATATTGTTAAATATATGTCCCAGAGACTTAAATCTTTGATCTGTTCATGTGCCAGTTGAGCCCTGAATCACAGCAGGGTCGCAATACCCACACCCCAATTTACTGGACTCACCCAGGACAACTAAAAAGGAGATTATGATGGACAACACTCATCCCAAGGAACAGAGAGTGTCTGCAACTACAAGCAAGATAGTTCCATCCATCTGCCCCATGGGATTTAAGCCCCCTCTCAATTAGAAGCAGATTGGGCATCACCATCCCCAAATCCTCAAGACTGAGGAATGAACAATGGACTAAAGTAGACTTATTGTTATTCTATTATAGACTTATTATTCTAGCAATGGAAGAACTGTTATCATAGATATAAAGGCAGTGGCCACCAGAGGTTCTGAGGGGAGGGAGAGGGAAGAATAGATGTAGTATGGGGGCATTTTCAGGACATTGGAATTGTCCTGCATGAAATTGCAATGATGGACAAACAGGTCATTATATATTTTGTCATAACCTATAAAATTGTGTGAGACAGAGTGTAAACTATAATGTAAACTATAATTCACAGTTACTAGCAATGCTTCAGTATGTGTTCATCAATTATAACAAATGTACTACACGAATGAAGGATGTTGTTAATGGGGGAAAGTGTGGGAAGGGGAAGGAGTGTGGCATTTGGGAATCCCTTGTATCCTTTAGTAACATTTATGTAATCTAAAGCTTCTTTAAAATTAAAAAAATAATAATAAACTGTTGAAGAATGTGATAGGAAAAAACCTCAGTTGAATGCATGGGTTCATCCTGGGGGAGAAGAGGCAGCACATGTTCCTTGTGAGACAACCCACTTTGCCCTGAACAGAGAACAGCCCCACAAAAGATGGTCTAACTCTCTAGAACATTACAGGTGTGGAAATCTCAAAAGGTGGATAAATGCCTCTTTTGGGTACTCTGATTTTTCCCAGAATGCCACCAATATTTGTGTTAGGGTCACAGAATGCATATTGCCTCAAATAAGTACTTAAGGTATTAATTAAAGCTATACATTCCTTTCAAAGGAATGACCATGGGAAACAAAATAAATGGAATAATGTTCTTTTGTATATTATATTGAGTTTTAGATAATGGAGTATTTAAGAGCAAGGATACTTTTCATGTATACTTTAAAAAATATACTTTGTTTGGAAAATAATTTCTTGTTACAGCTCTCTTTATAATGCTCTCATTAAATCTCATCCCTTACTTTTTTAAAACATGTTTTTATACAGTTATAACTAATAACTCCAAATTAAAACTCTTAAATAGTTTATGAGAAATAAAGACTCTTAAATATAATAGTTTATGAGAAATGTGGTATTTATGTATTATCTGAGTTTCTATATTTAAAAACATTAGTTAGAAATGATATTTTAATTCCAGCTAATGCCAAAGAAGTCTTCTATGGTTTGGGTCATAGCTATAAATATGTAGAGGAGAAACACTGAACTAAAAGTAAGAGAACTAGATTCGAATCCTGATCAGTAGGGTGACCTTGAACAAACAATCTTTAAGCCCTTTTCTCTTCTATAAAGGAGACTCAATATGAAATCAATATATATAATGCTAGACCATTTTATACATTCACATCACCCGTCACTAAATGTTCTTATTTCAGTGTGGATGCAATGCGTTCACTGACAACTATATTATAATTGCTACTGTTTCTCCTGTTTTTTCTTAGTTGAAAAGATCTAACACTTTGTGATTAAATTGGCTGGTCATCTTTGAAAAAGGAAAATCCAAAATTTCTAGTAAGAAAGTAGGTAGAGAAATTGGGGTACTGGTTAGCTGTGTTATTCAGAGTTCAAATGAGTGTCATTAAAAAGGGCAAGATGAAGTTTACTTTTCATTTTCCCACAAGAAAAAAACCGTTCAACATATTTTGGCAGGTGTCCCTCCAACCAACCACATTCCCCTGGAAAGTGTCCTTCCTCTTCAGAAGTTTACCTGTAATGAACACTGGTGTACCAGCTTGCCCATTTTTTTTTTTTTTTTTAATCAGAGACTTTTGTTGTTTAGTTTTCTGCTTTAGGAAGAATTATTTCTTCTTTTGAAAACCTTAGATAAGATTTTTAGTTAGTCAGTGTATATACAGAGAATACTATTATGGTTCAAGGCAATTTGTGCTTTGTGTGTAAAGATGAATAAGACACAGTTATTTTCATTAAAAACTCACAGCCTGATGAAAAAGCACAAAAAGCTAAATGGCAGTGCTATGCACAAATGCTTCTAACGAAGGAATTCACAGTATGCTCTGGGAAAAATCATGAAGGAATGACTAACTCTGCCTGGGGATATAGGGAAGGCATTCCACAGGTGGTGACATTTGGGCTCGGTCTTCAAGAGTGGGTAGGAGTATGACAAGTGAAGAAGAAACAGGAATGAAAGTTTGAAAGAAAGAACACCGTGTTCAGAGGTATTGGTTGTGAAAAGACCTAGTACATTGAAATAACAGTGTAGGAGAGTCATATTTTTGTTTTATTTTTAGGAAAAGAGTGAGAGAATGCTGACAACATCAATGTACAGGATATATTGGAGAAGAAAAAGACTACAGGCCAAGAGAACACATTAGAGATAAATGTAGATGAGATATACTTAGGACTTGGAATGGGGCAAAGACACTAAATTAATAAAGGTTAGAAAAATATTTATAAAGTTTAATAATGAGAGTTTTATAGTGGTCTCAAAGAAAGTGATTCTGGTATAGATTATTAGTGTTTTGGGAAAGAGACTATTTTATTTATGTTTTTATCTGGCTCTGGTATCAGTAGGAAGACTATTAGGGGAAAGGCAACAGCTTCTCTCAGTCAGAGTCTCCAAAAGTGATACTTTTCCAATATCTCCCCACCCCCGATGACTCCCTCATCTGTTTGCTCATTTTTTATTTATTTATTTATTTATTTTACCCTTTTTTGCTCATTGCTTGAACTTCTTGTTTGCTCATTGTTTTTGCTCATTGTCTGCATATTGTCTATTTGTTTTTTTTCTTTAGGAGACACCAGGAACTGAACTCCAGGACCTCCCATGTGGGAGGTGGGCACTCAACTGCTTGAGCCACATCCACTCCCTGCTCATTTGTTTTTGCTCATTGTCTGCTCATTGTTTTTTGTTTTGCTTGTTGTCTGCTCATTGTCTGCTCATTTTTTCTCATTGTCTGCTCATTGGTTTGCTCGTTGTTTGCTCTTTTTTTCTCAATGTCTGCTTCTTGTCTGCATGTTGTTTGTTTGTCTTCTTTAGGAAGAACCAGGAACTGAACTCCGGACCTCCCATGTGGGAGGTGGGCACTCAACTGCTTGATCCACATCCATCCCTGCTTGTTTGGTTTTGCTTATTGTCTGCTCATTGTTTTTGCTCATTGTTTGCTCTTTATTTATTAATTAATTTATTTTTGTTCAATATCTGCTTGTTGTCTGCTCATTGTTTGTCTTTTTAAGAGGCACCAGGAACTGATCCAGGAACTTCCCATGTGGGAGGCAGGTTCTCAACTGCTTAAGCCATATCTGCTCCCCCTCCAATATTTTTGAAGTAGTTTGTTGATGGGCAAGGTTTAAGTCTTATGAAATCACAGTAGGCTGAGCATTGTGAAAATCAGCCTTTCTGTTTAGTATCCATTTGAAATACCAGTGGTCAGACCATGAACTACACAGACCGTGTGAACATGGGTGGTGCCACATAATGGGATTTTGCCATCTCCAACCCATTAACACCATCATTACCCAGCCTGGCTCTTCCCTCTGACTTCCTCTCCCTGAATCTCAAAATTGTCTGGCTGATTGGTGTTTAGTAAGTGCCTGCTAAATGAATGGATTTTAAAAGTAAGGAATGACAATGACTGACTGCATAGAATAGAGTGCAGAGATCTGATCAGATTCAACAGGTGAAGACAAAAGTATCTCTGTTATTTGGCACAACACAGTGCTGAGTATTACAATAAAGTGTGGGATGATTACATGGTCTATGAGTGGAAAAGAAAAATGTCTGTACACTGTGTGCCAAAGGGACACAAGGGTACAAGCTGAGCTTAGAAAGTTTAATAGGGGTCAGACCATACAGAGTCCTGCAACCACATCAAGGTTTGTCCTTTATCCTGAAAGCAATAAAAAGACATGGATTTTTTAAAGAAAATGGATAAGATTTGTGATTCAAAATTAACACTGTCTTCAGTGAGAATTCACCAAATGATGACCATAGTGGAAGGAAAACAAACTAGTCAGGGATTTTTGGCAGAGATTTGAGTGGCTCAGGATAGAATTGTGTCCTTGGGAATAGAAATAAAGACTAGATCTGAGAGATTTATAAGGTAGAATAGATAGGAATTGATGAATTGAAAATGAGTGTTACGGGTAAAGAAAGGAAGGTGTCAAAGTTGTCAGCTTGCAGGCAGTATATTGAGATAGGGGGGACTAGGATAAGATGAGGAAGTGGTAAAGTATCTCCAACCAGATTTTGGTTTTGGAGATATTCAAGTTGAGATGCCAAATATATGAAAAGACCTAGAGATATAGGGTAGAGACATTAATTTGAAAGTCATCTGCGCTTATGTAGTACTACTTAAAATTTCTTCAGAGAAAGTTTTAATATGAGAAGGAAAAAGAATATATGAACAAGCCTTGTAAGTCTCCAGATATTTAATGGACAAGTTGAGCAAATGAGACAGAAAAGACATAAGTAGAAATGCAGAGGCTAATGCAGGAGTGTGCTGGGTCATGGAAGCCAAGGTAAATGAGAATTTCTAGAATGAGGGAGTGCTCAACTGTATCAAAGGCAAACAAAAGTCAAATTACACATGGACTGAAGAATGACTATTTTATTTAGTGATGTGTTTGTACTTGATAACTTCAGGGAGAGATGTTTCAAGAGAGTAATGGAAACCAGGCTGTAATGTACTGAGCAATAAGTAAGAGGTGAGGAAATGGACAGTGTAGTATAAACCAAGTCCTTTTGCTGTTGTTGATGGAATTTAATAATGATATTTAAATGCTTATGAGAAAGATCCAGTTGAGAGAGTAAAGAGGTTTCTGAGAAGGCACAAGAAAGTAGTATTCTGAAGCAAAAGGAGCAAAGAGTAACTTTACAGATGGCTTATGCTTGGGAAGCACATTCCCATGGATATACCCAAAGCGTCATAAAACAAACACAAAGTTTTGAAGGAAAATAAGGTACATATACATGATTCACAGTCAGTTACTTCTGGCTATAATGTAGGCTGTAAGTTGTGCTCAATTCCAACACACATTAGTAAATTTATTCCTTGGTCCCCCATTCAAGTAAAGCAACATGGAATGAAAGTAGAATAAAATTACTATAAGAATTATTTGAATCTTCTTAAATTGTTTTTAAAAAATCTTTATTATCAGTAACAAATCACTTGCACTTACCTCAAAACCAATGAAGACAACAATGGATGAAATGTTGAAGGTATGAATTGCCTTTTAAGAGCAAATAGTCTTAAAAGGTAGAAGATTTGTTGTAGAATATTACTGGAACTAAAAGATAACCAAGCATCCACCACTAAAATGCTGTTTATGCTTATAAAAATGTGTCATTCTACTATAAGACTATTCAAGTTTAGGTTCTCCATTGTTCTTGGGTAGAAGCGTCCTGTTTGGAGATTCTCCATAGTTCTTTCCTTGAGCATATATCAGCACCTCAATTTATCAGTATTACGGAGTTTATTTGCAACTATGTGTTGAAGATTTTAGAATCCTCTCTCAAAAGTGCCAATGAAGAACAGAATTCCATTCAGGGAAGCATGGCTTGATTTGGTTCAGAAGCTAGCTGTCTCAATTGGGGCATAAATAATTGTTCTTGTGCTATAATAACAAAATCTACCAGTCTGACTTAAAGTAACATTTTGAGAAAGCCTAATCAAAAGAAACTGAGATCTCCAGTTACTTTTCTATTTTCATAACATCATAGAATCCCTCTTAGCTTAAAGTTGTACAAAAAAGCTAGATTTCATGGGAAGAGATCTAAGTAACATATTCAGTAATTATTAGCCGAAAAAAAAGCAAGATAGATCTAATAGATTTAAGACTTCCATGTTTGAAAAGAGACATGAAAAGTAATTATTTATTCTTTTATTTTACAAATATTTGGGTACTTTGCAAAAATAAATATTTGGCTGTATCCTTAAAAAATTAATGGTAAAATACTGGGGCTTCTCAGTGGAATGGAGTTGACATTTGTAATGAGTCTTGAATATTGAAGCTCAAGTAGACTTTAAACAGTGCTTCCCACAACAAAAAAATATTGGGAGACTTACAGGGCCAAGGTGGACTGACATAACCAATCAATTAGAGTTACAAACAATACCATAGGACAAGGGAGGAGAACTATTTCACTATTTTGAGGAATTCAAGGATAATACACAGATGCTAGATTTTAGACTCAATTATCTTTTAAGTCTATTTTATAGAAGCAAGTAAGAAAAGGATGAATTCTACATACACAGAGGCAAAATTATAGAAGCAAGTCACTTGGTCAGATATACAAATGTGAGGAGGCAAGTCCCTGCTTGGTTAGGTGACTGTATGTTAGGGTCTGAAAACTCAGAGGAAATGGGCCAAGGATGATGAATGAAAATGTGAAATGGAATTGTCAGTCTGTAGTTGAAGCATTGATCAAATGACTGAAAGGCTAACCAAGTGCACTCAGGGACACCTTGAAAGGGAAACAATCCAGCCTTGAGTTTTTTTCATACAATTATTCTAATCTATGAATTAGGATGTTAAACTTGTTACCCAGCTTAGATGGAGCACAGGATTTTTAAACAAGAAGACAACTACTTTGATTGTTTTCCAGTGGTGGTGATAAAGTTTGTACATACCACGTCGAAATCTCTTGCTAGATATTCTTTGTGAGAACTGGCAAAATATCACTTCAAGACTGAAGGAGGTCATAAGAATATCTAGAGGTTGAAAATATCTAGATTTGTACAAGTAGGCTATTCCAGGTTTATGATTTTGAAGTAGAAATATATCAGCATTATTGGTTTTTATTTTTAGAGTTAGACACATTTTTCCTCATTAAGAAATGTTCACATATTATTATAAAGTTTCTAAAATTACAAGCTTTTATGATTCGGGTAGTTCTTCCTCTGATAAGTTGTAGAGGAATGAGAGAAAGAAAGGGGGGAAAGGGAAATACTCTCTTTCATGTTGAGAAGCTTTGGAAACTGTAAGCATTTCTTGTGTTTCTTCTTTTTTATAGCGCCTTTGGTTGAATCAATCCTGACATTCTGCGTGTTATTCATTCTAAGAAATTGCAATTACATAATAAGCAAAAGAGTCGGGGAAGAGGTAGATGAAAAGAGAAAGGCTGGAGCGATATTTTCAATTAATTAAAATATTACTTTCAGTTCAGATTCCTAATGATGAACTGAGTACACGTTATTCTTCTTGCCTTAAAAATAACAGAAAAATAATTAAAAAGTAATAAAGTTATAGTAGTGAAAGAAACAGTGAATAAAATATTTCAGTATATCTGTAGGAGACAGAATGAAGAAGGAAGAATGCTGATTGAAGAGTAACACTGAAAGTTGAAAGCCCAGGGGGGAACTGAAGCCTAGGAGAGAATCATTCTGGACCATTAAACCTAGTGAGTCTCTGGTCACAGAGGACCAATGAACCAGATAATGATGGTAAGACATGGTAATAAAAACCGGAGATTTAATTGAAAGTCTTAATAAGGTAGATTATTTTCTCTCTCTTCCTCATACTCACATTAAACTCCCTAGAGCTAGCTTGGGGAAACTTGGGAGTGAGGTAAAGGCAACTGGGGCAGTACAAATCAGAAGAATATTATGAAACTTGTTGGTAAGGACAATCACTAGGAATTTTGATCCAAAGAGAAGAAAGCTAATTCTAGCACAGATCTTGACTTTTTAGTGAAGGATATTTACATTATCATAAAAGGTAAAGAACATGTCTTTTTTTTGGTACTGCAATTTTAGAACTAATCTAGAGTGAAAATACGGAAGACAGGTATGGTTGCAAAATTGAATGTAAATGTGTAATATCTTCTCTCCTGTTTCTTTTCCTTAGTATATTTCCTTTTTTTACATATTGCTTGACTCCATCTATACAAAATATAAATACAAATAAATTAGACAGAAACAGAATAGCAGCTATGAATGGCTGGGGAAGCATAGGGAGATTAAGAGGTGATTATTAAGGGGTAGAGCTTTCTTTGTTAGTGTGTTCTTTGTTTATTATTATTGGAATAATGAAAATGCTCTAATAATGATTGAAATGATGAATGAACAACTATGTGTTTATACCAAATATCATTGATTGTACACTTTGAATGGATTGCATGCTTTATTAATATGTATCAATAAAATTTATTAAAAATAGAATATAGATGATAATCACATGAATAATGTAAAAGTGAATGTATAAGGGACAGGGGTTGGGGAGTAGAAGTGGGAACACTAAAAAAATGAGGAGCCATTTGGGAGTCTATGGGTGGGGAGACAAATGCAGGGTATGTGAATGATGAAGCAACAAAAATTAGGATTTTGGTGTGCTGCATGAATGTTGAAGTGACAAGAATTTAGAATAGTGATATAAAATAGTGACATAAAAATTTTTACTTTTGCCAAAGTAAAAGAGATGGAATGGTAGTACAAATAATTTAAATTCTTACCTCTGAGTGCTAAGTTAAGGAACAAGGTCAAAATTCATAAATCAAGAAATTATGGAACAAGACTATTATTTAAGCTTACTGATGGCCTCTGAGAAACAAGACTGGTGGAAATATGTGTTGGGACAGTGGATTGTTGTTTTGTTATGAGTCCTTCCAAGATATTTGAATTTTTTAATCACCTGAGTTAAACTCTGAAAAAGTTTTCATAAAAATCTGAAAAAAAAAACCACTAAATATCAGAGTGACACCATCTTATTTTGTAAGAAGAAAAACATTGCAAAAGGAATCTGTATTTATTATGAAAAAACGTTTAACTTAATATACATTTCCTTATATCTTCATTATCTTTGACAATATTTCTGACTTTAAATTCTTAGTTGGAATTGAGAGTACCTTATAAGGCAATCTCAGATCTCTAAAATTCGAATCCAAACTTGATCATACAACAAGTGTAGATGATATGCTATATCATATTTTACTCCCGTGACTACAGAATAAATTTCAAATTTTCTGGTGTGAAATTCAAGGAACACCTTCTATAAACTAGCCTCAACCAGTTTTCACTACATGTAGTTGGGAAGGCAGGCTTTTAAAAAGGCTATGCTTATAGGTGCTCCATCTACAACATTTTCTCCAGGTAGCCAATATCACAGTAACATTAGGTTACTCCCTAGACCTTGAATATAACACATTAGTTTTGTAGCATACTACTGGTACTATCATTTAACATTTCACTTTTATTTATTTAAATACTTCTTATTTAGAGGTGTAGATAATACTTTTTGACAGTAAAAACCGTGTTATATTCAATTTTATTAACTCCTAAGTCATTAGCATGGTGCCAGACATAAAATAGGTATAAAGGTAAAATCTCTTAAAAAAGAAAATAATAGAAAAAAATAGAGAAATTGCATGGACTTCTTAATTCAAACTTGAAAATATTGGCTTTAGGATTTACAAGTATTTACAATTTTCTGGTGTTTTCAAATTCACTAACTCTACTCTCAGAAATAATTTGGTAAGAAAGGGGTATCATTATTTCCATTAAAAAATATATACTTCTCAGCAAGAGCCAATGAGGGTGCCCCATATTTATTCATCTAGAATTGGAATAATGAAAAATAAAAATATTTTCCTCCCAAGTGATTGTTTCTCATATTGCTAGGTCCCATTTGGAGCCTGTTATGAAGTGGCTGAAGTAGGTTTGGGACTCAGGTTTCAGAATTCCTAACAAAGTATGTTATCATTGAACACCTCTCCTCTTCCCTTAATAAAAGAGAGATAAGGAAGATTGCTTCATTTGCTCAAGATACCAAAATACAAAAAAGCACCAGCATTGTGAAATTCATAGATGACACAGAACATAGAATGCCGATATGCTTAAAAGTACTAAGAATATGGAATTAGGTGTATAATTGAGGAATTTTGCATAACATTGAGAAAATAAAACAGCTTGAGGATATTTGAGTACCGTTGTCAGTCACACAATGTCAGATTTATTGTTGTTTAAGGCTTAGAAGTTACTTTGAATGAAGTCAAATGTGTTATATCATTTAATGATAGAAATCAGCAATACCCATATGAAAACTATGCTCTGCCATTACTTCTCTGTCTACCCTTGGCTAAATCAACTCAGAATTCTATGCTTCAATTTCCTCATCTGCATCCTGAAGCTCTCATTATTTCTTTCAGTGTAACAAGCTAAAATTATATGAAAATTCCTTTGAAGTAAAATGAGCAACTAAATAACAAAAAAGGGGAAATAGATGATTACTAAACACTGAGGCAGGGTAGTTTCCTTAGTCAATGTAGTATGTATTCTATAATTTCAGGTTGCCTTGCTCCTTTTCATAATTACAATAAAACTTGTCAAGTGGATAAACAAAGGAAAATGGGATGTTCTGATACTGTACTTATGAAAATAAAGATGTTT
Source organism: Tolypeutes matacus (assembly GCA_026826555.1). Classification (NCBI taxonomy): domain Eukaryota; kingdom Metazoa; phylum Chordata; class Mammalia; order Cingulata; family Chlamyphoridae; genus Tolypeutes; species Tolypeutes matacus. Next base: position 36,956,276 of record JAKSZT010053887.1, read on the forward strand.
CTTTGAGCTGAAAAAAAGATTTACCAGTTGCACAATGATATCCTTTGAAATCACCTTATAGACAAGGGTTTGCACTCCTTCACCCAAAATTACAGTACTTTCTTTCATTGCATTTTCTATATCTATATATCTATATGTATATCTATATCCATATACATATCTATATTTAAAGTTGAAACTCCCTCTGGGTGATTGATCTACAATGCTTCTGCAAGACTGAGAGGCTGCCAGAAGGAATGCTACCACTGAGAGAGGAAGAATAATAGCAGTAATAGCAGTCCAGTTTTGACCCTCTGATAATCCGAGATCTCAATGGAATAGCTGTCTCAAAATTACTGTTCCTAACATGTATTTACAGAGAGGAACTAGGGCAGCGAGTGAAAGTTTCAAACTCTAGCAAACAAGCCTGGAATTTAAATGTATATAACATTGAGGGAGATGGGTTGATATGAAACCATGTACATTTTTATTTGAATCACATCTCTAGAAGTAGTAGGCAGACTATGTTATGACGAAAACTCCTAAACAGTGTAGTATTTTATCAGAATTTTATTTTAAGCGTCTATAAAAATAGTCTTATCACAGCAGCCTCTAGTAACATGAACAGTGAGGAAAAGCCAAGGAACATTCTGTGAAAAAAAGAGATTTTTAGGCCTTTTGGATGCACCATATGTCACTTCTGAATCTGCAGCTTTCAAAATGTTCATGGCCATGGTATAAATAAATACAGCTTATACATCCCAGCAACAGGGATTTCTATTTGTAGTAAAACATTTAGTGTGGATTCTCAAGCTCCAGATTTGATCCTCAGTCACAGGCATTTGTTACTGACTGGAGAGCCTTCCTCCAAATATCAAACAAGTTCTTGCAAAATTTTAGTGGCTACATTTTTGGGAAACCAACTGGAAGCTCTTCAGCCTGCTGCTACTTTTGGAACTGCCTTGCTTTTCAGATAATTGTCACTGTAGAACTGAAACATATGTGAAAATTTTAATGATGGTACATAACTCTCCTCCCTGTTTATTTGTTACTTGGGCTTCTCAGACTGCCTCAGGATAGCACACAGCTGAGGAAAGAGGAACACAGAACTGTTAACAGCTTGACTTCAAGGTAACAGACAAAATACTTGCTTCACAAGCTCCTCTGACATTTGATAGGATACTGAAGTTAGAGGAGTCTGGAGAAAGAGGAAAGCTTAGTCTATTAAGTGTTTCCAGAGCACATGCGGAAGTAACAAAAGAATGGTGGTTCTTTTCTAGGTATCCTCACAATAAAATTAAGACTAATGGAGCTATTTATTATCCTTAATTATATTCATATGCATCTGGTGACTAGAACACACTCATAAATTAAGATTCCTTTAAATTTTATAAATTAGATGACTAAGGATATGCTTTGAATACTTTATTATTAAATTGGTGAAAAATAGCTGTGAAGAGTAATACTGCTCTTTCCTGTGTATTGGTGTAATTTTTTAAAAAAAATCTGTTTTGTAGAATAAATGAAAGAATATACATACATGTACAAATAAAGAAAAGAAAAATAAAAACATATGAATTATTTGTATGTTGAGAGGTGTTTGGGAAGGTAGATAATGGCAGGAATTACATCCTATATGAAGCATTAATTTTATTAGCACTGGACCTGACAATTAAGTGACTTTCAGCCTTTGTCATTAAAGAACTCACTTTATCAATTTTAACTATTAAATGCTTGGAAAAGAGAGCCACAAGTGCCTTTGCCATCACAATATTCTAAAATTTTATAAAAATTGTAAATTAAAGAAACCTGTCTATACTGACTGGATTCTCATTTCTTTTCTGGCTTCTTTACCTGCAAGGCCTATTTATTTATATTATTGAGTACATATAGGCACTGTTGTATGAAACAGTTACAAATAATTATTAAAATAGGTGCGCCTGCACAAATTTTACATTCACCTGGGATCTGTCAATACGTTGGCAACTGGTATTTAAATTTTTAAATGTTTGTGTGGGATGTGGTAGGAGGTGTGGGAGGTGGGGAACATGGGAATCCCGGTAGGTTCCATGTAATATTTTAGGTAATCTAAGCACCTCTTAAAATATATATATATTAAGATAACATTTTTGTAAGTGGGTGCACATGTATGCATATATATTTATATATAATTTTACAAATATTGGTATGTATTGTGAAAATTTTGATTTTTACCCACAATAAAAAATTTTAAAAAAATTTAAAAAAAACCAACCCAAATCTGTGATTATACTGAGAGCTGTTGATTATGTATTTTGAATGGATTGTATGGTATGTGAGTATATGTCAATAAATCTGCTTTAAATAAAAAAACTAAAAATAAAAAAAAATTAAAAAGTTTATTTTAATGTTATAAGTTACTCTGTTAACACAAGGTAACTACAATAACAATAAATCTGCTTTGGTCTATGGTTACATTCTTCCCTTATTTTTGCTCATTCCTCAAACTTGAGGGATTTAGGGAAATGTCCACTCTGACTGCTTCAATCTGAGAATGGACTTAGATATTATGGGGCAGAGGAAAGGTACTGTTTTGCCTGAAGTTGAAGATACTCCTTGTTTTTGGGGTGGGACTGGTCCATCATCATTATTTTGTTAATTGTCCAGGGCAAGCCTGAAGAAATAAAGAGTGGAATCTAGCCACAACTCTGCTGGGTTTCAGGGCTCAACCGGCATATGAACCATCTGAAGATTTAAGTCTCTGAGAAATATACCTAACAGGTAAATTGAAAATTATAGGTTTAAATAAAAGGAGTAGAAGAATCATAATTAGGAGAATTATAAATCTGGTATTAATTGTTATGTTTACTTAGCTATGATATTTATATTTAAACTCAAAGTAAAGGACAACTAATAAGAAATTTGAAATATTCTATCAAATTTAAACAATTATTTGCAGTGCTAAGTTCTTATTTCCAAAATTAATCTTAAAATGTCAGATACAACCATTATTTAAGAGATTCTGCATATAGTATATTGTTACATATGACCTTTGGAATAATCTTCAGATATAATATGTTTCTGAGTCTTGTCCCCCAAGCTCTCTATACATTAAAACGTTTGTGGAGCATCTGCTGTGTGTGAATAGCACTCATCTCTAAAAAGTGCTTTGACACCCGCAAAGCAGTTAACCAACAACCCTAAATCATCTGGACACCCCATGGAAAAAGTGTAAGGTAAAACAAATTAATCTCTGCCTTTCATAAATGCAGCCTCTTGGGAAGGAGGATAACAAGATACAGGTAAGATGGCTATTTCAGAGACTGACTCAGAGGAGAATACTTCTAAAGGTAAATGTTAGCAAAGCAAAGCGAATAACTAAACAGATAAACTAAGCACTTTCAAGAAACTTAAGAAACTTTTCCCTCCACTAATACTCCAATTTCATTTCCTTTGTCTGCCATCTTTGCAGTACTTACGTGCAAGAATTTAGTTAGACAGGAAGTTTGCTTGCTTCTAATGTTCTGTCTTGCGTAAGACTTTGGATATATCAATTGTGTTTTCCTCCTGGAGTACATATGGAGATTCTATAACAATGATAATTTAACAAACTTCACAGTAGAGTGCTGACATTCTAATTATTTTTGGTTGTTTGCAAAAAGTAAAAGAAAAAAAAAAAACGATTTATTTTTCAGATTCATGATTAAACTAGATAATCAGCAAGATATATTGACCATTTTCCCATCTTAGGTAGATTGAAAATTATCTCTCACCCACAGTATGTCATGGTGTGGCCTGTGGAGGTAGGGGGTTCCTATAAGTAGAGCACATGATACATTGTAGGGATTTTACAGACACATATTCAATGAAATATTATAGGAAATGAGTTAATCTTTTCTGGTTATGAACAAATGTCTATGGTATACCCATTTTTCTGAAACTCAAAGCATTTGGTTCCTCCTAAAATTTACTTCAAAGACGTTTTATCTTATGTATCAGATACATTTTCAAAGATGCAGTGATTAATATCCATAGGATGGCAATAGTGGAGATTGGGCATTTCTTCCAGAAAAAAATAACATGTAAAAGGGCATAAAGGGATGAAATAATAGGTATATTTAGAGAATTGCAAGTATTTTTATGTGAGTGGAGTGTAAGATGATGGTGAAGGGACTTGTGGATCATCAACTGGAGAGCCTCTAAGAAAAGTTGAAATGAAATCTATGATATTCAGAGAAAATTGTCTAAGGGATCTTCTGTTCTTTTTTTTTTTTTTTTAACTTTATTCAAATCATATGATAAAACTATATATTTAAACATTTGAAACACACTGGCTTCTTCTCTTCATGTATTTCTTATAGAAGTGCCTTCACTGGGATATTTTGATAATATTCTTGAGCCATATGTAAATCATTTTTAAAATTTTACATAAATCAGATGTTGCATTTTTTGCAAATTTATAGTTAAGAATTTTTATTGTAGGGAAGCGGCTGTGGCTCAATCAGTAGGGCTCCCGTTTACCATATGGGAGGCCCCGGGTTCGGTTCCCGGGGCCTCCTGGTGAAGGCAAGCCCGCCCGCATGGCGTGGTTAGCTGACCCAGCAAGCACAAACAGCAAGGGGGGGATAAATGAATAAATAAATAAAATCTTTAAAAAAAAAAAAAAAAAAAGAATTTTTATTGTCAAAATCAAATATAACATACCAAATGAAAAATACATTTTAATATTTAGTTGTAGTAAATTCTTGATCTTTCTTGAGGTAATAGTATGTTACCTCTATTGTGACAAAATCTATGTAGGTTACCATGTTCTCATTTATGCACAGAACCCTAGGATATTCAGAGGAAATTGGATGCTTTGTCAATTAGAACATTACTATCTTTCTGCTTGCATTGATTCTTATTTCTATTTCTCTGTTAATATTTTTATTGCATGTCATTTGATAAAACTTACTTTAAATTATTTATGTAAACATGTATGCTATAAAAATCAGTATCTTACCATATAGTGTCGTGTTTCTATTATTACTAACACCCTGATACACTCATTTTTTAAAAAGTATATTTTCCCACAATTTTTCAAATTAAAATACTTACAAAATATTACCAAGTTACTTGGATTTTTATATTCTATAATAAATGTACATATTTGAATATATTTAATATTGGTACCCATTTGAGTAAAGTTTGGTTTCAACAAGATTTAGCTAGTATGTTCTGAATCTGTTTTTCAAGTTATTTCCTGGTATTTTAATCTTTTTGGAATTCTAATTTCAATTTCTAATTATGTTAACACATATTCAATATAAGCAATGAATTACAGTAACTAGGCTTTTCTTTAACAAGTTTTAGAGACTTTGTGTTCTATGATTTAACAGTTTAATTAATGAATATTTCCCTTTGTTTGTCCTTATTTCTCTTTGTAGCCTTTTAGAGGCAAGACAATATTCAAATACAGTTACAATTTAGGGTAGATAATATATAATTAAGGTCTCATCTTATTTTTACATGAAGATGAATACATGAGATTCTGCTGCAGAGAAATACAGAGTCTAGTACCATGGATAAAATATACAGGTGAAATTAATGCTATAAGTATGTTAGCAGATTATAGTATTAACACTTTAGTCTCTGAAGACAAATGATCCAGGCTTGGAGCCCAGCTCTGCCAATTACAAGTTAGTTTACATTGGGCACATTATTTTGCCTTCTAATCTTCAGTATCCTCACTGTAAATAAACACAAAATTAGTGCATTCTTTTTAGGGTCAATGCAAGTATTAAATGGAAAAATCTGTTTAAAGTGTTAAGCACCTTACTATTATTATTATGTGATACATCACAAGAGGGATTTAAAGTGCTGCAGGGAGAAGACCAAAGTATAATAATTACTGCCAAGGGACTCAGGAGGTAGCTGTTGAACTGAGCCGTAGGATTTTTAATAGTTGATAGGTACAGACTGTTATTCTGGGCACTTTTGTATGGTATAGTATGCTCAAAGGCATGGACGCTGGAGATCAGCAAGATTGCAGTTTACTTGGAATGTAGCATTCATGTGAGGAAATATGAAGAAATGAGGCTGAAAAATGTAAGTGTTCGGTATGGAAGATCTTATCTGTCAATCTCCCTCAAAACTACTTAATAATTGTGGCTATCTCTTAGTCATTGGGTTATTTTTTCTACAGATTTTTAAGCAGATTGCCATATGATTTCCAATCATATAACAGTTATAATATTAAGTAGACTTAAATCCCTATTATATGAGTCTTTTACAGAAATACTCAGAAACTATCACATACCTTGCAAGCATACACACACATATTTTAAAGCAAATATTTAGTAACAATGCTTAGAAAGTAGTGCTAATGAAAATAAGATAATATTACGAAGACAATAGGTTGTATAACCTACATTGTATGAGGGGAAGGATGACTCTATTGGAAACTCAGAATAATGATTGAGTCAATAGGTCATGACAAGTTTTTTGCCTTGTTCTGTATAAAAGGCTTTATTGTTGATTTGCCCCTTTTTTTTATGCACAGCTATAAACAGCAGTAAAGATGGATAATAATGTAAAGGAGACAATGTTCCCCTGTGCTGTTAGAGTCCACAAATTAAGAGTGACAGCAGCGTAAAGAACTGTCTTCTAACAATTGATTCTGTCAGCTATAGTCACAGCAGGGGATAGGAACATCCTAATTTGTATGTATCTGCCTAGAATATCAAGCTTCTAGTGGTTTAAGACTAAACAACTCACTTCAATAAACTTTTATGGAGCATCTATTCTAAACCAATCGCCATGGTAGAGAGGGCAAGGAGGACAAACTTGTGAGAAAGTTTGGTCTCAACCCTACATGAACTCATACATTTCTAATTGTAGCTACCAGTGAATTCAGGAGGGAGGTTATTCCTCAGTGGAGGGCAGAGATGGGTCACAGAGGGAGTTGGAATTTGAAATATGGTTAAGAATTTTATAAAGTACAATGTTTTACACATTGGGAGACTGTAGTGGGTTGAATAGTGTCTCCCCAAAACTCATGTCCACTTGGAACCTCAGAATGCGATCTTATTTGGAAATATGGTCATAATTTTTAAGTTAAGATGAGTTCATACTAGATTAGGATGGGTTCTAAATCCAAAGACTGGCATCTTAATAAGAAGAGAGGATACATAAAGATACAGAGAGACACAGAGAAGAAAGCAATGTGAAGTTACACAGAGAAGAATGCCATGTCATGACTGAGGCTGGGATTGGAGAGATGCAGCTACAAGCCAAGTATCACTAAGGGTTCCTGGGAGCCTCCAGAAGCTAGAAAAAGTTAAGGAAGAATTCTTCTCTAGAGTGAGCATGACCCTGTCAATGTTTTAATTTTGGGCTTCTTCCCTCTAGAACTGTGAAAAAACAATTGTCTGTCGGGTTAAGCCACCTAGTTTGTGGCTTTTTTATGGCAGCCCTAGGAAACTAATGCAGTAATAGACCTAAAAATGGAGTGGTTGAGGAGTATTCAGGAAATGGAACTAATGGGAAGCTTGTGGTTATGTCTATTTTATATGTTATCTCATTTAAGACTTGTGGCATCCTGCAAGATAAATATTATTTATCTCCATCACTCAAAATAAGGTGAAGTGGCATGGCCTGGGTCAGACAGCTGGGAATTTGACCCAATTATATACATCTTTAAAGTCTACGTCCTTACCAGTACCATGGGCTGCCTCCATGAAATAATGGGAGAGGTGTGCGGAGTGGTTGGATTGTGGAGGAGTGTATCCAGCATGAATGTGAGCCATATCCTGGAGTCTAATAATGGGGAGGGTCTGATTGATTGCTAAGAATGGGGATTATGAAAGCTGACTGCCTGAGCCATGCCTTTTGTTTTAGTGTAATTTTTGGCAAGTGACCTAACTTCCTTAAACCTCATTTGATCTTCTTAAGTTTGAGGAGATAATAACTGTATTAAAAGGCTATTTTGAGGATTAAATGAGATAAGAAATAAAATGCTTAGAACAATGCCTAGAATTTTCTTAGAGATTAATAGCTATTAGCTAGCATTATTTTTATTATTATTATAACTCATGTATGGTATACTAAATAATAGATCTTTTCTTAGATAAGAAGTTCCATGGCCATCTCAAATCCAGTGGCTTGATGACAAGCTGAGTTCACTTACCTGCTATTCATAGCTCCAGGAATTGAAAGAGCTTTCTCAATACTAAACCATATATTTAATTCTTCTATGTAGTACAGTTTTTTAATGGTGTGATTGTAAATTGTGCATCTTTTGCCTCACCACACCGCCATTTATAAAGTTCCCTTGTGGCCTGGACTAGGCTGAATCCATCTTTGTCTGAACCTTTATGATTGGTAAATAGTTGACCCTAAATAGACAATTGCATAACTCGTGCATGCCTAGGTGAATGGATACTTTATAAAATTTTAGAAAACTACCCAACGTTTTCCTAGTACAATGTTTTCACTGATATATATTTCCTGATCCTCCATAAATAATTTTAGAGATATTTGTAAAACATAATGTAAGCTCCCTGAGTTCTTGCTGCAGCAAGGTTTTATTTTAAGGATGGAACACTCTTAAAGAGCTTCTCATTTCAGCCAATAAAAATAACAAGTTTTGCACTTAGTTCGAAGATAATAGGCATGACTTAGCTAACCTTTCAAGAGAATGGGGAGCTAAGTATGTCACCAATATCTCAGCTGAACTATAGATAGATTCTTAAGTCTCAATGACTCCCTTATTATATATAGGAAAAATGTCAAAATAGGTAGATTTTTTTTGACAGAGTAATAAAGTACAAAAATATAAGAAAAAAAGTGGAAATAGGGCATTATGAGTAGAGAGAGATAAGATTTGAGAATATGGATTTATTATTTTCCTGTCTGTGAATAAGTAGACTGAATTTTTAAAAGGAATATAAAATGTTACTCTTTACAAAGTATTTTCGCAGATATTTCATTTTCTGTCTTCTGACAGAATGAGACTGTTCACTTTTTTTATTTCTATATTACAAAGAATTTTCAAAAGCCTTATACTGTTCCATATTTTCTTAGCATAATCCTGAAATCATGTGGCCAGGAAAATGATGACCAATTAATGGTAACATTATCACAGCAATTAGCAAATTCTAATAATAATTGATGTGTTGGGGACTCAAGGAAAAGCAGAAAGTCATTTGTTTTACTTCTGGATGTCTTATTTAGATGACTCACTCCTTGCATTGGTGGTATTTTGATTTTATGAGATTACATTAGAATACTGTCATTTTCTTATAGTAATTTATTGATATTCTTGAAGAGGAATATGAAATATATCTAATTTATTAGATTCTAGCATCCTGACAGGTCCTATCTTCTGGTAAACAACTACAGTCTCACAAAGATAACAAACTGTTCTAGTATATCGTTTGGACCATTTGTAAAATTAGTTTTTATGGTAAACTACTCATCTTAAAACCTGCTCAAGTGTAGAAAATGCCTAAAAATATTAATTTGTTTTTAGTGGAAAACTTTATTGAATTCAAAATAGTGAATTAAGTCACAAAGCTAACTGCTAATTTCATCTGTTTTAAACCTGTCTTCAGTAAAACTAATAATTGAATTGACTTGGGGATTTCTATTTTAATTCCAGCAAAGCAGTGTTTGAATTTTATCAAAGAAACTCTTAGTTTCCATGCTGCTAAGACAAATACAACACAATGAATTAGCTTGACAACAGATATTTATTGGCTCATGGTTTCAGAGACTGGAAGGTTTGCTTCTTCCTAAATCCAGTAGCATTCTGGCTGGTTGGCAACCCTTGGATTCTTTGGCTTTCCCATCACATGGCTATGTCCTCTCCCTTCTCTTTTGTGTTCCTGCTTTAGTTTCCTAGGCTGCTTAAGCAAATACCATGAAATGGGATGGGTAAACAATGGGAATTTATTCGCTCACGGTTTTGAGGCCAGGAAAATGTCCCAATCAATGAGTCATTGAGGTGATGCTTTCTCCTCAAAGATGGTGCTGTTCTGGGACTGCACAAGCAATCTGGTCTCTCCCTTCTCTTCCAGTTCCATCAATATCCAGCCGCTTGCTTTCAGTGACTTCTTCCCTCCTGTCTGAATACATTCCATTTATAAAGACTTCTATAATGGGATTAACACCCATCCTGATTGAGGTAGGACACACCTTAACTGAAGTAGCCTCATCAAAAGGTTCTAACTTATAATGAGTTCAAACTCACAGGAATGGATTAATTTTAAGAACATATATTTCAAACTACCACAGTTCTGTTGGGGCTTTCTGCTCTTCCCCATGGCTTCCTCTCCAGTAGTACAATTAAGACCCACTCCAATTCGGTTGCTACACCTTACCTAAAAATAATATCTTCCAAAGGTCCTATTTACAATGAGTTCACACCCATAAGAATACATAGTAAGAGCAAGTACATAATAAGAGTAAGTACATAATTCAATCTACCATAGAAACATATGCACATAGTAATCAAATCAGTTAGGATTTTGTCTTCAGCACACAAAAGACTTCTGGTCAAAGTAGCTTGAACTATAAGGGAATTTATGATTTCACTGTAGTATACATAGGTTGCAAAAATAAGTATAATTATTTCATACCTTACATTCACGTTCCTTGCAATTTGACTTTCCAATTCCTCCTATATTAGGTCAAATTTATATCCCTGTCTCTTGAATCTGGCTTGCTTTTGCCTAATGATTGCAACAGAAGTGAAATTTTACCTGTTCAAAGGTTAAGCTTCAGGAGATCTTGAAAACTTCTGCTCACTTTTTTGGTAATCCTGCCTCTGCCATGTCAGCAAGCTAAGCTTAGTCAGCAAGCTAAGGAGGATAAGGGATGATGTGGACCAGAGTCAAATAATTCCATATGTCATAACCAAGGTCCCCCAAATCTGAGAAAGCCTAGTGAAGATCAGCAAAAATTGATTCCCTGCTGACTGCCAGTGACTCTGACTGAGACATCCAACTGAGCCTAGCATAAATTACTATCAATAGAATTATGAATTAAATAAATGGTTTTAATTTTAATCCATTAAGGCTTGCAGAGATTTGTTATGCAGCAATAGCTAACTGATGCACTCATATAACTGGAAATCAAGAAGAAAAGGAAGGTCAGGGTTGGTTGATACAGTTGATACACTTAGAAAAGATCATCAAGCACTCAGGATCTTTACATCTTTACATATCTTTTCTTGTCCATCCTTGGTAGTGGCTTCCTTACTAAACAGCAGCTGTATCTGGTATCTCACCAGCAATGACTTAGTTAAGAGACACAAGCTCTTCTTTTTTCCTGTTTTATTAAGGCCAAAGAAAGAAGAAGCTCTTCAGTTGTTTCAGGTTAGAGTTTCTATGTTGGAATTCTTTCCAATGTTTTTCTAGAAACTTATGTACTTATATATTTTTTCAAATTCCAAATCTCCAAAAATATCAGTTGAAAACGTAGGAAAATAGAAAAAAGTATTATAATTATCCGGTACAAATTAAAGATTATAATTAACATAGAGATGTTAATGGTTGGAAGGAATTTACTAATGATAAATCAAAAGCAAGAGCAGAAAACACTGACATGTGGAATCAAAAGTTAAGGCCAACATTTCTGGGAAATAGGACAGTAGCATGTAGGCGAGAAGTGGTCACAATCTAACTGGTCAGTCTTGCTTGTCGATGTTGATATATTGTTAGGTGTGTTTTTCTGGTCGTTTACTACTGTGAGTCATTCTTGAAAATAAACTAAATATTAAAAAGTTTATATGTATAACAAACTTTACACAAATCCTATGAATCTTGAACCAAGAAACAATAAGTCTTGTAAACAAAATAAGTCTTTACACTGGCAATTTGAATATGTGATTCTGTTCAGTGCTATTATCCTTGCTAGGAGATCCAAGTGTAGTGTTAGTAGAACACTATCCAAAAATGTTTGCTGGTATTTTCCAGGGTTAAACTATTTGCTATAGGCTACACTTTTTTTTTGCAAATGCCCTAAATTTAATATTTTAATTTCTTGTACATTTTTAGATGATCATAATGATTAAAGAGTATGAAGAATATTGAAAGCATTTTAGGGATAATTCATTATTTTGATACCTCCCATGATTTTCTGAGAATTCCCTTATCTACTTTCCAGATCTTGAAGATTTACATCTTTTGTGAATATGGAAACAAACTCAGACCACAATGTCTAGAGTTAAGTCGTATGCTCATTTCTAATCCAGTCACTATGTTTTATCTATTTCCTGGGACTCTCTTCTCTAAACAATTCTCAACTCCTACTTTCCCATTCACCTTAACAGTGTGTTTGGGTGATCTGTCTTTCATTTCATCTTCTAGGCTGTACTGCATCCTGGAACACTATCTAGCTCTGCCACTCATTCACTCATCTCAGAACACATAAATCTATGAAGGGAGCTCAGTATTTCAAACAATCCTCCTGCCCAGGAAATGGGCATATGGATTTGTAGCTACTATAGTGAAAAATCAAATAGAAAAGAAATTAAGGTAAAGGTCGGTCTCGTGGCCATTTACTCCTTATTGTCTCACTCCCTCAAGATAAATTCTTTTAGTTGTGTCTAGTATTACTTCTATTTTATGTCTCTATCTGGATTTATCAACATTAGACAATGTCTAGTGACCACTCCTCCCATATGAAATGACAATATTGATCCCTTAGAGCACCTCTTTATTCCCACCAATGTTTGGTATTGACATTATCCTTTTTCTACTGATTATAACTTTGAAATTGTAAATTTTTAAATAATATTATTATGGCTACATGAGTTATGGAATACATTTCTTCTTGGCTAAAGGAGAAAAAATTTCTCACATAATATTCAAGTGATTCAAGTGAATATTTCTCTCATTAATTGCTTAAAATTCTACCATATTTTAGTTTGCTACAGTTTTACTGTTTTTCTCATTCAGTTTTGGATTATTTTTCTTGACATTCCTATTTGTCTTTATTCTTTGCACTGTTTGCCTTTATCCTCCTTATAGTCTGAGGTACTGGAACTTCCTCTACTGTGCCTGGATTAAATTTTCTCCATATTGGACTCAGGCCTTCATGTTTCCTTTTCATTTTGTTGGTTACTCTTATTTGCTTCACAGAAAGTTCCCAAACAAGGATTCCTAAAGATAACTTATCTAAATCTTTGTGTTTGTGAAAGTCATGTCTCTTTTAATGAAAAATATCAACTTGTTCAAAAGGAGATATACATTCATATGTCAGCTTCAGTTATCAGTCCTGACCTCTGACCCTGCCCATAGATTGTTTTAAGCAAATATCAAGCATCTTATTGATTCATCTGAATATATTTTGGTAAGAATTCCTAAAGATTGAGACTTTTCTTAAACATACAACACACAGCCTCAATTTAAAAAGTAATATATTCTTAAAAGAATTAAAAATGCAAACATTGTTAAATTATTCATGATTTTCCAAAATAAATTTTTAACAATTTGATTGTCAGAATCTGGTTTCAAACTAGATACACATCTCACTTTAGTTGATATAGCTTATTTATCTGTTTTAATCTATAGGTTCTCCTTCTATCTTTCCTTGCTGACTGTTTGAAGGAACTAGGTCATTTGTAAAGTTTTTCATATTCTCAGGTTTGCTGGTTGCATCCTTACAGCACAATTTAAGATGTTTCTCTGTCTTCACAATTTCCTGTTAACTAGTTTTTAGCTGTGGAGATGAGATAAAGTTTCAATATTTTGACAAAAAATATTTCATAGGTGCTACCATGTGCTTCCTATTGCAAGAACATTAGGAGACACATAAAGATTGATCATCTCTCTTTTTGTGATATTAAGGATGATCAGTGGCTTTATTTTTCACCTAATGGCCTTTAATGATGATCATAAATTATGTTCCCCTTTATTTCCCAGTTTCCACAAAAATTAATTTCTACCCTATCATAATAAAGGTGACCAATGATTTCTTTCTTTTAAATAACTTTATAGATTCCTAGATTTTTGTCATATTTTGTATGTTACTTGCATATATTTATTGGGGTATTCAAATTATCCCATTTCAGCCAACAAGAGCCCCTTAAAATTGTCTTCTGAGTATCTTAAATAATCACTGTAGTCTTTGTAAATTTTCTTACTTTCTGGTATGTTTTTTCATGTTATCTTGTACTTTCCTTTCTCATACCTGAAATCAACATTTTTCCTGGTGTATTACCCATAATATTACTAACAGCATATGCTTACTAAAGACAGCTTAAAATTTTGTTTGTTTTCAAACTTCTGGATTTTTGTCATTCTAATAGAATAAATATGGTAGCTCAATTTAGTTTTAAATGTGAAATTCATGATTTTATGCTTCTCTCACCCACTCTTGATTGATAATCTACCTAATTATAGTATTCTACACTTAAGTCCTAGATCAACCACCATTAATTTTGTTTTTACTCATAATGAAACATTCAGTGCCCCAGTTTCTTCATCTGTAAAATACAATTAAAATAATGTTATTATTATAACAACAAAGAGTTTTGTAAGACTTAAGTGAGATGACATAAAAAGCACTTAGAAAAACACCAGTTACATAGCATTACCCATTATCAGCATCAGCAGCAGAAGTATTTGAATGTGTTACTCTTTTCTTCTAGCAACCATTATTGTTATTCCAAGTCAGATTACATTGGTTCCTGTCGCTTTGTAGATAATTTTTTCTTTGGAAAGTCGGAGGACCTTCTTTTTATCTGTGGTTTTATGTAATTTCATGAGAGTGCTTTTAAGGCTTGCTATGACTCTTTTTAACAGTAATTTTGTTTAGAAATTGTTGGGTCCTTTCTGAAGAAATTTTTTCTTCCTTTTTTAACTTATTTTTTTATTACAAAAGTTTTAAATTTACAGAGAAATCCTGCATAAAATATAGATTTCCCATAGACCCCGTCACACACAGATTTCCTTATTAACACTTTGCATTAGTATGGTACCATTGTTACAATTGATAAAACAGTATCATTGTAGTTTAACACTACTAACTATAGTCCACAGTTTACATTACAGTTCATTGTTTGTGTTTTACAGCTATTTGATTCTTTTTAAAAGTTTATTATGTAACATGTATAAAACCTAAAATTTCCCCTTTTACCCCATTGAAATATATAATTTGCTGGTATTAATTACACTCACAATATTGTTCTATCATTACCACCTTCCATTACCAAAACTATTAAATCACCCCAAACTGGAAACTCTCTACCATTTACGTTTTTCTCCCAATTCCTTTTCTCCACCCCAGCCTTTGATAGCCTGTATTCTGGTTTCCAACTCTGTGAATTTCCTTATTCTACTTATTTCATATCAGCAAAATCATACACTACTTGTTCTTTTGTGTCTGGCTTATTTCACTCAACATGATGTCTTCAAGGTCCATCCATGTTGTTACATATATCAGAACTTCATTCCTTTTTAAGGTTGAAGGTATATGTATATACCACATTTGTTATCCATTCATCTGCTGATGGGTATTTGGAGTGCTTCCATCGTTGGACAATTGTAAATAATGCTGCTATGAATGTCAGTGTGCAAATATCTGTTTGATTCCCTGCTTCAAATTCTATATCAAGTAGTAGGGTTGCCAGGTCATATGGTAATTTTCTGCTTAACTCTGAGAAATCACCAAACTGTTTCCCACAGTGGCTACACCATTTTACATTGCCATAAAAATGAATGCGTATTACAGTTTTTACACATCGTATCCAATACTTGTTATTTTCCAGTGATTTACTAGTAGCCATACCCATGGGTGTGAAATGGTCCTTCTTTGTAATTTTTATTTGCATTTCCCTAATGGCTAATGATGTTGAGTACCTTTTCATGCATTTATTGTCCATTTTTATATCTACTTTAGAGAAATGTCTATTCAAGTCTTTTACCCATTTTAAACTGGTTGTTTGTGTTTTTGTGGTTGAGTAATAGAATTTCTTTATATATTCTGAGTATTAAACCCTAGTAGGATATGTGGTTTCCAAATATTTTAATCCATTGTATATGTTGCCTTCTTATTTTCATTGTAAAGTCTTTTGATGCAAGAATATATTTAATTTTGATGAGATTCCACTTATCTATTTTTTCTTTTGATGCTTTTGCTTTGGGTAGAAAGTCTAAGAAATCATTGCTTAACACAATGTCTTGAAAATGTTTCCCTATGTTTTCTTCAAGGAGTTTTATAGTTCTGGTTCTTACATTAAGTCTTTGATCCATTTTGCATTGATTTTTTTATATGTTATGTGGTAGGAGTGACCCATTCTTTTGCATATTGAGATCCAGTTTCCCCAGCACAATTTGTTGAGAAGTTCTTTTCCTTTAGCTCGACTTGGCACCCTATTCAAAAATCAATTGGTTATAGATGTTATGGTTTATTTCTGAACTCTTAATTTAATTCATTTGGTCTATATGTTTACCCCTGTGCCAGAACCATGCTGTTTTGATTACTGTAGCTTTGTAATAAACTTAAAAATCAGAAAGTATGACTCCTCCAACTTCATTCTTCTTCAAAATTGTTTTTGGCTATATGGAGCCCCTTACACTTCCATATTAATTTGATGTTTCATTTTTAAATTTCTGCAAAGAAGGCAGGTAGAATTATGATTGAGATTGTTTTGAATCTATAAATCACTTTGGTAGAACTGACATATTAATGATACTTAGTCATCCAATCCATGAACATAGAATATCCTTCCATTTATTTTTATCTTCTTTGATTTGTTTTACATTGTTTTGTAGCTTTTCTTTTATAAGTTCTTTACATCCTTGTTGTTATGGTTAAGTTCATGTGTCAACTTGGCTAGGGTACACTGTCCAGTTGTTGGGTCAAGCAGGCCCTGGCTTGATTTTTACTATGAGGATACTTCATGAATTTAAATCATCAGCTATATGATTGCATCTATGGCTGATTGCACGTAAATCAACTGAAGAGATTGCCTTCAACAGTGAAAGAAGTCTCATCCAATCATTTGAAGGCCTTAAATGGAGAAGTGATGATTTCAGCAGTCATAAGGGAGAATTTCCATCTCTAGTTCAGTCAGACAACTTCTCTTGGGGAATTCATAAAAAACAAAAAACAAACAAAAAAAACTTCACTGGGCTTCTCAGATTGTGGCCTGCCCTTTGGAATTGGGACTTGCCCGTCCCCACAGTCATGTGAACTGATTCCTATAAGAAATCTTATAATATGTACATTATTATAAATAACATATTAATGTATATCTCCTGTCAGTTCTGTTCCCCTGGAGAACCCTGACTAATACAGAATGGACATTTTGACTGGAGTTTTGGGAAGTAATGGCAAGATGAAGTCATTTGAAAAGCAAGCATCATTTTAGTGTGTAAGTCTTATATTGGCTGTCAGCCTGCTAGCCTCCAAATGGGAAATAGAAGTATTTACTCTGATATGCAGTATGAGAAAAGAGTCCCTTGTTTTGTATTGTTTTGCCTAAGTTGACTCCCTGTATTTTTCTTTCTGGGACAGTGAAGGGATATAGAAGTGAGTCAAATTCAGCTGTCCTATATTTAGATCTTCTATTTATTCTCCAGTTTATACCCCCTTTCTCAATCCTATTTTCTACCATAACTGATGTGTTTGATCCCAGTGCTCCTTTAGATTTCATATAGTAGATTCTAGGCTGTGGCTTCCTCCAATTGTTTCATTATTTGAATATGTTTTTATCTATTTTACATCTTATAAAAATATGCTGAAATGTCTTTCATATTAGTGAACCTTGACATATTCAATTCCATCTCTGCTCTTGTTGCTGCAGTAAACGCTTTTTATTCTATGCTTTTATTTTATGTTATTTCAGGAATGAATGGAGGCAAATGATTGTTCTTAAGATAAAAAGATGAATTGTATTAGAAATTATGAAAACATGATATCACAAAACTCTTTTTTTCAGTTTGCTTAAGCCCTAATTTGAACAGCTATTTGTTTGTAAGGATATAGTCTCTAGAAAATTTTAGATGGTTTTCATTTACACAGAGGCAAAATTCTTCACATAGAGCATATCTGTATGATCTATACAGCTAAGGCTAAGAGATAGAAAAATAGATAGGTAGATAGATAGATAGATAGATAGATAGATAGATAGATAGATAGATAGATGCAGAAAGATACTTCAAGAAATAGTACTCTTGAAGAATATATATTTCACAGGAAGAAAATCACCTCCCTCACTGTTTAATAAATAATACCTTTATATGGATCAATGTTGTATCTCCCAGAATTATCAAAATCATTGTGAACACTTATGACATTTTGCCAGTCCCCATATTTAAATCTGACTGTCTCTAATATTTCATTATTATATTTACTTTTAATAAACCTTAATAAATATAGTAATACATTCTTTTAAAATGGCTATAAAATATCTTCCACGATGTTTTCTTTGATCCACATATAAACTAAGATCAGATCAGTCATCCCTTATAGAGTTTTAATGAAAAGTTACAATATCAGGGAATTAATTTTCTTTTTAAAAAGCAAATATGTTCTTTCAGTGACATTTTAAAACATTTTATGATGGGAAAAAATTTTCAAATATAACTAAAAAAGGGAGAACAGTACAGCGAAGCAGCATATACCTAATATTTAGATTTAAGAATTATCATTTTGCTGTTTTTGTCTATTTGTGTGCTTTAGTCAAATCCAAGTCAAATGATATTTTACCCTGAAATACTCTAGATGCATTTCTGAAAAAATGGCATTTTTATACAAAGCCACAATATTAACAATAACTCATGTCAAATTTCTCTAAAACAGATTCAGAATGTGGTCTACACATTGAATTATTTTGTATATCTCTCAGATGTTTCTTTTTTTATAATTTAAAAGGTTTGAAAGTTGTTGAGCTAAATCACAGACATTACTAATTGTGCTTAGAGAGAATACTAGTTAGAATCCCTATAAATATTGTTTGAAAGAATAGTATATTCTCTGCCAAGTAATGCCCCAACCAACCAACAAACAAAGAAAATCTACCTGGGATAAAAAAATTCAAAGTGGTATATTAAAGAATTGAAACCAAGAGGATATAATAGGATCTCTGAGAAACTTTGCATAATAAGAGTTTAGCTGCAATGATGAGAAATAGGTAAAGGTGTTATATGCAGACTTCATTTTGAAAATACTCAGTTTCAAGTAATGATATTGTTTTAGTCATATAAAAGATATTGTATGTAAACTATAACAATGTATCTGTTTTTCATATTAAATGCTGCTTTACTGAGGCTATGTTATAGTGAGGTAAAAATAAACTCAAAAATCTCAGTAGCTAAATGCAATCTGATGTGGGTCAGACATTTCAAGAAATGAGAATTACAGGCCAATATTACTCAGAAACTTAAATGTTATAATCCTCAATAAAATACTGGAAAATTGAACCCAGCAAAAGATAAAAAGTGTAACACACTGTGACCATATATAATTTATTTCAGGAATGTAAAATTGATTTTTTATTGGGTAGTCAAGCAATGCAATTCAATATTGTAATTGGGCCAAGGAGTAAAATTATGTGGTAATCTCAGCAGATGAAGGCAAAAGTAGAGAAGGGATGGAAAGTAGTCAAATATTAGAAAAAAAGGAGGCCTTACTTTATTTCATTTATTTATTTATTTAATTTATTTATTAACATTTCATGGTAGACTAAGAGCTCTTGAGCCACAGAGATAGAAAAACTATTCTCACCCATTCTTCCCTCATGAATGTTCAAGAAAGTTATATAATTTAAATGCAAGCATCAGCTATCATGACCAGGGAGGACAGACAGGAGGTAAACTGGAAGAGAATTTGCTAGCATAATAAAAATTTCCCCAAAACTGGTATCTCTTGATTGCCTTTGGAATGTACCATGATATTTTAGGTCTGTTGTTTTAATGAAGAATTGAATGATTGTTGTAGAAATTTGATATTGTTTATGAATTTCAAAAATAGATATTGGATTATGTTTGTACATTGGTCTGCTCCTTTGAGTACATTAGATTGTATTGGATTCAGAGGTTTCACTCTTACTTGATTAAATTATGATTAAGGCTTTGATTAGGCCACCTCAGTAGGATGTTAAGTCTCTACCAACCAAGGGAACACAAGGCAAGAAAACACAGGGCAGATGATTTAGTTGGAGTTTTTGAGCTGGAGCCTGGGAAGTAAACACACAGAGAAACAGATAAGGCAGAGGCCCTAGGCAGAGAGATGAGCTGCTCACCTGACAATCTACAGCTGGCCTTGTGGAGAGAGCAGAGCAGCTGAGCTTGGAAAGAAATGAGCCCCAGGAAGAGAGGAACCCAGGAAGCCTGAACTGTGGAAGAGGTAGGCAGCCATCGTGCCCCAACACATGGCAATAGACTTTGGTGAGGGAAGTAACTTAATACTTTATGTCCTGGTAACTGTAAGCTTCTAACCCAAATAAATGCCCTTTATAAAAACCAACCGATTTCTTGTATTTTGCATCAGCATCCCTTTGGCTGAATAATACAGCAAGGGTATGGATACAGGGAGTTATAAGAATGGAGTCAAAAATTTAATCTGGAAAATTAAAGAATTCACTTGCCCAAGAGCACACAGACACAGGGTAGTCTTTTTCCTAGATGTTCCATTTAAAAATGCATGTCTCCATAAATGCCTCATAGAAGGTAACCACTTAGGAGGACCAGATCAGGTGACACACAAAAATATTCATGGAATATTTTTTTTACCCTATGTATTTAGATCTGCTGGCCTTGGATAACAAGATTCAAGCCCTAACTTGGCCACTAGCTACCTCTTTGATTTAGGACAATGGTTCTCAAACATTTACATGCATCAGAGTCCCCTCAAGGGCTTGTTAAATCATAGATTGCTGGGCTCTAGTTCCAGAGTGTCTGTCAATTAGGGGGTGGGGCTTATGCTCCTGGACTGGAAATTTTGATTTAAGGCATGCAGAAAATGAAAATGAATCTCTAAATTCCTTTCTCTTTATTTTCATTGCTCTTAATTGTGAAGGTAGATGGTTTCCCTGACACTGTTCTACTTGCTCCATCTTCTATTCACAGTCCCTTATAAATCTGAAGGGATTTTGCACTTCAACTGACTTTGGTTGATTTACATGCAATGGTTTTCAAGCCTTTGTGAATATCAAATGAGTTTGTTTGCCTCATCAGCTAACTGAACCAATTTAAGAGAAGGAATCTGTCTCCATATTAATTAAAAGTTTCCAGTATTTAAATGCATCAGTATAAATGTGATTCAATTCAGCAAACCTGCATTGAGTTCCCATTCCAAGATTCTCATATAAATTTTCTTGGGAAAACAGGAAAGGTTAATAAAAGGTATCTATTAATATGTATATATATTTTTAGTGACTTAAAGTAGCAGGCATTGACTACTACAGATTATAGGAGATAAAGTGCCAAATAAGATACATTCCTTTCTTGAGGTGAGTTTGGGGGATAGCAAAGACAGCTGTTGAGCATGATCATTTTCAGAGTTTGGAAATGCAGATTGAAGAGCACGGAAATGCCAATGATGAGAATTGATTCATATCTTATTAATGTTGCTCAGAATAAGAAAAATAAAAGTTTATTTATGGGCACAACTCCTGCTTGAATTAAAATTTTAAATATTTAAAAAATATATTTTCCATTATGATGTTTCAATATTCTTTGCATAACATAACTAAATCTAATATTCAGGGACTGTAAGAGTAACATTGTATAAGTGGAAAAATCAGGCCATTAGAAAAATATTCTCAAGATCACAGGCCAACTCGGCAAAAGAAATGGGACTAAATGGTATTTGTGACTTTTGCTATTATTCGTAGACTCATAGGCTGAACAAAATTTCCCATTTTTCCCATTCAGTGAAAAAGGAGAATTATTTAAATTATTAATACCAGAGGAATTAGTGATAAATCATGCTATTGAAAATTAAAAAAGCATGAGAAGGGATCCACTTTTTTTCCATAACCATTATTAGCATAGAATTATTCATAAACATAATCTGATTTTGTCTATTTGTTTTCAATCTATACTCTGATTTATTCCTGCCATACAAATGTTCACCTTACTTAGAGTCTTTAGTTGAATGTTAAAAATAATAGATAATATTTAAAAGGCAAGTCCATTCATAGGAACAATGATAATTCTTTCAGATAATATGGAGAAGGTGAACCTACTATACTTTAAAAAGGAAAGTTGTGCAATATTTCTTACATTTAAAGAAAATATCTAAGACTTAGATTAGAGACTGAAGAAGTATTAAAAGAAATTTAACTCAATACTATTAATTTGCAAAGAAGAATAAACAAACCCTACAAAGGGGAAAAAATGGCTCACCCATGACTACATAACCAATTTGTATTTTACTTGGCATTAAATTTTACCAAAAAAATAACATAATGCTTTCTATTTCCTTGGGCCAATACGGAATGCAAATATGAAATGAGAACAGTCTTACCCTAGGATTCACTCTCTAGCAGACAACTTAACATGTGTACACATGTGACTCATGTGTTTCCGGAGTGGACACTACAAAGTACCATGGTACAAAGCAAAATAAGGAAAATATTTTACAGTATTTAAAAGCAACACATTATTTGAATGAAATGTAAATGACAGTCATTCACTGAATGTGGAGTTGGGGCAATTAGAAAATTATGACGTTCAGAGACTTTTGAGATGCCCTGCTTGTGCAGAAGATTTTATTATTCTAAGACAAAGCACAAACAAAATCACAGAGGCAAAACTTTGGGGCACGTACAGAAAAAGAAAACATTCTTATACGGCTTGCGTATAAAGGATTAGTGGAAGATAGGCTTTACAATCAAAAAGGGGATGGATCTCGACAAGCAGACTAAAAGTTTGGATTTTATGAAGTCTTATCTCTTGCATCTTTCCATATATGCATAGAAATTGGACTAAATAAATCTCAAGCATTCAATCAACTCTTTTTTTTTTCTTTCTTTGATTTTCACTTTAATCAAAACTATTTAGAATCCAGTCATTTGATAACATGTTCTAATTAAGTGTTCTGTGAAGTTCACTAGGATAGTATGTATATGACTCCATTCTTTCAAGGAACCTGAAGTTAAATGTAACAGACAGCTGTGTAAGCAAAGGTTAAAATACAATTTAATAAAAGTTAAACTTAGCTTTGTATAGGCTGCTGAGAAACTATTAATGTTTCCTGGAAGGCTTCTGGAAGAAAGTTACATTGAAGAAGGAGGAGTTTTTCAGTTGGATAAAGGAGAGGAAGAACATTACCACACAGCATTTCTAAAGCACATGTGTTAGAGGCTGAGTGAGATTAGGATACCTATTATGATGATCATAAGTATTTAAGTACTATTAAGGAAGGAGTGCTAGGAGTATGTGTATTCAGGTCTACTCCCTTAAGTTCTGTGAAGGAAGGAAATGTACAAAGGAAACAAAAGACAGTAAGTACACATTTTCTTATTAGCTAGGGCTTTGAGCTCATACTCCAGTACACTATTAAGCTCACCTATATCACACAGATAGTTTCCTTTATCTGGCCTAGAAGTCCAAGCAGTTTTCTTCCCAATAAGTTTAAGAATGTTAGAATTTACTATCTCCATGAGACAAAAAGCCATGGCTTCACTAAAGGAATAGAATCAGAGAACTAGAGGATTTAAGGTAGCTCCTTTGCCCATAGTTTATCATTTTGCTTGCCAGACCAGCCTGCCCCAGAGCTTCACAGGCAGGGAATTTAGCCTCAAGCCTGGATGGATAGAAAGGAAGAAGAGTAGAGGAAGCAGGGTGTGCTAGGAGTCGAGGAATCTACTGGATTCCAGTTTCTAGTAGAAACTGGAAACAAGTATAGCCGATAACCTTCTCTGTATTTTATATGTTCTGTATTTATTCTGCAATGATCAGATTTGTATTTCAGAAAGAAAATTCAGGTACCAATGTGGAGTTTAAATTGTTTTAAAAGTATAGGTAAGTAGAAGGAAGTACTGTAAGAAATATTTCAAGTTTTCCACAATATCACAGTCTGGACGCTTTTGTTCAAGGGGGTTGACTACATTACTTACCGGTCAGAGTGCTGCAAGCTAGTGTCTTAGCCCCATGCAACCTGTGAACCTACTGGGAAATCTAGCATAAATTGCTATGGGACCTTCATGCCACAGCTAATTTAGTGCATCACAAAAATTAAATTGCTACAGAAACTATCGACTTTGCCATAAGGATGGCTTTGTAGAGAGCCTTAAAAATTTAATTGGCCATAATCTGATTTGCTCTTTCTACTTAGCTGAATGTTCCCAATTTCAGTGAATTTGAAAATGAGAATAAACATTTTTTAGTTGGCTTCAGTGAAATCTAAATCCACTATTTATTTGCCAAAGGTTGAAAATATAATGAACATTAATATAAAAGTTCAATAACTTCTGTTTCTATGCCAATTTTAGTTTAGTTAATTGGGACTTCCTGCCAAAATGAAGCAGACTTATGGATTCACTCCCTGTTTTATGAAGAAACAAGGTTCCTGAATTATAAGGTTTGCTTACCACCTCTGCTTTAGCATACGAATTTTATGGGTTAGATATGTTGTTTAATTGGAATTTTTTTCATATATTTTCATTATTTCTAAGATTTTATAGACTGGTTTCTGTTATAATTTCATGTACTTACAGATTTCCCAAATTACCTTTTAATTTTACCTTTATATTTTTAACGATTTTTATTGAGATATAATTCTCATATATATTCACACCTTTAAAGTGTACAATTTAGTGGCTTTTTGTATTCACAAAGTTGTGCAACTTTGTTAGATACCATATTTAATTTCAGAATGATTTCATTATCCCCAAAAGAAACTCCATAACCATTAGCAGATTCTCTACAATCCCCGCTTCTTCTAGCCCCTAAAACCTCGAATCTGTTCTCTGTCTGTAAGGATTTGCCTATTCTGGACATTTCATACAAATGGAAAAAATAATCTGTGAATTTTCTTGTCTAGCTTATTTCACTTAGCATAATATTTTCAAGGTCCATCCATGTTGCTTCATGGATCAGTACTTCATTTCCTTTTATGACTGAATAATATTCTATTGAATGTATATACCACATTTTGTTGATCTGCTCATCAGTTGATGGACATGTGGGGTGTTTCCACTTTGGGGCTATTATCAATTCTGATGCTATGAACCAGTTGTGTACAAGTTTTTGTGTAAGCATATTTTCATTTATCTTGGGCATATCCTGAGGAGTAGAATTGCTGGGTCATACAACTCTGTTTAACTTTTTGAAGAACTGCTAACACTGTTTTCCCAGGTGGCTGTGCCATTTTACAGTCTCACTGTTTTAGTTTGCTAAAAACTGCTGGGAGCAATATACCAGAAATGGGTTGACTTTTACAATGGGAATTTATTACATTAAAAGCTTACAGTTATGAGGCTTTGAAAGTATCCAATTCAAAGCATCATCAAGAGATCCTTTCTTCCCAAGCTGCAGCTGTGGTGACAAGGCACATGGTGGCATCCGCTCCTCTCTTCCCTCTCCTCCAGGCACTGTTGCTTCCAGTTTCAGTTGCTCCGTCTATGGGTTTTCACTCTGGACTAAAGTAGACTTACTGGTATTCTACTATAGACTTACTGTGATTCTAGCAATGGAAGAAATTATATCACTGATGTGGTAGGAGTGGCCACTGGAGGTTCTGAGGGCAGGGAGAGGGAAAAACAGGTGTAATACAGGGACATTTTTGGGACTTGGGAATTGTCTTGAATGACATTGCAATGACAGATACAGGCCATTATAAATCTTGCCATAACCTCTAGAATTGGGTGGGAGAGAGTGTAAACTACAATGTAAACTTTAATCTACACTTAGTGACAATGCTCCAAAATGTGTTCATCAATTGCAATGAACGTACCTCACTAATGAAGGATGTTGTTAATGTAGGAAAACGTGGGAGGTGTGGGGAGTGGGGCATATGGGAATCCCCTATATTTTTTATGTGACATTTGTATAATCTAAGTATTAAAAAAAAAAGACCCACTCTGGGTCCTGTAATCTAATCAAAGCCCTTAACCAAAGTAATAGAATCAAAAGCTCCCACTTATGATAGGTTTACACATACAGGAATAGATTAGCTTTTTTTTTTTTTTTTTTTTTTAATTTTTTTATTTATTTACTTTTTTTCCTTTTTAACCCCCCCCCCCACACACACACCGTTTTTCCTGTTTTTGTGTCCATTCCTTGGGCAATTCTCCGTGTCTGTTTCCTGCCCTCTTCTCTCATCCTTCTCTCTTAACCAGGATTCTATCCTGGGAACTTCTGATGTGGGAGAGAGGTGTCCTACCGCCTGCACCACCTCAGTTCCTGGATTCTTAGCGGTCTCGTCTTGGCTCTCCCTTGTGTCACTCTCCACATCATCATCTTGCTGCGTGGTTAGGTGGGGCCTGGGCAGCTCACCCGCACAGGTTCTATATTTTTCTTTTATTTTACTGGGAGGTCCCAGGGATCAAACCCTGGTCCCTCCATATGGGAAATGGATGCCCAACAATTTGAACTACATCTGCCCCTGGATTAGCTTTAAGAACAGGATTTTCTGAGGTCCACAAAAGCTTCAAATGGCCATATGTGCTAAAAATGTATGAGGATTCTGATTTCTCACATCCTTGCCAACATTTGCTATTACCCATCATTTTCTTATAGTCATCCTAGTGGGTGTGAAGTGATATCTAGTGGTGGTTTTGATTTGCATTTCTTTAATAACTAATGATTTTGAACATCTTTTCAGGTCCATATTTTCTTTGGAGAAATTATTCAAATCCTATATACTAATGTATGATGAACTACAATGGATTATCTAAAAAGCAATGTGATACAGATAGAGATTATCAGGTTCAGAGATTCCAAAGATGTTTGAATTTGCTTACCATGACAAGATTGATGTTAAGTAAACAAAAATGTCAAAGTAATCTATTTTAATCACCTTTGATTATATTTAGGTTCTTGGAAAATGATTAAAGAACAACCAACCTCAGATATATTATTTAATGAAAAATTCAGCACATTGCTTGAAGAATCACCAGAGCATCTATGGATAAGTAAAGTTGAAAGTCTGTGTTTTCTAGTGATGAATTTGGACTTCATATACTTTGATGGTTGGTTCTAATGAGACTTCCAGCTTCTTCTGGTACTTGACTATGATCATTTGAACATAATTCTATTTGAGAGGAGTATAAACAGTGCCCAAATTCAAATTACTCAAATAATGGGTGTTATTAGTTTCCTAGCTGCTAAAACAAATACAGTGGGTTTGCTTAACAACAGCAATTTATTAGCTCATGGTTTCAAAGACTAGAAGGGTTTCTTCCTCCTGGGGTCAGTACCTTCCAGTTGTCTGGTAATCTTTGGGGCTCCTTGGCTTTTCCATCCATGGAAAAACACATGGCTGTGTCTTCTTTCTCTTCCAGGTTCTGTTGACTTCCAGCTGCTGGCAGCTCACCGTGGTTTCTCTCTCTATGAACTTCTCTATAAGGTTTCCAGTAATAGGATCCAGTAATAGGATTAAGACCCATCACATCTTAACTGAGGTAACTTCATCAAAAGGTCTTATTTACAATGGGTTCACACCCACAGGAATTGATTAAGATTAAGAACATTGTTTTCTGGGGTATGTAATTCCAAGACACTACAGTGAGTGAGAAAGGACAGTGTGGAGAAACATATAAGAATAATTTGATTGTGGGAAACTTGTTTTGGAAAATTTCTCTAATTGTAATCATTGTACAACACAAAGTCCTGCTTCCTGAAGAATGTTGGACACTACTTCAGTAGGGAAAACTTTTCAGTATTAAATCAACTGACTGTCCTGTTTAATGTGAAGGAATAGCAGAAAGAAATCTTCCATTTTAATATGTACTAAAATATTCAAATACTTATTAATGTTTGATCTACTGATTATCTTATATCCCATGAAAATTTGCTCTCCTCCATAAAAACCATCATTTTTGCCCTTAAATAATTAAAATTTCAAGACTCTTTTTTTACCCAATCAAGTTAGAACAATACATCCTTGAACTCTACATAAGTAAAAGGCATGCTGTCACAGAGTGATTGTACTTCTGTTAATGTGGGAATGGATGCATATTTTGTTAAAACTAATTAAGGGAAGAAGATAAACTAGAAATATTATAATTATGTCATTGAATTAAAATAGAATAGAAATAGGTCATAGATATTTAGATTTTATAATTTGTTTCGATATGTTTAAGATCCATCATTTCCTTCCATAGTCCCTTCTTCCTGTCTTTCCTCTCTAACACATAATTTTAATTGATTTTATATATGTGTGTATGTGTGCATATATATATAAAGGCATTTTCAGTTTTCTAATAACCACTAGAAATTATATAAATATAATTACAATAATAAATATTTTTGAGCCCATTGTGCTTACCTATATATATACTTACATTAACAGATATCTTTTGAATCTTATCTATAAAAAAGAAGGAAATCAGAGAACTACATTGTCTTCCAACTTATCCTTAAATCCTTTCTCAACTATTAATAATTATATTTACATGTAGTTATATATACTTTTAACTCCAACTGTTGTTCAAGCCCTCATATTTTGATTGAATGCCTTCACTGCTCACCATTAATTGTTTTCTTTTAAAATCTTTTTGCTGCTATTTCTCTCCTGCATTAATTACATTTCTATTTCAGTAGTCTCTGCTGGGAGCATTTGGGGAAAATTATATTTCAGGATCTTGTATGTTTAAAACTTTTATTTTTTCCTACATTAATTACTGTTTAAGTGGACTAACATTCTTGGTTCATACTCTCCATGAGAACTTTTATAGGTGGTATTCCATGGACTTATAGCAGTGAAAATTTTAGAGTAGCTTAATTTTTATCAGCCATATAATATTATATGGCCAACCGTATAATATTGCTATGTGACAGAGAATTGCCAGAATGCTACAGACTCTGGGTAAAAGCAAGCCCTGCTAATACCTTGATGTTGGACTTCTAGCCTCCAAAACCAAACTGTGAGACAATAAATTCCTGTTGTTTAAGCCAACCCACTGTGCACTATTTGTCATAGCAACACAAGCAAACTAAGACAGAGAGGAATGAAGTATGAAGCCACATGAAAAGGTCACTAGAAGCAATAGTTGTAGTTCAAGTCCTACATCTGGGATTGCAGTAAAGATTCACACCATTATTTAACTCTAAATATCGGGATTTTTGAGTTTTATAACTTAAAGCCAAAAGATCCAAATCTCAATGCTACCAATTTAATAATTTATATCAATATTTTTAGAAGTTTTGTGACTTGGTAGAAGTCAGTCAGTCTCTCTTATCCTTTATTATGTCATCTATAAAATTAGAAAAATTGAAGAATTCTGGACTACATAAAGATCTGTAGTCACTACATGATCTAAAATTATCAAGAAATGATTCATTTTACTCTTAGTGCTGCTAAGCAGGAAAGTCTGTCACTTAATGAGCACTTTTAGACTGGCATGAGACCAAGGTAATTTTGAAAATTACGAGGGTAAGGACACAGCAAATTAGAATTTCATTGAAGTTCAAGTCATTTTCTTTAAATGATAGATTATGAAGTACATAAAAATAAACCAATATGGAAGTTTATATGCTGGTAATCCCTTAGTTGTGAAATACTTTAGAGAACAGAAATCCTAAATTTCATGTTATAATTAATTTAGGATATATCTATAATGCAACAAAATGCAGTTTGCCTGTTTAAGTCAATTTTCAAAAGATGTATAAAATGCAAATATCTTTTCTCCATGACTTCAGAAAGTTTGACTGAATGTCTTTCACAGAACTTCCTTTACCTTCTTCAAGTAGATTTATTTGTCACATTTGTAGGGAAAATAAATTTTGCTGTTTTATTTTATTGAAAACATAGTGAGTATCCTTATTTCAATGCTTACAAAACTAAAGCATTTTGGAAAAATATTTTAAATATTTCAATAATAAGAATCAGAAAAGTTATGAGCAAAATACCATTTCTGGCACGATTAAAGTGTTTTAAAATTATACCTAACAGGAATAAGAAGGAATACTTGTTCTTAAGGATGCTAAGAGATATTGACAATAGAGTATTAAAAAAATTCTTACCTTCATAATGTAATAAATTCATAAATTTTGTTCACTGTAATTTTTCTTTTTTCCTACAGATTTTGAAACCTGACAAAGGCTATGTTATACCATGTGGTAGTTGAGGTTTCTGTGGACCCCAGAAAATTAGATTTTTAAATTAATTCAATCCTGTGGGTGTGAACCTATTGTAGGTGGGACCTCTTGATTAGATCATTTCACTTAAGGGCCTCTGATTAGATTACTTCAGTAAGGCATGACAAAGTCTGGGTCTTAATCATCTTCCTGGAGTCTTTTATAAATGGGATGATTATGTACATAGAAAAGACCCAGGAGCTCAGAAAGGAACCTAGAGAAGCTGAGAGAGAAAGCCACTAGAGCAAGAACTTGAAATCAGTGGAACCCAGGAGAGAGAGAGCCACAGAAAAAGCAGCCAGAAGCTGAAAACAATGGATCCTAGAAGAAAAGGCACAGGCCACCATTGTGCCTTTCCATGTGACAGGTTTCTGGCAGCCATGTGTTCAGGGAGAGAACTTTGCCTGATGCCTTGATTTGGACATTCTTCTCAGCCTCAGAACTGTAAGCTTATAAATTAATAAATCCCCATTGTAAAAGCCAGCCCATTTCTGGGATATTGCCTTGGCAGCCCTTAGCAACCAAAAACAAACCACATATTTCATTCTCCCAAATGCCACATATTAATTGAATAAACAATTTATAAGCCTAAGTACATTTTGGCAAAAGTAAAAGGTAATTTCATTGATTTTATAAAGGGAATTTTATTAATACCATAAACCCAACATTATATTAATGGTAAATTATAGAAATCTTTTCCCCTGAGATGCTAATGCCTGCTACAAGCATTGTTTTTCAACAGTTTACTGGAGGTCTTAGTGACTATGAGTAGAAAAAGAAACAAAGGCATAGACATAGAAAAGAAGAAAATAATTGTCACTATTTGAAGATGACATGATTTTGCATGTAGAGATCTAAAAAAATTTAAAAACTATGTAATAGAATTGAAAAATGAATTTAGTATGGTGGCTGGCCTAAATTCCATAGTGTTAACTGTGTTAAAATATAAAAGCAACAAGCAAATAGCAAATTAAATTTTAAAAAGATTCTATTTACAGTAGCATTAAAAATACTTAGTAATATACCTAACAAAGAATATAAAAGACTTTTATCAGAAAACTATAAAATATTATTGACAAAAATGAAAGAAGATCTTAATAAATATAATGAAATACCATGTTCATGGATTGGAAGACATCATGTATAAAATGTCATTTCACCCAAAATTGATCAATATAATAAAAATGCAGTATCAATCAGAATCCCAGAAGTTATTTTTTAAGAGAGGTGAGGATTAAAACCTGATCTGAAAATCTATATGGAAATGTGAACAACAAAGATTTGCAATTGGACATTCATGTGTAAAATAATTATATGTGACACCAACCACATGTCATACACAAATATTAACTTATATAAATTATGGATTTAACTGTAAAATATAATCAATAAAGCTTTTCAAAGAAAACATAGGAGAATTTGTTGACTCTTTGTTCTATATAATCCACATGAGTTCTATACCTAGTATAGCAGTTTGGCAGTTTGATATAGTTATGAATTCCAAAAATAGATATTGGATTATGCTTGTAAACTGGTCTGTTCATCTGGGCATGATTAGTTATAATTAGGGCTTTGATTGGCCACATCAGTAGAGTGTTGAGCTCCGCCCCTTGGTGGGTGGGGTCTCAAAGATAAAAGACATGGCAAAGGACAGAGTTGGAGTTTATTTTTGAGTTGGAATTCTGATGTTGGAGTCTTGAGTTGGAGCCCCGGGAAGTAAGCATACAGAGGAGGTTGGTCGTGAGGAAGGAGAGAAGGCCCCCGGAAAAGAGACGAGCCATTTGCCTGATAGTCTACAGCTGGCCTTGTGGAGGAAACAGAGGAGCTGAGCCTGGAGAGAAACGGAGCCCTCGGAAGAGACGAGCCCAAGAAACCTGAACACTGTCAAACGTCAGCAGTTGTCTTGCTCCAACATGTGGCAATAGACTTTGGTGAAAAAAGAAACTTATGCTTTATGGCCTGGTAACTGTAAGCTTCTACCCCCAAATAAATGCCCTTTATGAAAACCAACTGATTATTGGTATTTTGCATCAGCACCCCTTTGGCTGACTAATACACCTAGGTATGTATCCAATAGAAATGTATGCGTACTTTAAAAATGTACATGGATTCTCATAGCAGTACTCTTTATTGAAATGTCCATTGATGTTGTTGCACATTCATGTGATGGAATATTAGAAAGTCATGAAAAAGACAAATCTCAAATACATATAACAACATGGATGAGTGTCACAAACAAATTGTGGAGCAAAAGAAGTCAAATGTAAAAGTGCACATTCTCTAGGATTCCATTCATATAAATTTAAAAACATACACAGTTCATCTGTGTTGGAAGTCAAGATATTTTTTAACCTTGTGTAGTGTAGTCACTGGAATGTAAGGGGATTCTCAGATACTGCTTATATTGTGTGCTTTGATATGGATGCTCATGACAGACGTGTTCAGTTTATGAAAAATTAATTGCACTTTTATTCATGATTTTCCACATACTTCAAAATGTGTATAGAATAGAAAATGGCTTGGCTGCATTAAGAAGATACAGCAGAAGTGCCACCACAACATACATATATGTCCATATAATTTTAATTTTTAAAAAATTACTGATAGTGGATATCTAGATGAGAAAACATAAAATATTTTGTGGATTTTACTGAAATATTTCCAGAATATTCCCCATAAAGAGCAACAGATTTAGATTGGTTGTATCTCTATAGTTTTACACAAATTTGATTTCATTGTGTTTTTCTGTTATTAAAAGGCATGTATTATTATTAAAGTATGTTTAATTTTATTTTGAATATTGTCTGAATTTTTGTTTTTTCCTTTTGAAAGAATTATCTGTTCATATTCTTTGACAATTACTGGGCTAGGAATTTAGATCCATGTTTAAATTTCAGTCTGCAAATATATTTCTGTCTTCTTCAAACAGAAGGGGTAGACTATGTTATGCGATTTCCAGGTAGTCATAAACTGAGGAAGGAATCGGATAGAGATTCTGCGCCATGTAATTATTAGTCCCTACCTGCTGAGTCAGAGCTCATTAGAAGAAACATTAGGGGGCTGCATGTCTCTCAATGATATTATGTGCAACATCTATGAACTTTAATGGGATTTACATGCACACAGTAGGAGAATTTCAAAAGGCAAATTTAAAAATAACCATTTTCTAAATGCAGTGACACACTGCAGATTTTCAATTATATGGAACTCTTGGGGACTAGATTCATTTAGCTTCTGACTTCATTTAGCACAGTACCCCCACAGGAAAACTTTATGGCATTTTAAGTGTGTTTGCTATTGTGTATTACTGTTCACATGAATACAGAGTTATGCTTGCAAGTTCAAATTTTCAGGCCATAGTATTTTTCAGTGTCCATTATTAGACTTTGTCTTCATGCAGTTGCTTAGATAGAAATAAAAAATGGTTTATAATTGAAATCATTTTTTTTTAATGTGGTTTAAAAAAATCATTTTAAGAGCTTTAACTGGAAGTTTCACATAAAAAGTATAGCTGTTATTTCTTAGCAATGTCTTCCAGTGGACATCTAGGTTCTGTGTCTCTAGAGTTGATGAAGGTGCTGACCCCTAAAATCTGGGCCTCCAATGCCTTCAGGGTTATTAATGGCAAACTGTCTTTCTTGTTTTTAGTGTGCTGGTTGTCCAAGAAAATCTTGATTGCTCTGTTCCTCCTCCCTTCAGCAAAGAAAAGAACAGTAGACTTCCATTATTAACACAAAAAGAGGACATCTGTCTGGGTTTATTCAGAGTTTTAAAAAAAGTACAAATCACTTTTTTTCAGAGATGAAACTAAGAGTGTTGGAAGTTTTAATTTCTGGCAGAATTTCATAACAGCACTTTGTAAGCATGTACATATCAAGACTACATCTACATTAGGCCATTACTACATACTGATTGATCAGTGGTTCTCAAACTTTACAGTGTGCATCAGGACCATCTGAAGGCTTGTTAGAACAGATTGTTGGGCCCCATTCCTCCAGTTTCTGATTCTTTAGGTCTACCTAAGAATTTGCATTTTTAGCACATTCTCATGTGATGCTGATGCTGCTGGCCTGGAGATCCCACTTTTTAAATAGGTAAGAGAAGTAATCCAGTTGTAACTACACAACTTCTCTTCCATTCTAGAAAGCTTATTGGATGAAAATTTTTGAAAGTGATTTTATCTAAAAAGTAATCTAATATCTGTTATTTATAAAATAAAATCATTCAATAACTGGTATTTTATTGGTAGCAAATATTGGCACACTCCAGTGTCCTTAGCCCTTGCTCCAATGTTTTCTAGCCCCACCTCTCAATTCAGTCACTCCTCTAATTCCCGACCTTCTCCTCACCTATTCTCTATATGCAGAATATTTTGAAGCTCTACTGTGCCTGTCCGTGTGCTCTAGGACAGGGGTTCTTAAGCTGGGGTCCGTGAGCTTGAATTGAAATTTAAAAAAAACATTATTCTTATGGGGATGTGTTGGTGCAGGTGTGATATATTTATTAAATAATACACAGTATAGTGTGGACTTAGGGGTCTGTGGAAAAAAAAGTTAAGAACCCCTGCTCTAGGACCTTCTCTGCAGTTCTTCCACTGAGTCACTGCCATACTTTTTTATGCCAGTCATTTTTGATACATCCATGTGTCATTAATCAGACACCTCTCATGCCCCTCCCACCCACTCCCCAACAGAGGTGCAGTCTTCTCTTTCAAACAGCCTCCGTCTCCTTTTATTAAAGGAAAGCTCTAAGTGATGGTATTTCAACAAAAGTGTTAGAGGTCACCTCACCACAGTATCTCCTTGTGTTTTTTTTTTTTTGTTGTTGTTGTTGTTTGTTTGTTTTAATGCAGTGTTCATGAAAGAATTTGGGCATGGCATTCTGGAGCTGACACAGGAAGCAGGGTCATCTTTCTTCTTTTGCTCTGCGCAGCTTGACCTATATCTAATGGTGCTTCCTGATCTTAGCATGGACTTATGCTCCTCCAGGAATCCAGGGCAGTGCTCACCATCCCAATTCGAAAGGGTCTCAGGGTCAGCTTAAATGGCAGAGTAAGGACTAGGGTCCATTCATCCTTTCACAGAGGCATCCACCTTAGACAGGCTTTCAAAAGAAATGTGGTGTCAAGCATGCATCATAGTTCCCAATGCAGATATTCAAATTAATTATGAGAATAATAAATTATGAATTATGGGAATAATAAACTAAAATAAAATAATGGGTAATTGTATGCCCAGCTACTTTTTAAATGAGAGACTAAAGCATGCCAACTAAATGCTTTTCAGTTTTCTCTGACAATTTGTCTGAATTTCTTGTATATTAAGTTAATTTCAAACTACAGTAGGCACATTTGGACTCTCAGAGTGTTGTCTCCAGTTTTAATTCACTTTACTCCATTATGCAGTTTCTTTTAAAGTCATGCAGTTTTATTTACATTTAATAGAGTTTACCTTTAGTTCAGTTTGTGAAAGCTTCCTGTAATTTCCTGCTGTTCCCTCAGCCTGGAATGAGCCTTCCACCCCAACTCCATCCCTGTGTCTATGGAAATTGTCATCTTTTGAGGCACAGCTCAGGTTCCTGCATAATTATTCTTTCCACCTTTCCACCTCTTCTCCCTCTCATGTAAGATTTTACAGCAGTTGGTCTTGTCATTTTGAGTCATTTTACTTTCTATCAGTGCCTGGTAAGGTGCTTTGCATATGCGGGGTTCAATTCTGTCTGTTAACAAAGGTCATTACTTCACTAAGTAGTTGCTGAGTATGAATTGTTTGCTAGGCCTTAAGTAAGACCCTAGTATTACAGAGAGAAAGAAAATGGTGATATCTCTCCCAGAGAAACTCACAGACTAAGAGAGGACACAGGCATGCAGACCAAAATGTATAACATAGTGAAACAATTTTATAATGGAGGTAACTTCATAGTGCTCTGATAGCACTAAAGAAGGCACAACTCTTTAATTCTATGGAATTAGGGAGGAATTTGCATACAAGGCACATCTGAGTTGGAGTTTTAAAGTACAAAAATCAGAAGATAGGTAGGGGAAGGACATGTCATTCAGAGTTAATGGCATTCGAAAGCACAAAATTGCAAGTCAACATTGGGGAAACAGTAAGTAGTTTATTTCCTAGAGGATACCATACTAATAATTAAGAGGGCTGCAGGAGATGAATTCGCCAGCACCAATCAAATAAGTTTTGCCTCTTATTCTTGTCATTTGAGATGTGTGGTCCTCTCTAATGGAAGTGCAAAGGCTAAGAATTAATGAGTGGAAAACAATGCCCCTACCTGTCAAGAAAGCATCCAATATCATCACCATTAATTTCTCATAAGTTTCACCACTAAAAACAGAGACAAATCAGACTACTTGAGATTCAAGGCGGTAAGTCATATCTTTTAGAAATATGAGATCTTTTCTTATTTTAACCCATACAATAGGAATTTATTGAGTATCAACAATTTACATGCTAATGGTCTAGTTACTACAGAATGCACAAACATAATTAAATCAATGTCCTAGAGAAAAAGGCAGATCCATAAGAAACAATAATAAGCAGACATTCCATATAAGAGTATAGAGCAGAGAATGAAGGGAGGAACTGTGGTAAATTTTATATGAAGGGTAGCATTTGAAATGGAGGTAAGGAAACTTAGCCAGAGAAACTGAAACAAAACCAGTCAGTGGCTTGATTGTAAAAATGTATATATAATAAGTTCAATACTCCTGAAGGTCCATCTTAATCTGGGGACTGCTTGTCTTGCCTTTCAGGACTATATTCACTAGTAAAAAAAAAAAAAGAGTGATATTTTACTGCTGAATAATTTTCCAGCATCTGGAGACTGATGGATCAAGTTCTATATGGACCTGTCCATAAAGCCTCTCAACCAAAACATAGAGAGACATCAAATAATTGGCTTATTTAAAAAGAAAGCAAAAGAAACATTTGCTGTGAAAAATTTCAAAACAGCGTGTAGACAATTCTGCTTCTGCTAATTCCAATGAGGCATAAATTATTTAAAATGAATTATGTAGATTTTCTTAAAAGGAATAAATGAGGACATCATTGCAACTGAGTAGGAGCTTCTTCCATAACTAGCTGAATCAGCATCATTAGAGTTCCAGAGGAGCCATCCTTGGGTAAGCCTTGCTTAGGATGTTATTTATTTATGGTCAAGCTTCCTTGGTTTGGAAGCACTGAGGCAATATGCTGACAGGTCAGATCAGCAGAATACACTGAGTAAGCTGACCTTTGCTATTCCTTGGAGTGAGAAATATTTATGAGGCTAAAATTTCTCTTAGTGTGCAAAGCCTAGGGTAGAACTGAAATTCAGGTCCTATAACACAATAGAAAGAACAAGAGCATGGAATCTGGAGTCAGAGGGTCTGAAATCGAGTTGCAGTTTTGAAACTTATAAAATGTTTGACTTTGTACAAAGCACTTACTTTCTCCATTTCTTCCTTTGAATCCATGCTTAGCTAATATCTGCCTTATCTACAGGGCTGCTGGGAGGATGATATGAGAAAAAATGAGAACATTTTATATAATGTAAATAAATGCCCAATTCATAATATTACTTTTTTTAGCTGAAACTTCAGTAAAATGAAGTATGATACAAACGGGCTAGGCTAAACCAGGGATCTTCTTATCTTTCTTTTCTTGCCACCTCTTAAAATTATCATCCCAGAGGTCCCATGAGCTTTTGCCTGCTGATATTCATCTTTTGTTTTTGCTCTTGAGTTTTCTTCTCAAGAAAAGCCATTTAAAGTGAAGGTTTCTCACTCTTAAGACATTTTACCATTTCCTCAAACTCCAAGGATTCTCACATTACCCCATCTGGTATTTGATGTATACACCCCTGTGATGTGCTAATTGTCTCCAGAATACGGCCTTACAATTGTAATTAATTTTTTTTCACAGTTTCTCCCTGCCATGGATAGTATTTTTCTGAGTAAATTATAATATGGGATTTTCTGTGTCAGAACAACAGCCCATTGTTTCCAAGAACATGCATCTTAGAGCCAAGAGAAAATTGGTCTTCTGTAACAGGCAACAGTTCTTCTGTCACCCTACTGCTACATCCTCTTGGAAGCAATCCCAAAATGTATTCAGAGACATGAGCAGGGAGATCTGCTTCTGACGTAGAAAGCAATTAATGTTTCAAAACAATTTTTCATAATTCCCCAAATGGAACAAAACAAACTGAATGTAAATAAATTATCAAAATAGTAATCCAGAGGTAATTAGAATTGTGAATTTAGCATGTCTCTATATGTTATTATATCAGTAATCACAGATATGATTTATATGCCACGAAATGGGGAGTATTAAATATATTAAAGAGAAATTTAGGAAATACAAGGATTTACAAATATTTAGATAAGAGGGGATGGGGTGAAAAGAGAAACTGCCAGATTTTGGGTTTGGAGTATTGAGCAAAATCAATGACTTTGTGGGAATTATGGTTAAAAAATGAGTTTAAAAAAATCACAGAAATATATTGATAATTTGAACATTCTGAAATCAATATGCCTTTGGGGTATTAAGGTGGAAATATCCAGTAGGTAGTTTAAGAATATGGAAGAATGTCATATCTAATGTAACACAGGAAGGTCAAGCCCTGGAAGGCTGATCAAATACTTTGATAGTCCAAAGAAACCACATGGGGAGGCCAGCAGCAGTCACACCATTTATTTACTCACATGTCCTAATGACTGCTGGTTGGATAGCTACTGTGCCATATAGTAGGAAGAAAAAGATTATATAGGGCTAGACAGCACAAAGAGGGAGTCTTACTAATGCATAAAGCAGCTCGAGGGTACTTGTAGCCTAGTAAATGATTAACAGTGTGTGTGTATGTATGGGGGGAATCATGTGGGTTCCTAGAACAGTGAGGGTTAGCACATACACAGGTTAATGATTACGATGCCTAGAGTCCTGTGTGCACTGTAGTGGAAGCTTCCAAGATGGATTGCTAGCCAATTCCATCCCACCCTTTTCAGCAAACTGCACAAATAACTACTGGGAGGGGGAAGTGGGCATTTCATGTCCCTACATCTGAATTTACAGATTCAAGAGTCATTTATATATAGATAGTGATTAAATTTAGGAAGTGGAAGATAACTGAGAAGAGTATAGGGCAAGATAAGACCTCCGAAGAATACCAAAGATAAGCAGAGTTAGAAAATTTGGTGATAGAGGCTTAGAGGGAACAGGTAAGAAAAGAACAGGGAAAGAAGAGGTGTTATTAAACTCAATAGAGGAATACATTTTAGGAGAGAAAGATTTAACAGGGTTGAATACAGTCAATTTAGACAAGGATTAAAGAATATTCACTGAATTTAGTACCTGAGATGTCCTTGTTGACTTAATGAAAGCCATTTGTTTTTATAGAGTGGTTTTGGTAAAGATACTAGTGGGCTGTGGAATGACTGGGGCATAAAAGAAATCATTAGAAAACCAAAGTGTAGGCATGGCTGTGAAGAGAAAGAGAGAAAAGATGGTGATTATAAGAAGAGGAAGACACAGGTTCAAAAATTTTATTTTGAGAATTGATATAGCCAAAGGCAAACAAACCAATAGAGAAAGGACTTGGAGGGAAAAGTGTGGGAAGCAATAACTGATAGAACAAGAATGCTGCAATGTCACGAGAGGTTGACATTCAGGGATCTAGTGCTTTAAATATCTTTAATATGAGGAGAGGCATTGCTTCCATGGAGACTGGAGGAGAAGAGATAAAGTTGGCTTCCAGTGGGAAGTTGAGGGAATGTGGATAGGAACCCAGGGGATTCTAAATGCGTTTATGTCCAGGCATATTTTCATGCTTGGGGAAGCTTATGTGTATGTCTTCTGTACATGTACACAAAATTGGCTTTTGGGGGAAGAAAAATATGTGCAAACTATGGTTGATTACATTTTTTAAATAAACATTCCATTCATCATATTTTTTAAGTAGGAGTGCTGAGCTCTATCTGAAGTACTTTCCTGCTCCTGCATCTATAATTCAAGGCTCAGATTAAGCAATTCACAGAATTGTAACGTATCTTCTTTATTTTTTCTCTAAGTCCTTACAGAATTGCTTTCCTTACCAAGTAAAGTAAACAGAATAAAAAATCCAATAGTTTCTGATTTAGAAGACCTCTCTAGCACATTAAAATGATATTGGCAGCTAACTTTCTAGAGATAAATCTTAACATTTTCACAAGGGATGGAGATGAATTTGTTCTCATATCTAGAAGAATGGCCCTTCAGAGAGGTCTATTGATTTCACAAAGATTTTCCAGACTAATGGCTAACTAAAAATAGCAGTAGGGGTGAGATACGATATTGCTGTCACTCCTTAGTAAACATAAGAATTTAGATTAGACAATTAAGGCCAAATAAACCTGATTTCTACATTGCTGCAAAAGAAACACCCTGCAGTATATTCAGTGCAGAGATTGCCCCTTAGTCATTTCTAAAGCTCCGGAACCTGGTACATGGTCTGGCACAGGAATAGAAGAAAGAAAGTATGGAAAAAACAGGTAGAAGGAAAGAAAGATTCACACTGAAGAAATTAGAATATATAAAATGATAATAAAAGAAAAATAAAACCATAAAGGGGATTGAGTAAACAGTGTGATATGACCTCCAAATAGCAAGAATTCTTGCTTCAATAGATGTAAGTGTCCACATCAGAAGATTCCTGCTGGTCAGATATCCTCTGAAAATTGTACATCGTTCTGGGTGTCATACAACCAAGGAGATGCTGAAAAATTGGGCCAGCAGAGTAAGAATTCCAGAATATTAAAAAGTCTAGAAAACATGCCATAGGATTAACAGCTGAAACAATTGTAGTTGTACAACCAGAAAAGAAGACCAAATATTGGTAGGACAATCATGTGGAAGACTTAGACTTATTCTTTTGATTTCACAGAAATATGAAATCTTAAAAACAATGTGATGTCTTTAGAAATTAAATTTCTGCTTTTTTAAGGAAACCTCAGCTACAGAAATTCAGTCAATTACACTACTCAGTTTATGGTGCCATTTGATCATTTGTCCTTTACATTGATTTATGTATTCATTTATTCTATTTATCCCCATGACACAGCCCACTCTTACTCTACCCCACAGGCAATCATGTTTAATATGATACTTTTTCCTTTCGAAAAGTCTATGTTCTTGAAACTTTGTTGTTAAAAAAATGTATGTTAAGTGGTATTGTATTATATAAAATTCTGCTTTTTAATGTTTTCAAGCTTTATGGTTCTAATATGCATTTGCTATGTTATGTCTACATCGAATCTGTTGCTCTTAACTGCATAATTCTCCATAGTGGGTATTGTCCATGCTTTACTTATCTAGTCCTCCAGTGTGACACAAAAATTGCTTCCACCACCCGCCTCACCTCCACCACTGTCACCACCACGAATAAAGCCCCAACAAGCACTTTTGTGCATGCCCTTTTATGGAGCCATGTGAGAACTTATTTGGAATATATACTGAAAGAACACAATTGCTGTGTTAAAGAGTATGTCCATGCCTAATTTGCCTAAGTGGTACATGATTACTCACCAGAAGGGCTGCCCCAGTTTCTCCTCCCACCAATAGTGGATGAAGTATTATCCAGCATTCTAATTTTTATCAATCTAACAGGGGTAAAATGGCATCTCATTGTAGTTTTAATTTATATTTAGTTGATTACTATTGATTTTGAGTATCTCTTCTTGTATTTGCTAATGTTTGTGTTTCTTCATCTGTAAATTATCAATGTATATTCTTTACACATTTCTCCTTTGGAGTTGTGTGCTTTTCTAGTTTATTTGCAGGACTTTCTAGTCACATTTAAACATTGAATATAAAATATTCCCATTTTGTCATATATTTATTAATTTTGTTCATGGTGTCCTTGGATGAATTAGAAATTCTTAGTTTTTATGTAGTCAATTTCATTAACTTTTTGCTTTAAGGTTTTTACTCTGAACTTTTAAGCAGTCCATCTTAGTCACTACATCCCAATGCCAATCTCCTACATTCTCTTTGCAAGTGTACAATATATGGCAGAGGAAAAGTTTAGTTTCACATAAAGGAAAGTTTCCCTCACATTAGCACTAACCCATTATTTAAAAAAGGATTTACCTTGGAGTATAGTAAATGCTCCAAACCCTTAAGAATATGAGGTTGCTGTGAAGGGCATTGGCAAAGAAATGTGAGTAGG
Organism: Tolypeutes matacus; assembly: GCA_026826555.1. Lineage (NCBI taxonomy): Eukaryota > Metazoa > Chordata > Mammalia > Cingulata > Chlamyphoridae > Tolypeutes > Tolypeutes matacus. The sequence goes on from JAKSZT010053887.1 coordinate 36,998,668, forward strand.
TGATAGGGTGGGTCTTAAAGAGAGAGGCCAGTGATATTTACTGATGATTATTTGTTGTAACAAAAAAAAGTGTAAGCCAACTAATTCTCCCTAATTATGCATATAGAAAACTGAATTCCAATTTATTCAGACAATAAAATTCTATGATTGAAACATGTCAATGTATCCAAACATGAATAAATCTCAAATATAACATGATGTGAAAAAATAAAGTTACCTTTCATACAATATGTTATGAGTTATGTAAATTATTGAAACTCATAAGTCAAATTGTTTGGACTATATGTTCTGGAACTAAACTGTTTTGGAAAAACAAAGGTAGAAGGGATAAAAAAGAATGGGAAAGATTTAGCTATATCTGTAATAATTTATTAAAAAGAAGTAAATAAGGCAAAATGTTAATAATTGTTAAATCTGAGAGAGGAACCCATACAAGTATCTTTTGTATGTTATTTTCTATACTTTTCTGTATCTTTAGAATATAATTTAAAATAATTTTTACAAAGAAAACAGATTGAAAACCATCTGGAATTTATTGAAACACTGTGTGTTGGAAATTGATAGTTACTGAAATTCAACTGCAAGTGTTTAATAGACTCAGCTGTTGGATTGAATTTGCTTAATTCACTTTTAAATGTCTTTATGGTCAGACATTACGTAAGATGCAGCAGAGTTCAGTCTGATGATGTGGAGGATTTCAGCCATTTGAAATTATACTTTCATGGCAGATATGAAGGTTATGTGCATTAACGAGAATGTAAAAAATAATACATCTCAATTAATAGAAACTTTTTCAAAAATATGCAGAAAGACCATTAAGAAGTCTCAGGAGGCACTCTGAGTTTCACATTAAGAAGCAATTAAACATATAATTGAGTGCTGCAGAACCAGATGAGTTTTCCAAAATAATGGGGTGGGGGGAGGAATATCTGTTTGCCAATTTTAGAAACCTACAGGCTGGAAACTCTAGAAAGATAGTTTTACCTCTTATCATTCCATAGACCCCTACTTATCTCAATCACTGTCAACTATCCAAATCCCTCAGAACTTAAACCTGGAAAGCATCTATTCATTCAAAATTATCGACACTTGAACCCTATCCTCAAGATTACCTATATATTGATTACTTGGACTCAGTTTCCCAAAGATTTTTCCCCCTCCCAAACCATTCCACTAAGTCTTTTGAACTCAAGATTTATAATTGGCAACAACCCTGTATTTCTTTAAACATTTCCCTAAATTTCTGGCCTTAATATCACTATTTTCTATGCAGTACTTTGGAGGAGAGAGATTTCTTTTCTAAAACTTTATTTGCCTCAGAATGTAGAAGTGAGTGAGTCAGTATTCTCTTCCCTTCCCTGTCCTCCTTCCAAAATGTTTCCAAACTCTCATTTTCTCCAAATCCTCAGGTTCTTTAAAGCTCCTCCCATTAGACTTTACTAAAACCTACCCTCCTTGGTTACTTTCACCTTCTGATTCCCCCTAACAACTCCCCTTCATGGTCTGATGGCCTTAGTTCCTGGTTTTTATCATCTTCTTTTCTACCACTAAACATAATTTCCAAATTTTAATACTTTTGTCTCAGTCCCTAAACTTCCTCATTGCCAATAGCAGTGTTTTTACACCAACCTCTACTATCTATTGTTTTGGTGATACCTAAGACATTGTCATCATCAATAACATCATTACCTGCAAAATCTCAGCTTCATACTTTTTGCTTGATGATCTACAACTCCTGTCCTTCAAGCTCACCTCTCCAACATTTCTTCAACTTTTGAAAAACTCAATTGAGACTCTAATCAGTTGTCCCCACTATTTCCTCATTATGATTCACCCTCCTTAATCCTTTCCTTCCTTTCTTAGATTATATAAAATGTAATTTCAATAGCTGCTTTTCAAATTTTCCTAACTCTCTCACCTTTCCCTTCTTTTTTGTACTAGCCTGGAAAATCTCCAGCTGTAGTTAGATGAAACTATCCATCACTTCTTGAAAAACTAGACATTGATAGATGAAAAACACAAACCCAACTTGACTCATCTCACTAAAAATTCTTGATTACAAATCTCAGATGAGTCCTCAACATGCCTGGCAATTCTGCTACATTTCCCTAAAACTTCTTTTTTCTACTTTCCCAAATAACTATTTCATATCTCCCCTTTTCTCTTATATATATTCTAATAGCTATTTCATATCTTCCTCTCTTCAAAATTCCTAGATATTCCTATCCATACACTCAGCATAAATCCCATTGATAAGAGCAACTCCCCATTTTACTACAACCAATATACACTGTCCTCCCTTGGTTATTAAGTATGAAATGTCTCTGCTCTTGTCAAGTGTCAACCTACTCATATGCTCTAGATTCACTGCCTCCCATGTGCTCTAGTGTGGACCATTGCAATAGCTTCCTAACCTATTTTCTCCCTGCTTTTCAATGTTTTCCTTCCTTTTGTCCTACCATAATCCATATATGACCCAGCAGCCAGAGTGCTATTGCATGTCATCACATCTGCTTAAAACTAGTCAATAGCTTTCCATCACAATTGGCATAAAAACCAAAATCCTTATTCCAGCTCAAAAAAAAAAAAAAAAAAAAAGATTACTTGTTCTACCTCATCTTCTATCCTTCTCCTCATTCCACTTCTCCCCACCCATGCATTTCAAGTTGGCTTCTAATTTATAGTCTTGTATTTATTATTTCCTCTGCCCGGAATGCATTTCTCCTCCATATTCATAAGGGTGGCTCCTTGTCTTTCAGATATTGGCTTTCAAAATCACCTTTACAGAAAAGCCTTCACTGACTACCCATTCTCAAATAATCCAACTTTAATTTTCTATTACTGTATTTATTTTAAATCTCTTTACAGAAATACACTATTGAATTTTGAATGAAGAAGGCAAGGGGAGTAGAACCACAGAAGACTGGCCTCCTGGCACAGTTGCAGACAATTCACAGCCTTCACAACATATGAGCAAGAAATGAACCTGTTTTTATAAAATGTGGGGTATTGGGTGGCTTGTTTCTACAGCAAAACTAACAAATAACACATTGTATTAGTACAAACTATCATGAAAACACAGAAGTTACTTTTCTTAGGGAACCAACCAGAAAACTTAGTAAGAACTTCTTACAGAGGAGGGGAAATTTGTGCAAGCTTTAAAGAAAAGGTGGTTTTATGAATAGATAAATGGGATATGATATTCTAAACAGAGGAAATATCATATGAAAGGGCCTGGGAACTAAAAGGTATGTGAAATGTTTGGGAAATTATAAGTAGTTTAGTGGGGCTGGAATGTGAAGTGATTGAGTGAAAATGCTGAAAGATGCAGAGAAGATACCCTGGACCAGTCTGTGAAGAGCCTTAAAGTGGTCTGGGATTTATCTGTAGTCCAATAAAGCAAGTGTTAAATTTGGGTAGCTTTGAGCAGACTAGGTAGTATAAAACTTACCCTGGAGGCAGTTAGGAAGATTGACAAACAGTGAAAGAGTGAAGCAGGAGGAAGTTTACTGGAGTAACCTTGGTGAGATACTTGGAGGATCTGGCATAACCATCTGTAAGAGTGGATAGATTTTCTTCACTTTTCTTGTTTTTGACTTAATTCCAGTGACCCAAAGGCTCTTGTACTTTTCTGTATCTTAGGTATGTAATGACATGAAAAATGGTAATGTCACTGCATTTCTTTTATATGTGATCTGGTTCTCTGTCGAAACACCTCTATCTTTTATCTGAACATCTCTATTCGTCTTATGGCTTTGCTTCAAAATGGTAATAGGTATTACAGAAAATCAGAAGTAATTCCAGTAATTTTGTTTCTCTCTCATCTGACTCTCTCAAGGTTACCCACCTTGAGTACTTTTGGAACAAGTTTTTATCAGTCATTCGCTCATTCACCAGTTTACGTTCTCTCTTAATAGTTTCCATACCATGAACTTTTCATTCACTCTCCCAAATCTGTATCTCTGGCTCATACTTCTATTTTGATCTTTGGATCTATAAAGAAAGATATGCATACATACTCAACCACCATTATATATTTCTTAATACAGTTGTAAATTTGGCTTGGAAGAAAAATCTTTGTTACAGGTTGTATTAGTCAGCCAAAGGGGTGCTGATGCAAAATACCAGAAATCTGTTGGCACTTACAAAAGTGTATTTATTTGGGGTAGAAGCTTACAGTTACCAGGCCATAAAGCATATTTTTCTTCCTCATCAAAGTCTGTTGCCACATGTTGGAGCAAGACAGCTGCTGACATTTGCCAGGGTTCGGACTTCTTGGGTTCCTCTCTTCCCGGGGCTCTGTTTCTCTCCCAGCTCAGCTCCTGTGTTTCCTCCACAAGGTCAGCTGTAGACTATGAGGCTCTCTGGGCTTTGCCTCTCTCCACAAGGCCAGCTGTGAACTGTCAGGTAAACGGCTCATCTCTTTTCCTGGGGCCTTTTCTCCTTCCTCACGACCAAGGTCCTCTGTGTGTTTACTCCCCTGGGCTCCAGCATTAACACTCAGCATCAGAACTCCAACATCAAAAAGCTCCTACTCTGTCCTTTGCCATTTCTTTTATCTTTGAGATCCCACCCACCAAGGGGCGGGGCTCAATACCCTACTGACAGGGCTCAATCAAATCCCTAATCATAACTTAATCATGCCCAGATGAACAGACCAGTTTACAAGCATAATCCAATATCTATTTTTGCAATTCATAACTATATCAAACTGCCACACAGGTTTTATGGTGATTTCTTTTTTTAGGAGGTACTGGGAATTGAACCCAGGAACTCATACATTGGAAGCAGGTGCTCAGCCACTGAGCTACATCTGGTCCTCTGTGGTGATTATTCTTAAATCTGCTTTTATGAGACTGAGATCTGGAAGAAAATATGAGAAATAACCTAATACACACAGGGGAGAAACATTGTTCCTATTACATCACTTAGGTTAACTGACATTCTTAGTAATTTACAAAATATATTCACATACAATCTGAGCACCACAAAAACTCCATAGCCCAGGTTGGGCACATAAAATCATCCCAATTTTATATATGAAGACAACAGGTTTTAAGAAGGGTAAGTTTCATAGGCATGTGACCTATAAAGTCATACAGGGCTCTGCACTTAGAAGGGTCCTGCACTTGGTTTAATGTACTGTCATTGCATCTTAAAATTGCCAATAATCTTTGAACAAAGAGCCCTACATTTTCATTTTGCACTAAGCCACTTGAAATATCTAGACAGTCTTGGATATATGCCAGATACAAGCAAAAATCATCAAGGTAACTTATTTGCATTCACATGCCATTTTCATACTTCAGTGCCACCTAGAATCACATAGTAGTTCTATATCTTCCGAGGTAGAGTCTCCAAATTTTGTAGCTTATGAAGGCCCATCAACTCTTTGGACAGTTGTCCTTTCAAGTCTTTTGCCCATTTTAAAATCAGATACTTTCTCTTTTTACTGTTGAGTTGTATGATCTCCTTATATATCATGGATATTAAACCCTTATCAGATATGTGATTGCTAAATATTTTCCCCCATTGAGTCAGCTGCCTTTTCACCCTTTTGACAAAGCCCTTTGAGGTGCAAAAATGTTGACTTTTGAGAAGGTCCCATTTATCTATTTTTTTTCTTTCACTGCTTGTGCTTTGGGTGTAAGATTTAAGAAACTACCATTTACCACAAGATATTGAAGTTGTTTTCCTACATTTTCTTCTAGGGGTTTTATGGTTGTGACTTTTATATTTAGGTCCTTGATCCATTTTGAGTTAATTTTGGTGTAAAGTGTGAGATAGGGGTGTTCTTTCTTTCTTTTGGATATGGATATCCAGTTCTCCCAGCACCATTTGTTGAATAGACTGTTCTGGCCCGGCTGGATGGGCTTAACAGCCTTGTCAAAAACCACTTCACTGTACATGTGAGTGTCAATTTTGGAGTTCTTGATTCGGTTCCATTGGTCAAGCTGTCTGTCCTTATGCCAGTATCATGCTGTTTTTACCACTGTAGCTAAGTAATATGTTTTAAATTCAGGAAGTGAGAGTACTCCAACTCCATTCTTCTTTTTAAAGACGTTTTTGGCTATTCAGGGCTCTTTACCCTTTCAAATAAATTTGATTATTGGCTTTTTTATTTCTACAAAAAAGGCTGTTGGGATTTTTTTGGGATTGTGTTGAATCTGTAAATCAGTTTGGGTAGAAATGACATCTTAACGATATTCAGTCTTCCAATCCATGAACACGGAATGTTCTTCCATTTATTTAAGTCTTCTTCAGTTTCTTTTAGCAATGTTTTGTAGTTTTCTGAACACAGGTCCTTTATGTCCTTGGTTAAGTTTATTCCTAAATATTTGATTGTTTTGCCACTATTACACATGGATTTTTTTTCTTATTTCCTCCTCAGATTGCACATCTGTAGTGTATAGAAAAACTATTGATTTTTGCAGATTAACCTTGTGTACTGCCACTTTGCTGAATTCTCCTATTAATTCTAATAGCTTTGTTGTGGATTTCTCAGGATTTTCTGGATATAGGATCATGTCATCAGTGAATAGTAAAAGTTTCTCTCTTCCTTTCCTATTTGGGTGCCTTTTATTTCTGTGTCTTGCTTAATTGCTCTAGCTAGAACTTCTCACACAATATTGCATAATAATGGTGACAGTGGGCATCCTTGTCTTGTTCCTGATGTCAGTGGGAAATCTTTCAGTCTTTCATCATTGAGTACAATGTTAGCTGTAGGTTTTTCATATATGCACTCTACCATATTGAGAAAGCTTCCTTCTATTCCTATTGTTTGGAGTGCTTTTATCAAGAATTGGTGCTGTATTTTGTAAAATGCCTTTTCTGCATCAATTGAGAGGATCATGTGATTTTTCTTCTTCAATTTATCAATATGGTTTATTACATTAATTGATTTTCTCGTGTTGTATAACCCTTGCATACTTGGGATAAAACCCACTTGATTTTTTTTTAACGTGCTTTTGTGGATCCTCTCTCTATATTTTTTAAATTAAAAATTTTTTTTAAGTATATCACTCATACAAACATGCATAAACAATAAATGTATAGTAATAGTTGTGAACTTACAAAACAAACACACATAACATCATACAGGACTCTCATACCTCACCCTACCACCAAAACCTTGCATTGTTGTGAAACATTTTTAACTAATGATTACAGAGCATCCTCAAAATATTACCACTAAACAAAGTATCTCATATTTGGTTCATTTTTCTCCAAAATCACCCTATTACTATTATTATTATTATTTTAAATCATTTATACATAAACATACATAAACAATAAATATTTAGTAAAAGTTGTAAACTTACAAAACAAACATGCATAACATCATACAAGAGTCCCATACATCAACTTACCACCAACACCTTGCATTGTTTGTGAGGCATTTGTTACAAATTATGAAAGAATATGGTCAAAATCTTACTACTAACTATAGTCCTTATCTTACATTTGGTGTATTTTCCCCCAACCCACACTATTATTATTTTTTAAATACATTTTTATGACAGAAGTTGTAAACTATCAAAACAATCATGCATATGTTAAGAATTCCCATACAATACCCTCTTGGTCCCCTATATTTTTTATGTAACATTTATGTAATCTAAAGCTTCTTTAAAAATAAAAACAAATTAAAATAAATAAACTACATTTATTGTAGGTAAAACAAAACAAAACAAAACAATAGAGCAGGATTAAAGTCCTAAGTATTTCCCAATTTCCTACTTATTTATACCTTAACGTTTTCTCAGTTTCTTTCCAATTTGTGGGACGTGAATGATTTTTATTATCATCTCATGTTGAAAAAAATTCCTTGAATGAAAAGAGCTAATTTAATTATGTAGCCTAATGTAACTTAATTATGTGGAAGTGTACTGTAATGATTAAATTCACATGCAAGTACTATTAAATCTAAGACCTGTCTGTTGTGTTCGTAATATATCCAGATCATGTGGAGCAGTGCTTATGCATAATATTCATTCAGTAAATACTATTGAATGACTGAATAGGTTTGTGTTGAAATTCTGAGGGTCTAAGAGAATTCTTTTTGTTACATAATGTGGAAAAATTGTAGTCAATACAACAAAAATCTCATTCAGAATAATTGTATGATTTATAAGCTTGGGACAGCAAAATTCTGTTTAATTATAAATACAAAAATGAATTTTCAATTGTACCATTTGCTTGTTCTGATTGTATAAATCAAAGTTGATAGAGCTCACTATTTTGAAACAGAAGTATCAAACTTGTGTCCCATGGACTGTATCAGACCAGCAGATATTTTTTGTTGGTATACATTTTTTTTTAAGTTTAGCCAATTTCTTAGAATTAATAAGGAGATATCATGCAAAAGTTTGTTTTTTCTTGAAAATTATGAAGATATTTCAATATTGGATCTACATTTCTATAGAGACACAATTTACTGAAGCTGAATATCTGCTGCCCCTGATAAGAGACATCATAGATGCAACAGATTTCCATGGTCCCTACCAATCATTGATTCTTCTCTGACATTTATCTTTCCTTGTCATTAACTTTGGTTCCCTGCTTGGCCCTACTATGTACTTTAGTTTGTGACCCTGTTTCAAATGACCTTAAGATTGACTGACATGCATGTTAACCAACCTTTATCTGAAGATGAACTACAGCGCCTGACTAAGTTCTAATTCTATCTACTAAAATCTTTTGTAGGCATAGACAAAGTCGTACCCCTTGGTAAAGCTGGGGAACCCAAGTGTATTAAATTTAAACGTTCCTTTCTCTCCAATGACTTCAGATGCTGAAAAGGATATTTTCATGTACATTGCTTATTTAAAGAACCTCTAATGCAAAGAATTATGTCTATAATTCAAATGAAAATACTGAACAACCAATAAAACTATCTAAATAAGATAGTAACATATAACACTATAGTAAAGAAAGACTCTAGAGAGTTCAATTGCTTGACTCCAACAGTTTTAACAAATCTTATATTGTGAAAAAGAATTGTATAAATACACTTAAGCCTACATACAAGAAACCCAGAACCACATAAATTTGATAATATCTGAAAGAAATCAAGTAAAGAGACAATGAAGTTCTTAGTGCATCAAAGCAGTTGGTAAGTGAGTTGACCAGAATTGAAAAAGTTATTAATGAAAAAAAAAAAAAAGTATTAAATACACTGTGAACAAGAGCAAAGCATATGAAATCTACACAAACACTGTGGCAGTTGTCAAGGAATGTGCTAGGAAATGAGTCCTACTGATAGCCTTATATAAAACTGTATGTGTGTCCTTATATGCATTTGCAGTGATAACACACCTGAGGATAGGACTTGCTCAGGAGCTACCCTAGTCACCTAATTTAGTTCATTAGTACCTGTTGCCTTACTAGTAGACAAAGCTTAATTTAAAAACAAAATGCTTCCAAAGGTTTTAGATTGAAAATAGGCAAGTTCCAGCACAGAAATGAAGATAAACCTACAAAGAATACACAGAAGAGAGACCTCCACTTCTGTACAGGATATAGTAGGCAATGACAGGCCAATACTCCCACCATAAAAGTAGAAGATGGTGAATAAATAAAAAGAATCATACTTTTAGGGCCTGGAGAGTTTTAGGTTATAGAGGACTAGTTGTACTAAAATTTCAGAAAAGGGACAGCCCTTACAAGATGAGTTACCCCAGCTGTTTTCTTCCCTGGGTTCATTTCTCATTCTTGCTGTGGTCTAAGGATAGGCGATGGCTCTGGACAAAGGGCTGGGCCATAAGAAGGAGGAGCTAATAAAGATTTGGTGGTCATGCTGGACTGCTGTGACCCACTGGAATGCGTGGCTGGTTCTTACTGTGATACGTGTACAAGGTTTTGGGGGTGCATGATAAAATTTAAGCTGTGTGGGATAAACTGTGAAGGGAAGAATGAAAGTTCCCACATTCTTTCAGGAATTAGGGAAAGAGACCTTCCAGGCTCTGAATCAAAAGTCCAAGAGGGCCATTCTCCAAAGAATAGTTTTGAATGATAGTTGGGCTAAATTTTATTAAAATGACAAATTAGCCTAAACTTAGAACAATCCTGATTAGATGAAGATGATCAGCCCATGAAATACACTGCCTCCAGCTCAATAAAGCTAGAGATTCTGATATTCCTTCTGTCTAGTGGAATTTTGAGTGAAGATTGGGCAGGATTGAGCCTGCAGGTTGAAGATTTCAGTGACTGCCAAAGGGACTTGAGAAAGGAGGCAGCCAACATACTTAACCTTCAAGAACCTGCTCAGAACCCTTAGCTCAGAATGAATGTTATCTTCATCTGTGTTACCGTTGTTCTTCTTTTAAAGAAACTATTTTATATAGTCTTTACCATATTTCATGAGGGTAAACTTTTTGTTTATCTAAGTTGCTAAGATATAAAGGCAAGATCCATTTCTTTATCTCCAGCAAGAAAACAGGTGTTCTTAGAATGGGATCCATGGGTAAAATTCAGAGGGTCAAAAATTTTGGGTGGGATAAAAAGTACATATTGATTTTCATCAATTTCTAATTGAAATACAGAATTTTTTTCAAACAGGAATATAGGAAATTCACCATGGTAATAATAACATATCTGTAGAAATCACAGAGAGTTTCTATATTGCAGCTGTAGCAGATATTTTGAATAAGTGCTTATCAGCACTTCAAAACAACAGAACTTATCAAACACTCTACTAGATTCTGCTTAAACAAACCCACCTACATATACCATTTTATCACAAATGTGCTTTTTAAATTATTTAATAACCATTTTTCCATATAGTTGGTTTCCCTTGTAAGCCTTTGTGTTTTATGTTATGTAGTTAAGATTTTATAAGAAAGTGTCCATAGGCTTTATCGCACTGCCAAAGAGGTCTGTTTTAGTTTTCTGTTGCTGCCAAAACAAACCTACTTAAAACAATACAAATTTATCATCTTATGGTTCTATAGGTCAAAAGTCTAACATGGGTCTCACTTAGCTAAAAAAAAAGAAAGACGTTGACAGAGCTGCATTTCTTTCTGGAGGCTCTAGGATAGAATCCATTCCCTTGCCTCTTTCAGTTTTTAGAGGCCACCTATATTCCTTGGCTTATGGCCCCTTCCTCATTTTCAAAGCCAGCAATGTTGCTTCTCTCTTTTATTACATAATCACATCTCCCTCTGATTCCTACCTCAGCCTGGCTAGTTTCTCTGCTTTTAAGGACCCATGTGATTAGATTAGACCCACCTGGATAATCCAGCAAAATCTTACCATAGCAATGTTCTTGATTTAATCACACCTGCAAAGTCCTTTTCCATGTAAATGAACACATGCACAGGATCAGGGTTTTAGGAGTGGGGGTGAAGGTTATTCTGGCTAACAGAAGGTCCCGGGTACACAAAAGAGTGAGAACAACTGAATGCTTGGTAGACTAAACTGAGGTTTCAGGCTAATTTAGTGAATAATTGATGATGAAACATTCTTCTCTGAAGAAATATGCTTATCTAAGACTAGATGCTGATGGTGAGTCTAGTCATCCTCTTTTAAAATATAACAGTAAATATTAGAAATTTGAAGTTCTAGATAAGAAAGAATCATAAACATATGTGGGTAAACATGTCTGGTAGGGTTAAAAAGCAAGGCACTGCACTCAAGTTAAGCCTTCTTAGAGCTGTGTGTTAGTTTACCTGATATGGACCTATCAGGAGCAAAAAGTTAAACACTCTGATGGAACGATTTCTTTGCATTCTTCAGTAGTTGGCAGTAAGTAGAGAGATCCAATTTTAGATATATTCTTTCTTGCCCCATTTACAATTCTATAAGAAAATTTGAACATCACCGCACACTCTATCACAGTGGTAACTTTAATCTCAACGCAAGTAACACAAACAAAACAAAGACCCTGAATTATTGCTACAAGTTTTAGTTTTAAGTAGGCAAGAAGTCAATCAGTAAAAAAAAAAAAAAGATTCTATTTAAAAGTTTAACTATTTCAAATGAAAACAAGAAAATTATGTCTTTGTGTTATTTATTTATTATTTTAGGAGGTACGGGGGATTAAACCCAAGGACCTCATACATGCAAAGCAGGTGCTCAATCACTGAATTGCACCTGCTCGCTAAGGACAATCTTGTTAACAAAAATTAGAGGGACAGGCTGATTTTGTATAAAGATCTAAAAAATCATCTTGAAATTTTGTATAATAATTCCTTGGATTTAAATACTATGCAGAATGCATTAGAATCCATTATAATATTTAACTCTCATATGAAGCCAGCAGGAAAATTACTTTTACCTTTGTTTTACTGATGATGAACTAGAGAAAGAAAATGACTTTTTCAGTTACAAAGCTAAGAATGAGCAGGGACAAGACTTGAGCTCAAGACTGGAAAAGTTTTGTAAGCATTTTCAAGCTAACTGAAGGTATATGGTTTCTGTGAGCTGTGATTAAGATTTGAGACTCTTCTTGGCATAGAAGCCAAAATACAGCTTTTAGTGTCAGAAGATATGACTTCAATTCTGGTTCTGATTATTGATATGTAAACCATTTCATCACTCAGAAACATTTTTTTCCTTTTCAAATGTAAAGTTTATCCCCCTCCATAGCTATCTGCTTAGCTTCACCATTTTCTAAAGAGATTTTGTGATATTACACTATGTTAAATTCACAGGTATATTGAGGGGATTTAAATAACTAAAACTAGGGGAAGGATTGTGAAATATAATGAACTACTCAAACGTAAAATATTATTGTTGAGTTTTATCAGCTAAATATTACATACCTGTGATTTCCTTTTATTAATATATGTTATATGACATATTGCGAAATGCAAATATATTAAACTCAGTAAATTGTTACCTATGTGTAAATCATTTCCTGTACGCCAAAAGTCTCCCCCATGATCGCCCGGGTTGAAACCCAAAGATAATCACTATGGTGACCTCTGTGACTGCAAGTTAATCTTGTCTGTTTTTGGACTTTATATAAATGGACTCATTCATATTATATGAAATCTTTTGTGACTGGAATCTTTTGCTTGATATTATGTCTGGGCAATTCATCTACATCACTGTATATAGGAGTAGTTCATTATTTTCCATTGCTCTTTAGATATTCATTTTATGAATATACCACAATAAATTTATCTATACTACTATTGGTTTTATTTAGGTGTTCTAATTTTCAGCTATTGTTAATAATATTGCCATGAATATGTGTGTACATGTCTTTTGGTGAACATAGATGCTAATTTATCTTGGTTATATACTCAGGAGTGGATTGACTTGTGCTAAGGTACACATATTTTTTAATTTTATTTTAATAGACACTGTCAAATAACTTTCTAGAATAGTTTTACAAATTTATACTTACACCAACAATGTAACAGCTTCATTTGAACTAACACTGGGTATATTTTGTGTCTTTTTTATCTTAGTCATTCTCTTGGTATCAAATTATGGTGTTTAATTTGCGTTTCCTTGAAGCCTTGGGAAGCTGAACTATCTGGATATCCTCTTTTGTGAAGTTCCTTTTAAAAAATTTTGCCCCGTTATCTTTCTTGCTTGCTTTCTCTTTCTCTTTTTTTTACCTTGTTTATCTAGTCTTTACTGATTTGTTAGAAATCTTTGTATATTCTGTATATGAGTCCTTTTTGATATTTGTATTAAAAATATACTCTCAAAGTATCTATTTTGTCTTTTACTATTAATGCAAATTAACTGTTATTCAATTTATCAGTCTTTACTTATATATTTAGTTTTTGTGTTTCTTATTTGAAAAACATTTTGCCTATTCCAAGATCATGAAGATATTATCTTATTTTCTTTTAGACTTGCTTTATGCTCCAGGATATAGTTTGTTTTGACAAATGGCCTATGCACACTTGAAAACAATGTGTATTCAGCAGTTGTTAGATGAATTTTTCTATATATGTAAAATGGGTCAAATCAGTTAACTGTACCACAAAAAATATCTCCATATCCTCACTGAATATTAGTCTGCTTGTTCTGTAATGTATGTAAAGTGGTGTTAAAAAAAAAAAATCCCCATCTATTCTGAGAAGTATATGAAAATCTCTACTAGTTTGATTTGGACATTCCTCCTTTAAGTTCTGTCAAATCTCAATTTATATATTTGGAAACTTTTATTATGTGCAGAAAATTTTGGATTAATATATTTTATTATTATATTTCCCTCTTGAATTAACTTTATCATCTTCATGAAATATCCCTCTTTATTTTTTATAATATTCATTTCCTTTAACCTCAGAGATATTAATATCTCTGATATTAATATTGTTACACCAGATTTCTTTCAGTTGTATAACTTTTTCCATTATTACTTTCAACTTTGCCCTAATATTTGAAGTATGTCTATGGAAAATAGCATTTGGTTTTCTTTTTAAACATTAACAAAGACTGATATTCTTTATTTTTTTTGAAGTCTTCAAATCATTTTCAATTAATATATTTACTGATATAGTTGAGTTCATGTTTATCATCTAGATATGTCTTCTGTTTCTTCATTCCCCCTTTCCCATCTTTTTTATTACATTTTCCTCCTAGATTAGCTTTTTAATTATACTGTCTTTTATTATTCCTTTAGTAGTTACTCTAGAAACTACAACATGCATCCCTTGCTCTTAATTCTGCTTTAAATTTATACTTTTGTCATTTCCTAAACACAGTAACCATATTACATTATACTCTTTTTACCATCTTCCTGCTTTTTGATTTTTTGTTTTCATATATTTTACTTTTATATATGTTTAAAATGCCACATCTCACTATTATTATCAGTATTATTATTGCACAATGGTTCTAAACAGGTAATATTTATTTTTTCATAACCATATATTTAACATTTCTGTTAAGTATAATCTTTTCCTTGGTTCCATGCTTCCACACAGGATTATTTTTCTTCAGACATCTTTTAATATTTCTTGTAGTGTAGATCTCTTGGTGATAATTTGTATGTGTGTGCAAAAGCATTTTTCTTTTTCTTTCAATTTTAATGCCACTTTTGCTAAATATAAACCCTAGGTTGGAATTCTTTTTAAGTACTTTTAAGAAATCATTTCTCTTCTATTTTATAATTTCTGTTGAATAGCCAGCCATGAGTATTTTTGTTGTTCCTTTTAGTCATTTTATTTTTTTCTCTTGATACTAACATTTTATTTTGTTTCTGGTTTTCTGATGTACCTAGGTGTGGCTTTATTTGTTTTTGTGCTGCTTGGGTTTTCTGATCTTCTTGAATTTGTGGGTTGATATATTTAAGCAGATTCGGAAAACTCTTGGCCATCATTTCTTCAAATGTTCCTCTATCCTACTTCCACTCTCTTTACCTTCTGGGACTCTAATTACATATATGTGAACATTTTGAAATGTCACACATATGGCTTGTTCTCTGTAATTTTTAATTTTTTTCCTTTCTGCTTTATTTTACCTGTTTTCAAGTTAACTAGTTTTGTCATCTGCTGTTTCCAGTCTGATGTGAATTCTTTCTTCAAGTCCACATTTTCACATATCTACCAATTTTAAAATTTAATCCTTGGCATTGTATATATTATGTTTTAGAGGCTCTAAATTATGGGATATAACTCTATTAATGTGAAATTTTTTTCTGGAAGATCATCAGAGGTGATCTTAATTGGTCTTCTCAGGACTTATTTTTAGGTTTATTTAGATAAGTCTCATTTAGTCTTGTCCTTACTCTGGCTGTAGCCCTTTTTTTTTTATTGGGCAACATCTTTAGAGCATACCCTTTCTGGCTTCTTTTTTTTTTTTTTTTTTTTTAACTTTATTTTGTACATTTAATAATTGAAAATATAAACAATTAAAAACTAAAAAGTAAATACAAAAGATGAATAAATATATACATTTCTCAATTAAATGTAATGGATACATGTAAATTTTTTTTTTTTTTTAATCAAACAATATATTACACAATATATTTGGTTCATAGTAATGCATTCATACAGTATTTGTCCTTTGTATCTGGCTTACTTCACTCAACATAATGTCCTCCAGGTTCATCCATGTTGCCAGGAGTTCTCAGTCTCTCCACTCTAGCTAAGTATTGCTTTTGAAATCTCTGATCAGCTCTCTAGCCTTTCAGTAGATGTTATCTCAAAGGCTTCCTAGAATCTTACCATGCTTAGGTGCAGCTTAAGTAGTCAGCCAAAGATACAGGGATAAATCTCAGCAAATAATTTGGTATACTTTTCCATGAAAACCGCTTCTCAGGTATTCTGTCTCCTGGATCACAGTTACCTGGTGTTTTAGTTTGCTAAAGGCTGCTAATGCAAAAATACGAGAAATGGATTGGCTTTTATAATGGGAATTTTGCAGGATAAAATCTTTCAGCTCCCAGGCTGTGAAAATGTCCAGATCAAGGTATCATCAGAGATGCTGTCTCACCAAAAGTTGGCTACTGGCAGAACTTATACTCCCACGATGTGACAAGGCAAAATGGTAGCCGGACACTGCCTTCTCCTCCAGGCTCACCTGAGAGCCATCAGGCATATGGCCCCTCTCCCTGGACCTTGTCTCTTCAGCTTTGGGCTACTCCGCTGATTCTAGCCTTCTGCCTTTCTCTAAGCCTCTTGGAGTTTCTCTGTCTTTCTAGAGCTGCAGGCCAGCCTGGAGTCCTCTCTCACATGGCAGAGTAAAATGTCAACTCTCTTTCTCTGTGTTCCTTTTATATAGGACTCCAGTAAAAGGATTAGGACCCACCCTGAATCCTGCAATCTAATCGAAGACCTTAACCCTCTAATCAAAAGTGATCTAATCAAAAGGTCCCTTGACTGAATCTAGCCAAAATCTCCCGCATACAATAGGTACACATACATAGGAATAGTTTAGCTCAAGAACATAATGTTCTGGAGTTCATAAAAGATTCAACCTAGGATACCTGGGAAGCCCCAAACTGTGATCTCTAATTTCTCAACTCTTTGAGACCATCACATTTTGAGTCTTTATTCCTGAATCACATATTCAAAGTGACACCAGAGAGAAAGTTGAGGTGAAAATGAGACTCATTTTGCATTCTTACCTTATCTCAATAATTGCAACCATGCATTGGTTACTGTCCAATGGCTGTGAGCCATCATTGAAGTAAAGTATGGTACAATGTATTTCCCTGGGAATGTTCTCTAAATACATAGATACATTTGTCTTGTCTGTTAGTTCAATAATCTTTTTTGTTTTATCTAAACTGCTATAAAAATTATTCATTGAGTTATAATTATAGATTTTGTGTTTTCTCCTCTTTGAATGTGCATTGGCTGTTTTCTATAGATTTCAAATTTATCTTTTCTTCTATTTTATACATCTTTCCTTTATATTCTATAGCATATCAATCACAATTATTATAAACCCTTTTCCATTTTCTTGAAATGATTGTACAGAATTGTTATTGTTTTATATGAAATATTTGTTGTAATTTGCCAATGAAACCATCTGAGCCTGAAATTTTCTTTTTTGAAATATTTTAAATTACAAAGTCAATCCCTTTAATATATTTGGGACTATCCAGAATTCTTCTTAAATGAGTTTTGATAGTTTGTGACTTTCAAGGATTTGGTCAATTTTTTCCAAGTTTTAGAATTTATGGACATAGAGTTGTTTATATTATTTTTATATTTTCCTTTTATTACCTGAAGAATTGGTAGTGATATTCGCTCTTTGTTTCTGTAATTGGGTAATTGTGTCTACCTATATTTTCTTGGTCAATGGTACTAAATATTTATCAATTTTATTCATCTTTTCAAAGAACTAGCTTTCAGTTTCATTGATTTTACTTAATGTTTTTCTTTTTTTCAATATCATTGATTTTTCTGTAATCTTTGTAATTTTCTTTATTATGCTCATGGTTTTAATTTGCTCTCTTGTTCTAGTTTCTTAAGGTTGAATTTTAGATGTCTGATTTTAGTTATTTCTTCTTTTCTAACAGAAGCATTTATTGCTGCAAATTTCCCTCTATGCACTGTTTTAGCTTTATTAAATATATTTTGATTTGACATACTATTATTTTCAATTAGTAGAAAATATGTTTAATTTCTCTTCTTGAGCTTCCTCATTGATATATGTTATATTTAGAAGTGCTCTGTTTAATTTCCAAATAATCGGACATTCCTCAGACAACCTTCTGTCATGATTTCTAGTTTAATTCCATTATGTCCTGAGAACACTATGCACTATTTATGTCCGTAAAATTTGTTAAGGATTGTTTTAGGACCCAGGATATGGTCTGTCTTGGTGGCTGTTCCATGTGTGCTTAAAAAGAAGTTATATTCTGTTCTTGCCGGTGGAGTGTTCTAATATGTCAATTAGATACTATTGGTTAATTGCATTATTTAGGTCATCTATAATCTCATTGAATTTTTACGTACCTGTTTCATGAGCTTTTCAGAGAAGAGTGTTGAATTATTCAAGTGTAATTGTGGATTTGTATATTTCTCTTTTCAGATCTATCAATTATTGCTAATGTTTGGAATATAGTAGTATGTGATTTATATACATCTTTATATTAATAGACCTAAGAATAAAAATAGTATGATATTTTTCATAGATGCTATAAAGGACTTCATCAGCAATTTTTGGAAATTGAAAACAAAGCAAAGTGAAACAAAAGAGGAACAGATAGAAAATTCTAACTTGGCCCTAAAGCCAGTGTCATGCCTTTGGAGAAATGTTGGAAATAGTCTCAGTTTTGTCTAGAATAAGATAAAGATACTCATTATCATTCTGTTACTTAATATAGTACAGGATAAATTAGCCAAGACAACTCATAAGTGAAATGACATTTGCAAAAGTTTATTGATTATAGCAATACAAAAGCTTGGAAATAATAGTTTAAATATTTTGTATTATATCGCTAGGTATATTATCTAGTTATTTTAAAAGTGAGTGAGAAAGCTCACTGTGTACTAAATTGGAAGTTGCAATTAGAAAGATGGAAGATGTAAGGCAGGAAAGCATTAGTGTGAAAAATGGGTACAAGTATGGATCTATGTACATTCAGTGCATGTGTGTGTGTGAGTGTGTGTGTATGCCTAAAGAAACATTGAGCAATATATAAGGAACCAATAACAGTGATTATTTGTTGGGAGAGGTGGTGAAATTGGGTCAATTAGCAAATGAACTGAGAGAAAACTTTTCTTTCTGAATATGTTTTATGCTTTTTACTTCTTTTTTTAAATTTTTTTTTCATCTTCCCTAACACATCTCTTGCAAGTTTTACGCTTTTTAAAAAAATGTTATTTTTGAACCATGTGAATGTAAGACCTATTCAATTATTAACTAAATAAATTGAGTTAGGAAAATAAATAAAGATATTAAAAGGAAAATACTGAGCGTAAGATTATATAAAAATCATCTTTATTAGACAGCATAACCTTGATACTAAAATGATAAGTAATTGTCACAGAACAAAAATGTTTTGAAATGGTCATATTTATTAATCTGACAGCATGCTGTCTTTTACCTTCCAATGCCTGTAATTGAGCTAGGTTGGGAAGCTAGCAATACTGTATTTCAAAGTAACTATTTCTTATGCCTCTGAAAGACGTAATGAAAAAATGATTTATTTTATACTTAAACTGCTCTAGATTTGTTCAAATTTCTACTTGGTGCCCTTTTATAATTTGTTTGCAGATCAGTAATCTTTTCTTCCATTGTATACAGTCAACTGTTAATCTCATCCAATGAATTCTTAATTGCAATTATTATACTTTTGCAGTTCTAGAAAGTGTTCAGACCCATGTACAGAGAGAATAAAAGGATGGGAAGGTAAATAGAAAAATGAATAAAAGATAAATTTAAAAAAGATGAAAAGTTTCATGAAGCACAGTCAAAAGCTCTAACATCCATATAAATGGATTCACAGGAATTGTGAAAATAAATGGGGCCAGAAGCAATACAATGATGGAGAACTTTTCAAAACTGACAAAAGACATCAAATCACAAATTTAAGAAATCCTTAAAAACTACATACCTGTTGAAAACTAAGAAAAGAAAAAAAAAATTGAGCAACCAGAGGAAGAAGGAACATTAACTTCAGTGATAAAACAAGAGACAATGCAAGCCAAAGACAATGAAATACATTTTTAAAAGTACTTATAGAATTTTTTCGTTTGATGTTTATTTTTGCAAGGCTGCAAAATACAATTGCTCTACAATTTCCATTATACTGCCCAAAAAAACAAGAAAGATTCCTGTATTGGTCAATGACGACAAAGACCAAGTAAACAAATCTGGGGGCAATGCCAAAAAGAAGTGGCCCAAAGGCAAGTTCAGGACAAGTTCAATAACCTAGTCTTTTTTGACGAAGCTGCATATGAAAAAGTCTATAAGGAAGTTCCCAACTATAAGCTTATAATCCCAGCTCTCATCTCTCAGAGGCTGAAGATTCGTAGTTCCCTGGCCAGAGCAGCTTTTCAGGAGTTGCTTAGTAAAGGACTCATCAGGCTGGTTTCAAAACACAGAGCTCAAGTTATTTAGACCAGAAACACCAAGAGTGGAGATGTCTCAGTTGCTGGCGAAGATGGATGAACAAGTCCAACCAACTGTACATTTTGAAAAATAAATTTTATTAAATAAAAGAAGTTCTTATAGAAAATGAGTAGCAGCTTAGAGTTAGATCCCAAAACATTATTCTTTTTTTTTTAAGTGAAATACAAACATTTCCTGATCTACAAAAAAATGAAAAATTTGTTAACAACAGATTCTTGTTAAAACATAAGATGGAAGGAAATAATAGAATCAGAAATAATTGATACAGAAATATTCAATAGAAAAAATAAAAACATTTGTTGTTTCTTTGAAATACTAGAAATTCAAGAATGCAATGGCAAAACTAATAAAGAAAAAGTGAGATAAATTATGCATATTAGTAATGAAAAGAATATATTTCTACAGGTCCTAGAATTAAAAAAAAAAAAAGATAAAGTTAGCATGATCAACAATGTTTAGATTCACTTGACAAATTTTTAGAAAGGAGGAATTAACATAACTGAAACAAGGAAAAATAGAAAATCTGCCTAATCCTTTATTTTATTATGCATTTTAAATGTTTCCCAAAAGGAAAGCTTCAAACCAAGATGGATTCACTGATGAATTCTAAATATTTAAGGAAGTAATAATATAAATCATACAAATTCTCTTCTACAGAATAGAAAAACAATGAAACATATTTCCCATTTCATTTTATGAGGCCAAAATAACCTTGCTTCTAAAACCGACAAGGGCATTTAAGGAAAAAAAAAATTCCAGGCCAGTTTCTCTTGAACTTAAATGCAAAAATCATGTGCAAAATAATATCAAATAGTATTGATCATGGTATATAAAAGCAAGATATTGCTATCAATTTCTGTTTATTCCAGGAATGCTAAATTATCAATATAAATCACACACATTTCTTTAATGGGTGAAAATCATAGGATGATTTTAATAGATGAAGAAAAAGCATAAGATGAGATTAAAAAACACTATAAAAATCAGTTATAACTACATTCTATTTCTAACTAGCAATTGAAGGGTACTTCTTTTGATCAAAGGAATCTTAAAAAACAAAACTATAGCAAATATCCCATTTATTGATACAATATTTATAGTCTTACACATGCGATTGGAACAAAAACAAGATGTCTTCCATCATTGCTTCTATGCAACATTATCGGAAGATCCTAACCAGTACAACTAAAAATACATATAAGATATAAATATATAAAAAATTATAAGTATATGAAAGGAAGAAATATAATTGGTATTTTTTACAGATAATATAAGTTGATACATAGAAAGTTTAAAAGAATCTACAGATAAACCATTGGAATAAAAAGTTAATTTAAATGTTTGCTAGATACAGGGTCACTGTGAATAAATTAATTTCATTTCTATATACCTATGATTAAAAATTATTTTTTTAAAGATACCCTTAGAATTACATCAGAAAAGCAAATACCTTGTAATAAATCAAATGAAAATATGCAAAATATATTAAAATTAAAGAAGACATAAATAAATATAGGTATAAGCCATAGTAATGGAATGGATGATTCAGTACTACAATGTGTTAAAATTTTCTATAGATTCAATGAAATTCCAACTAAAACCCTAGTGCCCTTTTTGTGTGAGGTTGGGGGGAAGGCATTCCAAGCTGATTGTAAGATTTATATGAGAATGCAAAGGTCTTTAAAAAGATGAAACAGTTTAGATGAAAACTAATATAAAAAGACTAGCTATCAAAACATAAATCTCCATTAATTAAGACAATGTGTTTATTATAAATATAATCAAAGGATTATCAATCAAATCGGAAGTTTTCACAATCCAATACATACATGCATGAGCCCTGTTTTATAACAAAATTGGTACTTCAGAGCAGTGGGGGAAAGGATGGATTTTTGAAAATGATTCTGTGTCAATCTGTATGAAAAAAAATTAATTATGGTCCCACTTTACACCATATTAAAATCAATTCCATGTGGTTTGTAGTTCTATGTGTAAAATATAAAACAGTAAAGCTTTTAGAAGATAACAGAGATGAATATTCTCATGACCTTGGGGTAGAGAAAGTTTTTAAGTGGAAAACCAAAAGACACTAATTTTTAAACTATCATTAATAAATTGGAGTACATTAAATTTAAGAGAATCTGTTCATCAAAACACTATTTGTCAGTAGTATAAAAGCAAGTCACAGAGTGTGAGAATATGTTTGTAACACGGTAATATATATATCTTATAAACAGATTTACATAATAACTGGAAACAGACAATTCAATATAACAATAGGGAAAAGCCTTAAAAAGGCACTTCGCAAAAAAGGAAATTTAACTATCAAACAAATACATGGAAAAGGATTGAACCTCATCAGGGAAATGTGAATTAAAACCCCCATGCGATATCACTATACACATGACAGAGAGCTAAAATGAAAAAGATTAACAAAACCAAGTATTAGCAAGGATAGAAGAAACCAAATTTATATGTACTTTTAGTGGAAATGCAAATTGGTGTAACCATTTTGGAAAACCTTTGGGCAGAATTTAGGAAAGCTGATATATGCATACCATCCTTGGAGTCAGGCTTCATGACGGTCCAGTGATCCCTGCCTCATAATATTCATGCATATAGTTGTCTGTTCACACAATGAATAGGCTTGAACTCTGAAACCCACTGCATATTATGGAAATGGCAGCGTCTGATTGCCAAGACCAGATCGTAAAAGATGTGGTTTCTGCTTCGCTGTTTCTTGTACCACTTACTTTTTTGAAATCCAGCTACCGTGTCATGAGGACACTCAAACAGCCCCATGGAGAGTTCTACATGATGAGGAACTGAGGCCTCCTGCCAACAACCATGTGTGGGACCAATCTTGGAAGCAGATGCTCCAGCCCCAGTCAAGCCCTCAGATAACTGTAGCTAAGGCCAACATCTTGACTGCAGCATCAGCAAAAACCTTGAGCCAGGACTATGCAGCCAAACTGTCCCTGGATTCCTAACTAACTTAAATTCTAACCAAGCAATTCCATTCTTGGGTATATCCTCAAAAAAAATTTATATAGATACACACATGCAAAGACACAAGGAAAACATTATTTATAACTGCACTGATTGTTATAGTCCCAAATAGAACCAAATTGTTCTTCAATATTAAAATACTACACAATAATTAAAATAAATCAATTGCTGGTACAAACAACTGCACAGATTAATGTCATAAGCATTCTATTGAGTAAAAGAAGCCATATATTTTAAGAGTACTAACAATATGATTTCATTTATATAATTTTCATTAGCAGGTAGAAAGAATCTATGGAGACAGAAATCAGAAGCCAGTACCCCTTTAAGGGAAGAGTAATTGGAAGGGAGTATGAGAGTAGCTACTGGGGTGCTGGCAACTTTCTGATTCTTCATCTAGTGGGTGGTTACATGGGATTATTAATCTTATGAAAACTCATCAAATGATATGTATTTTTCTGCATTTATCTAATGCTTCAATACATTGTTTCCTTTACAAAAAGATTACTATCAAATTAGTCTTTTTATCTTTCATAGTGCTTCATAAAAATTAAGTACTCAATAAACATATATTGCTTAGGATGGATACAGAATAAGACAAAAAGTGAAACTTTATATTCATTTTTTTTAAAAAAGATTTCAAACCAGCATTATTTGGTTCTCTACAAACAAAATAAGTGAATATATGTGTGAATATATGTAAGTATAATATGCTATATCTTATATATAATATAGAATTTTAAATATTAGTGACAAAATTCAACCATGCCAAGCTTTAATCAACAAAAAGTTTAATAGTTTGAGATCACAGCAAGAATTTTCATAGTCTGATAATTTAAACAATTATATTAGTTATTTTAAAGTGGATGAAATCAGTCCATTTGATGTTGAAAGATAGAAACATTAGAATATCTGATTTTTTTGAAGGTACTAACAGCCTCTTGAGGAAAATTCTGTAATTAAAACCCAAGTTAAAATTGAATTTTTTATTGATTCTTTTTACTCTCCTGTTTGGCTTATGTCTGAAGATGCAAGTGATTTACAGAGTTAGCAAATTCTTAAATGTGACTCCAACCGTCTCAGTTTCCCCTTACCACAAATAGGCATGCAAGTCTGCCACGTTGCTTAAACCAGCAAAGTGAATGCCATTCTGTCCATAAAGTATCTTTCTTTTAATAATAATAATATTAATAATAATAATAATAATAATAATAATAATAATAATAATAAGAAACACCCCCAATTAGAATAACCCCGAGCCACAAGACAATACTTTTTTCTCTGATATTCTCTACCACTTCATTTCCTTTTAAAAGAGAAACTCTGAACCTTGTGAATTTTAAATTAAAATGCTCAGGGTTTTCTACATATGGACATCTCTATAATTGTAATAAATTCTAATAAAAATAAACAATGCATTAGTGTCCTAATTTTAATTATGTTTAATCAAGTGCTCAGGTTAATTCCCTTAAAGCAGCATTCCACTTGCCTACATACAATAAGCAATGCACCAGACTCATATAGCACTTATACACTGACATGTAAAACTTAGCATTTGATTATATAAACAGTGAAACTCAATTTATCCAAGAATCATGTGGCCATAATCTACTATCATCCAAGATGACTGCAATCTTGGAAGTTACTGATGGAGACATCTGCCTGTACGCCCACTTGGAGAGACTGAAAATGGGGTGAGTCACAAAGACAGGAAGTGGTACATTGGTTAAATAAACAGGAGAATGAGTAAGTTTGTTGGCTAATGATATCTGATCATACATTTCATTAATCTTTCAATAAATGTTTAAGATTACCTTTCATGAATCAGACACTGCAAAAATTTATGTGATTTAAAATAAGGAAATAAAAGGCATCCAGATAGGAAGGAAGAAGTACAACTTTCTAGAGATCCTATCTCTAGAATCTCCTGAAAAAAAAAAACACAACAAAGCTACTAGAAATAATGGACGATTTTAGCAAAGTGGCAGTTTACAAGATTAATACACAAAAATCAATAACGTTTCTATACACTACTAATGTGCAATCTGAGGAAAAAATCCGGAAAAAATCCATTTATTATAGCAACTAAAACGATCAAGTATATAAAAATAAACTTAACCAAGGACGTAAAGGACCTATATTCAGAAAACTACAAAACATTGCTAAAAAAAAAGAAAAAAAAAAAACTGAAGAAGACTTAAATAAATGGAAAGATATTCTGTGCTCATGGATTGAAAGACTAAATATAGTTAAGACGTCAATTCTACCCAAACTGATTTACATAGTCAATGTAATTCCAATAAAAACACCAACAGCCTTTTTTGCAGAAATGGAAAAACCAATTATGAAATTTATTTGGAGGGGTAAGGGACTCTGAATAGCCAAAAAGATTTTAAAAAAGAACAATGTTGGAGGATTCTCACTTCTGGACTTTAAAAGCATATTGCTTAGCTATGGTGGTAAAAACAGCATGGTACTGGCATAAAGACAGATACATTGACCAATGGAACTGAATTGAGAACTCAGAAATAGACCCTCACACCTATAGTCAAGTGATTTTTACAGGCAGTCAGGCTCTCCCAGCTGGGCCAGAAGAGTTTATTCAACAGATGGTACTGAACGAACTGGATATCCATATCCAAAAAAAAGGAAAAAAGACCCCTATCTTACATCTTATACAAAAATTAACTCAAAATGGATCAAGGACCTAAATATAAAAGTGATAATAATAAAACTGGAAGAAAATGTAGAAAAACATCTTCAAGATCTCGTAGTACATGATAGTTTCTTAACCTTACAACCAAAGTACGAGCAACAAAATAAAAAGTAGACAAATAGGACCGCCTCAAAATTAAATACTTTTGCACTTCAAGAACTTTGTCAAAGGGTGAAAAGGCAGCCAATTCAATTGGATAAAATATTTGGCAATAAAATATCTGATAAAGGTTTAATATCCATGATATACAACGAGATCATACAACTCAACAATAAAAAGACAAACTACCCAATTAAAACATAGGCAAAAGACTTGAAAAGACAATTGTCCAAAGAAGAAAGAAAATGGCGAAGAAACACATGAAAAAATGTTCAACATCACTAGCAATTAAGGAAATGCAAATTAAAACTGCAATGAGATACCATTTCTTACCTAATAGACTGGACACTATTAAAGAGTCAGAAAATTGTAAATGTTGGAGAGGATGTGGAGCGTTAGGAATGCTTATTCACTGTTAGTAGGAATGTAGAATGGTACAGGTACTGTGGCATTCCTAAGAAAGTTGAATATAGACTTGCCATGTGACCCGGCAATACTATTACTAGGTATATACCCAGAAGAACTGAGAGCAGAGACATGAACAGACATCTGCACACCAATGTTCACAGTAGCGTTATTCATGATTGCCAAAAGTTGGAAGCAACCCAGGTGTCCATCAGCTGATGAAACAGTTTATGGTGTATACGCACAATGGAATATTATGCAGCGGCAAGAAGAAATGAAATTGTGAAGCATAATGAAACATAGATGAACCTGGAGTCTTTATTGTTTATTACTTACACTGGTATTTTTATGTCATTCAATAATATTTTATACTAGTCTCCAGATCTGTTTACAGATCTTTTGAAAATTTTTCCTAAGGAGCTTATAGGTTTTATTGTTATTGTGAATGAAATATATTCTCTGTTATATTTTCTATTCAGATACTACTATTGTAAAGAAATGCTATTGATTTTTATACATTGATTATGATTCTAAGAGCTGTCTGAAATTTTGATAGAGAATTGAGAATTTTAAATACCAAAAATCGTATCTTCAAATAAGCATTTTTGCTCTTCCTTACTAATTTTATACCTTCTATTTATTTTTCTTATTTTACTAACATGGTTAGAATCTCTTGTGCAATGCTGAATGGCAGTGGTAATTCCAGGATCATTACCTAGTTCCTGATTTGCAAACAGATTTTTGCTAAATATTTAAATAACTATATTATTAGACATAGATAATAGAATATTTAATATCTATATGAATTTTGAAATTTTGATTCCTAATTTTATTAGACTTTTATAATAAACGAGTATTCAGTTTTACGGGCTGCTGTTTCTGCATATATTGATCTAAGCATGTAGTGTTTTCCTATTTTTTAACATTGCACTATTTTTTTCTTTTCTTTTCTTTTTTTTTTAGGTATCAGGGCCGGGGATTGAACCCAGGACCTCATATGTGGGAAGCCGGCACTCAACCACTGAGCCACATGGGTCCCTCTGAGTTGGTTTTTCTCATTTGTTTGCTTGTTGTTTTTTTTTTTTGTTTGTTTGTTTTGTTTTGTTTTGTTTTTTGGAGGAACCAGGAACCGAACCCAGACTTTCTCATGTGGGAAGTAGGTGCTCAACCACTTGAGACGCATCTGCTTCCCATGTACCATTCTTACATATCTAGTATTAAAGACTATTTGTCCTGATTATTTTTATGCACAGCTAAAGTTGTTTGCTAAATTTTTAGCTGGATTTTGTATATACTATCATAAGAGACATTGGTCTATAATTCTATTTTCTTGTATTGTTTTAGTTCACTTTTGTTACCCAGATATATCAGCTTGATCTTATTCCACATTTTTAGCTTGTACAAAGAAAATTACTTCCTTGACTTACCTGCCAAATCCACTGGGACTGGTGAGCTTGGGGAACAAAGTTTTATAATGGTTTGTTGTTTTACTAATTATGGGTTTCTTTAAATTTTCTAAAGTGATGCCTATTACTATAGAAATTAGTAATCTAATCTAATTACCAAAATTATTTTCATTGACTTGTTCATATTATTCTTTTATTTCAGAGAGAAAAAAAATTGCTCTTTTAGTAACTTTGTCCTTTTCTTTATATTCCTACTATGTTTTCTTATCTGTGCATTTCCCCTTCTCTTGTCTTATCATCCTAAATATTTGCCTATTATTTTGTTCTTTTCAAATAAACAGATTCTAAATATGTTAATTCTTGTTGTGGTTTCTTTGTTTTCTATTATATTAGCTTTATTTTCATTTTTATTGTTTTGATTATTCTGCATCTTTATGTTCATGCAATTATTGTTTCAGCTTTTTTGTTTTGTTTAAAGAATGATAATCAAATCTAGCATTTTATCTAAATCAAAATTATGGTGGGGAAAACAACCATGGTATAAATTTGAAATGCAATTCTAAAATACAGTGACTAAAATTTTCTTTGAATAAGCAGCTAACTCGTGTCTTCTGGGTAGATAATGCTAACATTTTCTGAACATTTAGCAAATCTGCAAATAACGTTGCATCGTTGAGACTTTTTTTTTTTACACTCTATACCCATCAAGCAAATATCCCCCTTATACCCTTCCCTCACCCTCTGGTAACTCTACTTTCTGTTTCTATGAATTTGCTATTTCTAGATATTGCATATAGTTACATCATGCAATATTTGTCCTTATGTGTCTTGCTTATTTCACTCAGCATATTTCCAAGGCTTATCCATGTTGTAGCATGTTTCAGAACTTCATTCCTTCTTATGGTCAAATAATATTCCATTGTGTGTATACCGCATGCTGTTTTTCTTTGCATGTGTTGGTGGGCACCAACATCGCACCTGTGTTCCAATTTCCCCACACAATCTCCAACATGATTCAGATTTCTTAGTTGATTATTGAACGTATCTATGTACGAGCATTTCCATATTGTTTTGGAAATTGCACTAGATACTATAAATTGTGCTTTAGCCCCTTTCCCTAATATTAATACAGTAGATGCCTTTGTTGCCATTGCATAGTGACTTGAGAAGAAGACATTAGAGATGGCTTAATTATTGAGTATGTGCAGATGCATGTGACTATATGCCTAGTCACAGAAGGTAGGAAGCTACTGCACATGTCAGGTGGGTTAATTTTGGTTAGATTTAGTTTTGTCTAACAAGATAGTATAGGAATTGGGGTGGGTTAGTTCTGGGTTGATTCTAGTTTCTTCATTAATTCACATGTGGGGGGGGGATGTTGTCTAGTGATCATAAGACTTCAAAGTTGTAAAACAGGATGGG
The DNA here is from genome assembly GCA_026826555.1 of Tolypeutes matacus. Taxonomy (NCBI): domain Eukaryota; kingdom Metazoa; phylum Chordata; class Mammalia; order Cingulata; family Chlamyphoridae; genus Tolypeutes; species Tolypeutes matacus. The sequence continues at coordinate 37,028,221 of JAKSZT010053887.1, forward strand.
GAGGATGGCATCTGGGTTCCAGTTTAGCAAGTTTCAGTAATTTCAGGTATTTACTTTTGACTATCCTACAATATATTAGAAAGTAAAAAGGCATCTATATAACAAATCAGTAATCTCAATCATTTGTTAATTCTTAACTCTTGGTTACAAGAGGAGAAAACTAATTATCTGTTCATATTAAAAAGGTAATCACACAAAGGAGGAATTTTGTAAGGCTCTCCAACTGTTGCACTTAAAAGAAAAAAAAAATTGGATTTTATTTAAAGATAAACTGAAAAATATGTTGTCAAATTTTGTTCCTGAATATCATCTGGGATGCATATTAAAGGTATAAAATCAGTTCTCAAGATTCAAAATCATCATGTTAATGAGTACTGCAGGAAAGAACAGTAGGGTTGTCTTTGAACCAAACTGTGAATTACACCTTTCCTGTATAGCTAATTTAAATTTGAATAAACACCTTGTATCTGTAACGCTTAAATATTTTAAATAAAATAATTTAGATGTACAAAAATTATAGCAACAAAATAATTAAAACCTTTATTCTTACCACCAATTTTGCCATATTTACTTCAGATTTTATATTATATAATTATATGTATGTATGTATATAATCATATAAATAATATAATTATTTAAATATGTACATACACACACACGTTGCAGCTATAGCCTTCTCTGCACCATGTGCTTCTTCACTCATCTCATTCATCTTCTCTCTTCTATCCTAGAAGTAACCACAATCTGAATTTATGTCAGAATGCCCAGGAATGTCTCCTATATTCTTATTAAATATGTATGTGCTGTGTCTCAAAAATATTGTTGATTGCAGTTTTATAAACTATATAAATAGATACCATACATTTCATTGTGCAATTTGCTTTTCTTGCTTAACATTATGTTGAGTGAAGCAAGCCAGACACAAAAGGACAAATACTGTATGATTGTGCTATTATAAACTAAATATATTGTGTAAACTCATGGAATTAATAATTAGAATATAGATCACCAGAAAATAGAAACAGGGTAGAGAGTGGAAAGCTGAAAGTTAATCTGCGCAGAATTGGTAAAAAGGTTGTATGTAAATCTTTGGAAATGAACAGAAATAGTGGAAACATATCATGGTGTTTGTAACTAGCAGAGCTATTACATGGATATGACAGTGGTTGAAAGGTAAAGACCATGTATCATCAGCATTTGAAGGTTGAATATCCTAAAGGAGCCACTTATTCCTAAATTAAACTTCAAATTTAATAAAATTCAAATAAAAATTATGGTGAGATTTTTCTGTAAAACTTAACAAGCTTATTCTGGCAAAATTCCAAAAAAAAAGTCAAGACTATTTAGAGAAGCACAAGGAGGGAAGCCTTCCTCCACTAAACATTTAAATTAATTAAAATGCTATAATACTTAAGGCAGAGTTACAATGGTACAGGGATAGACAAATACTCCAATCTTACAAAAGAAAAAGCCCAAACCAGACACAAATGCATGTATAAGTGATATATAACAAAGATCACATTAAGTTCAGTGGTGAAAGAATGGACTATAATAAAGAGTACAGTTCACAATAAAATATAAATCAATTCTATGTGTATTACAAACCTATATATGAAGTAAAGTAACTTAGATATTTTAGGAGAAAACTTGGGATATTTTTATGTTATCTGTGTAGGAAACTATTTGCTAAATGGGGTAGGAAGGCCTAAGTTAAATTATTTTTTACTACAGTTAAAATTAATGCCTTCTAAACAACAAAAACAACAAAAAATATAAAATGAGAATTGTACCTGCTACTGGAAGAAGTGTATTTACAATAAACAAAATTGGCAGACTGATAATAACTAGTTTATGTACTGAACTGCAGATATTTAAGGGAATGATAAATGATGCAATAGATAAAAAAGGAAAGGATATATTCAGAATAAAAATCTTACATGATCAGTTTTATTATTAAAAGTAGTTCATCTTCATTTGGTAATCAGGGAACCACAAATGAAAATCATAAAATTATTACATTTATGGCAATCAGATTGACAAGAATGAATATGCTCAACATTACCAATTATTAGTAAAGAGATAGGGAATAGAGAATTTTGAGGCACTGCTGTTGGAGGAATAAAGCAACATGCAAAGATCTGGAGCACAGTATGGTAATATCTTATTAGGTTGAAGATATATATGCCCTAAGATTTACCAATTCTTAAATTTAGTAATTTTTCCAAAGTGTGCATAAAGATATATGTACAAAAAAACTACAACATAGTTTAAAAACTAAAAGGATACCACATAAATGGCCACCAAAAATGACCATTTTTGTTATATTTATTCAGGTGTGGAATAAATGGACTAACACTACATGCATCAGTATGGATATCAATAGTATAAATGTTATACTCTGCTAAGATTAACTTCCAACAGAACTGACTGCTATATGTTATTATGCTAAAAGAATGCCTGTATTTTCTATCTTGTTTTGAAGTACCAAAAGCCCTCTCTTGTTATTACCTTCCATATGTGCCAGACCTCTGGAAGACAGGTGTGGAGAAGAAAACTTGGATTCCACAACTACATTATAAAATTTTTGTTATGAACAATAAAAACAGCCACTAAATCAGTGAGTTACTGTAAATTTATTTTTGTTAATAACAAAATTGGGTCTGATTAATTACATACTCATATATCACAGCAATAATGATAATAATTATGATGCAACACTACCACAGCATTTACTATGTCCTAGACCCCCTTCTAGATGTGACATGTAGAAGCATATATGTATATGTATGTGTATGTGCATGTGTTCTTACATATAACCCTCACTACAATCCTAAGAAGTAGGTACAATTATTACCCCCATTTTAAAGATAAGTAATCTGAGACTCAGAGAGAGTAAGTGACCTTCACCAAGATAAGAAGCAGATAAGAATCATATCCAGGCAGACTTGCTCTTACCCACTGTTTTAGTTTCCTGGGTTGCTCAAGCAAATACCATGAAATGGGTCAGCTTAAACAGTGGGAATTTATTTGTTCGTGGTTTTGAGGCTAAAAGAAAGTCCAAATCAAGGCATCATCAAGGCAATGTTTTCTTCCCTGAAGACCAGCATTCTCGGGCTGGCTGCTGGCAATCCTCAGTTCTTAGTTTGTCGCATGGTGGCATTTCCCGGTCCCTACCTTCTCTTCCAGATTATGGATTCTGTTGATGTTCAGCTTCTGGTCACTATCTCTGTGGCTTTTGCTCTGTCTGAATTTCATTATGCTTTAAAGGACTCTAGTAATAGGATTAAGACCTATCCTGACTGGGCTGGGTTAGACCTTAACTGAGTTACCTCAACATAAGGTCCTACTTATAATGGGTTCACATCCACAGGAATGGATTAGATTTAAGAACATGTTTTTTTCTGGGGTACATGCACCTTCAAATGACCACACCTGCATTAGCATATTATTTCTATGCCTAGACTATGGCACAAAAGCTCATTTGAGAGGAACTCATTAATTGATTAATGTCACCCTACACAGCTGGAAACATCAATGTGATTGTGTGGCTTGTTTTTCCTCTTGTGCTCTTGTGATCTAACATGAGAAGAGTGCGTTTTAGGAAACACATGCAGCCAAAGAAAGTCCAAAGTATATAAAAAGCTCAGCCTTGATCATCCAAACCTGAGCAGCTGCACAGACCCATCGCAAGAAAACGTAAATATTTGTGGTCATAATGTGCTGAGATACTGAGGTTCTTTGTTATACAATAAAAACTGGCTAATAAAAGCTGCATTATATGCTTCCACATTCTAAATATCATTTCTGCCTCCAAAAGCCTTAGCTAAATGGCTATTTCTGAGTTCTGGAGAATTTTCTCTCTCATGTTGCCACAGTATTGTCAAAATATATGTCCAATATTTGTGGTGGTCTAGGCAGTTCCATTGCTTGAAACTAAAAGAAGCTAGTACAGGCTCTAAGAAATCCTAATCCTCTAGAAGTTAACAGAAAACAATGAATTATTTTCAATATTTTATTTTTTTAAATAAAATTTTATTGAAGTATTTCTTGCATACATGAACATACATGAACAATAACTGTACAGTAAAAGTTGTGAACTTTATAAAATCATCTACAGGGCTCCCATACATCACCCCACCACCAAAACCTTGCATTGTTGTGAAACATTTGTTACAAATGTTGAAAGAGCATCCTCAAAATGTTACCACTAGCTACAGCCCATATCGTACGTTTGGTGTATTTTTCCCCCAACACACCCAATTATTAACATGCTGAATTAATATTATACATTTGCCATAGTTCATAAGAGAAAATTCGCATGTTTGGCCTGTTAACCATAGTCCATCTTCCACCACTGGATTCCCTGTATAATACATCTCCATGGTTTGTACAATCCATTCAATGTGAGCACTCAGTGGCTCTCATTTTCATCACAGCATAACTCTGTTATGCTTTCATTACTCCAAAAAGAAAAAAATCCCATCCCCCTTAAACCACCATAATTCTCTTAGAATTGATATAATATCCTCTTTGCCATTGCTGCAAAATATTACAATATTACTATTAACTATTGTCCATAAGTTACATTAGTTCTTCTGAATATAGTCCTACTAATAGGATTGCTGGAACATATGGCAGTTCTATATTCATCTTCTTGAGGTACTCCAAACTGTCTTCCACAGAGGCTGGAACATTCTACATTGCCACCAACATTGAAGGAGTGCTCCTATTTCTCCACATCCTCTCCAGCACTTGTAGTTTTCTGTGTTGTTTTTTTTTTTTTTTTTTTTTCACAATAGCCATTCTATAAGGTGTGAAATGATATTTCATGGTAGGTTTGATCTACGTTTCCATAATAGCTAGTGCTGTTGATCATTTTTTCATGTGCTTTTGGGCATTTTATTTTCTCTTTGGAGAAATGTTTACTCAAGTCTTTGCCCATTTTTTAATTGGGTTGCTTGTCTTTTTTTTTCCCCAAAGGTTGTCTTTTAATTGTTGAGTTGTATGATCTCTTTATATAACATGGATATCAAACCCTTGTTGAATATGTGATTTCCAAATATTTTCTCCCATTGAGCAGGCTGTCTTTTTACTTTCTTGACAAAGCCTTTTGAAGAACAAAAGTGTTTAATTTTGAGAAGGTTCCATTTATCTGTTTTTTCTTTTGCTGTTCATGCTTTGTATGTAAGGTTTAAGAAACTACCAACTACCACAAGATCTTGACAGTGTTTCCCTACATTTTCTGCTGGAGGTTTTATCTCTGTATCTTTTAAATTTAAGTCCTTGATCCATTTTGAGCTAATTTTTGTATAAGGTGTCAGATAGGGGTCCTTCTTCTTTCTTTTGGATATGTGTATCCGTTTCTACCAGCACCGTTTGTTGAATAGACTATTCTGTCCCAGCTGGATGGGCTTAATTATCTTGTCAAAAAATCACTTGATTATAGATATGAGGGTCTATTTTTGGGTTCTCGATTTGATTTCATTGGTCAATATGACTATCTTTATGTCAGTACCATGCTGTTTTTATCACTGTAGCTAAGTAATATGCTTTACGGTCAGGAAGTGATAGTCCTCCAACTTTGTCATTTTTGGCTTTTCAGTGCCCTTTACCCTTGCAAGTAAATTTGATAATTGGCTTTTCTATTTCTGAAAAAAAAAAAAAAGAGGCTGTTGTGATTTTTATTGGGATTGCATTGAATTTGTAAATCAGTTAGGGTAGAATTAACATCTTAATGATATTTATTCCTCCAACCCATGAAGACATAAATGCCCTTTCATTCATTTAGGTCTTCTTTGGTTTCTTTTAACAATGTTTTGTAGTTTTCTGAATATGGGTCCTTTATGTCCTTGGTTAAGTTTATTCCTAAATATTTGATTTGTTGGATTGCTCATCAGTAGTGTATAAAAGTGCTACAGATTTTTGTATGTTAATCTTATATCCCAACACTTTGTGGAACTCCTTTATTGGTTCTAATAGTTTTGTTGTGGATTTTATAGTGATTTTCTAGTTATAGGATTATATCAAGAATTAATAGTGACAGTTTTACTTCTTCTTTTCTTATTTAGGTGCCTTTTATTTCTTTATCTTGCCTAATTACTCTAGCTAGAACTTCTAGCACAATATTGACTAACAGTGGTGACAGTGGGCTTCCTTGTCTTTTTCCTGATCTCTTTGGAAAAGCTTTCAGTTTTTCACATTGAGTACAATACTAACTGTGGGTTTTTCATAATGCACTTTACCATGTTGAGAAAGCTCCCTTCTCTTCCTCTTTTGGAGTATTTTTATCAAGAAAGAATGCTGTATTTTGCCAAATGCCTTTTCAACATCAATCAAAAGGATCATGTGATTTTTTTCTTCCTTAATTTATTATGTGGTTTATTAGACTAATTGATTTTTTTTGTGTTGAACCACCCTTGAATAACTGGGATAAAATCCACTTGATCATGGTGTATAACCCTTTAAATGTGCTTTTTGGAACAGTTTGCAAGAATTTTGTTGAGAAATTTTTCATCTATATATTTTAGAGATATTGGTCTGTAATTTTCATTTTTTATTGTCTTTATCTTGTTTTTGTAATAAGTTGAGGCTGGCTTCATAGAATGAGTTTGGTAGTATTCTTTCTTGTTCAATTTTCTTGTAGAGCTTGAGCAAGATTGGTATTAGATCGTCTTTGAAAGATTAGTAGAATTCACCTTTGAAGCCATCTGATCCTGGGCTTTTCATTTTGGAGAGGTTTTTGATGACAGTTTCAACCTCTTCCCTTGTGACTGGTCTGTTGAAGTCTTCTATTTATTCTAGAGTCAGTGTAAGTTGTTCCTGTGTGTATTAGTCAGCCAAAGGGGTGCTGATGCAAAGTACCAGAAGTCTGTTGGCATTTATAGAAGGTATTTATTTGGGGTAGAAGCTTACAGTCACAAGACCATAAAGTGTAAGTTACTTCCCTCACCAAAGTCTGTTGCCATGTGTTGGAGAAAGATGGCTTCCAGTCTCTGTAAGGATTCAGCCTTCCTCCTCCTCCTAAATATCTCTTTCCCTGGGGCTTGTTTCTTCCTAGGCTCAGCTGCTTTGTTCTCTCCATAAGGTCAGCTGTAAACTATCAGGTTTTCTATCTTTCCAGGGTCTATGACATGTCTATGGAGCCATCTCTATTCCTCCGTGTTCTTCTCCTGTGTGTTTACTTACTGGGACTCCAGCATCAAAACTCTCTCCTTTGCCATACTGTTTTCTCTGTGAGCCCCGGCCCCTTGTCCTACTGACGTGGCCCAATCAAGCCCTAATCATAATGTAATCAAGTAAAAGTGAAACCGCTGAAATTAATACAATCTAATACTCCCAAAGGAACAGACCCAGTTTAAAACATAATCCAATATCTATTTTTGGAATTCATAAACAATCAAACTGCTACAGTATGTTTCCAGGAATTTGTCCATGTCATCTACATTATCTAGTTTGTTGGTGTACATTTGTTCATAGTATTCTCTTTGGATCTCTCTTATTTCTGCGAGGTCAGTGGTAATGTCCCCCCTCTCATTTCTGATTTATTTATTTGCATCTTCTCTCTTTTTTCTTTGTCAATCAAACTAGGAGTTTGTCAAATATATTGATCTTCTCTAAAAACCAACTTTTGGTTTTCTTGATGCTCTCTATTGTATTTTGTTTTCAATTTCATTTATTTGTTCTCTGATTTTTATTGTTTCTTTCATTCTGCTTGATTTGAGATTAGTGTGCTGCACTTTTTCTAGTTCCTCCAGGACTGCACTTAGGTCATTGTTTTAGCTTTTGCTTTTTATATGTAAGAATTGAGGGCTATAAATTTCCCTCTCAGCAATGCCTTTGCTGTTTCCCATAGATTTTGATTAGTTGTGTTCTCATTTTCATTCATCTCAAGATATTTAGTGATTTTTCTCACAAATTTTTCTTTAATCCACTGGTTATTTAAGAATGTGTTGTTTAATCTCCACATATTTGTGTTTTCCCATTTTCTGCCCATTATTGATATCCAGCTTCATTTCATTATGACCATAGAAATTGTTTTGTATAATTTCAATCTTTCTCATTTATTGAGACCTCTCTTGTGATGGAACATAAGGTTTATCCTGGAGAAGGATCCATGAACACTTGAAAAAGATTGTATAACCTGTTATTTCAGGTTGTAATGCTATAATGAAGTCTGTTAGGTCTAGTTCATTTACCATATTATTCAAGCTCTCTGTTTCTTTATTTATCCTCTGTCCAGATATTGTACCCAATACTGAGAGTGGTGTATTGAAGTCTCCAACTGTTATTGTAGAGATTGCTATTTCTCCCTTTAGTTTTGCCAGCTGTATGCCTCATGTATCTTGGGGCATCCAGGTTAGGTGCATAAATATTTTATTATAGTTATATTTTCTTGGTGAATTGCCCTTTTTAAAATATAAAATTACCTCCTTCATCTCTTATAATATTTTTGCATTTAAAATCTATTTTTGTCTGATACTAGTATAGCTACTGCAGATACTTTTTGGTTATTATTTGCATGCAGTATCTTTTTCCAATCTTTCACTTTCAACCTGGCTATGTCCTTACTTCTGAGGTGAGTCTGTTGTAGACAGAATATAGATGGATCCTATATTTTTTATCCACTCTGTAAGTCTGTGTATTTGATTCGGGAATTCAATCCATTAATGTTCAATGTTATTATTATAAAGGCATTACTTACATTGCCCATTTTATCCTTTGGCTTTTCATTGTCATATCTTACTTTTGTCTGTTTATTTACCCTTTAAGTTAACCTTACTTATAATCATTATTTCTACACTCTTCTTCAAGGTTCTTAGTCTTCTTTTTTTGTTTGTTTGTTTGTTTGCTTGGTTGGTTGTCTTTTTTCCCTTTTAGGCTGTAGCACTCCCTAGTACCTTTTTAAATCTGGTCTTTTGGTAACATGCTCTCTCCATTTTTGTTTATCTGTGAAAACTTTAAACTCACACTCATTTTTGAAGGGCAGTTTTGCCAGATAAATAATTCTTGGCTGGCAATTTTTCTCTTTCAGTACCTTAAATACATCATACTACTTTCTTCTCATCTCCATGGTTTCTGATGAGAGATCAGTACTTAGTCTTATTGAGGTTTCTTTTTATGTGATGCATTACTTTTCTCTTGCTGCTTTCATAATCCTCTCTTTATCTCTGGTATTTGCATTCTGAATAGTAGGTTACTTGACATAGTTCTATTCATATTTAATCTGTTTTGTGTATATTGTCTTTCTTGGATATTGATATTTATGTCTTTCATATGGGTTGGGAAATTTATAGTCAATATTTTCTCAAATATCTTTTCTGCCACTTTTCCATTCTCTTTCCCTTCTGGGACACCAATAACACATATGTTTGTTCATGCTGTCATTCAATTCCCTGAGACCTTGTTCCAGTTTTTCAATTCTTTTCTCTTTTTTTCCTCCTTTCTTTTCAAGTTCAATTCTGTCCTAAATTTCACTAATTCTGTTCTCCTTCAATTCAAATCTGCAGTTATATGCCTCTAACGTATTTTTTAAAAGATTTATTTTATTTATTTATCTCTCCCCACCCTTGTTGTTTGAGATCGTTGTCTGCTCTCTGTGTCTGTTAGTTGTGTGCTCGTATTCTTTTTAGAAGGCACCGGGAACCAAACCCAGGACCTCCCATGTGAGAGGGAGGGGCCCAATCACTTGAACCACTGGCGCTCCCTGCTTGTTGTGTCTCTCATTGTGTTTCCTTGTTGTGTCTCTTCCTTGCGTCAGCTTGCCACACCAGCCTGACACATCAGCTTGCTGTCTTGCTTGTCTTCTTTGGGAGGCACTGGGAACCACACCCGGGACCTCCCATGTGGTAGGCAGGTGCCCAACTGCTTGAGCCACATCTGCTTCTCATCTCTAATGTATTTTTAATCTCATCCATGTGTCTTTCATTCCTATAAGCTGTTACTTTTTTTACAGGCTTTCAAATTGTTCTTTATGTTCACCCAGAGTATTCTTAAAATCCTTTATCTCTTTAGTCATATTTTCCTTCTACTCCTTGAATTGATTTAGGAGATTTGCATGGTCATTATTGATTATTTGTCTTAAATCTTGTGTCTCCTCAGGATTTTTGGTTTGTTCCTTTGTCTGGGCCATATCTTCCTGTTTCTTAGTATGGTTCATAATTTTTCGCTGATGTATAGGCATCTGAATGCCTGTGAATTTACTCTGACAGTCAATTTCTCTTTCTTGCCAAGTGGTTTTATTTCGCAGCTCTTCTTTTATTTGTTTTTTGTTCAACTTATTCTAAGTCTTTAAAATTGTCCGTATTAAGTTATCAAAATAGGGCCAGGGGCTGAGTAATAGGGTGCAGATCCATTCCCAGGAGTTTGGGACAAGAGGCACCTAAAAGTGTTTTTTCTCCTTGCAGTTTCCTGGATGACCAGAAGATGGTGCTAGTCAGCTAATCTGCCCACGGAGGTAACTCTCAGCCTCCCCTTGCCTGTGATTCTGGTCTGACCAGAGATGAGATTCAAAGTGGGTTCTGGCCAAATTCCCTGAAGGGAAACTACTCCATGCTCTCCACTCCACCCTCTTTTTTCCCAGGGAGGAAGATGTCTGCTCCCCTCTCAGTTGGCTGCAGTAAGCTATGGGTTTAACCCACTGTTTGCCTTGTAGTTGGGGGATGGGTGCTGTTCATGGCTGCAGGGGCTAGTAACTCATGGTTTTCATTTTGTCCTCCTGGTGCAATGCACAGCACTCTCCTGGTCTGCACATCCATAAAACTATTCCCTTGGATATTTTGTTTGTTTGTTTGTTTGTTTGTTTGTTGGTACTAGGGCTGTGGGTTGAAGTACGGACCTTAAATATGGGAAGCCAGAGCTCAACCACTAAGCCAAATTGGTACCCTTGACTTGGTTCTTTGGTTTGTTTGCTTATTATTTTTTTGTTGTTTTAGGAGGCACCAGGGGCTGAACCCAGGACCTCCCATGTTGTAAGCAGGTGCTCAACCATTTGAGCCACATCCACTCCCCCTTCAAATAGCTTTATTTTTTTCTTTTTCTTTTTCTCTTTTTTTAACTTTATTTTATACATTTAATAATTGAAACTATAAACAATTAAAAACTAAAAAATAAACAGATGAATAAATAAATACATACATTTCTCAATTAAATGCACTGGATATATATAATTTTTTTTTAATCAAACAATATGTTACACAATATATTTGGTTCATAGTAATGCAATCATACAGTATTTGTCCTTTTGTGTCTGGCTTGCTTCACTCAATATAATGTCCTCCAGGTTCATCCATGTTGTCATATACTTTATGACTTAATTTCTTCTTACAGTTGCATAATATTCCATTGTGTGAATAGACCACACTTCGTTTATCCATTCATCTGTTCGTGGACACGTGGGTTGTTTCCAACTTTTGGCAATCATGAATAATGTTGCTATGAACATCGGTGTGTGTTTATGTCACTTCTGGTATTGCAGGGTCATGTGGCAAGTCTATATTCAACTTCTTTAGGAACTGACAAACAGTCCTCCACAGTGGCTCTACCATTCTGGATTTCCACCAAGAGTGAAGAAGTGTTCCTATCTCTCCATATCCTCTCCAACACTTGCAGTTCTCTGTCTTTTTATTAGTGGCCATTCTGATAGGTGTGAAATGATATCTCATTGTAGTTTTGATTTGCATTTCCCTAATCATGAGTGATGTTGAGCATTTTCTTACTGTGTTTTTTTGCCACTTGTATTTCTTCTTTGGAGAAATGTCTATTCAAGTCTTTTGCCCCTTTTTAAATCGGGTTGTTTGTCATTTTATTGTTCAGTTGTAACATCTCTTTATATATCCTGGATATTAAACCCTTATCAGATATGTGATTTCCAAATATTTTTTTCCCATTGAGTTGGATGCCTTTTCACCCTTTTGACAAAGCCCTGTGAGGTGCAAAAGTGTTTAATTTTGAGGAGGTCTCATTTATCTATTTTTTCTTTTGTTGCATGTCCTTTGGGTGTAAGGTACAAGAAACCACCACCTACTACAAGGTCTTGAAGATGTTCCCCTAAATTTTCTTCTAGTAGTTTTATGGTCCAGGCTTTTATATTTAGGTCTTTGATCCATTTTGAGTTGATTCTTGTATAAGGAGGAGATAGGGGTTCTCTTTCATTCTTTTGGTTATAGATATCCAGTTCTTCCAACACTATTTGTTGAAGAGACTGTTTTGTACTGCTAACATGGACTTGGTAAGTTTGTCAAAAACCAGTTGATTGTATAGGTGAAGATTTATTTCTGTGTTCTCAATTCTATTCCACTGATTGATATGTCTATCTTTATGCCAGTACCATGCTGTTTTGACCACTGTAGCTTTGTAATATGTTTCAAAGTCAAGTAGTGAAATTCCTCCCACATTGCTCTTCTTTTTTAGAATGCTTCTGGCTATTCTGGTGCACTTATCCTTCTAAATGAATTTGGTAATTGCCTTCTCTAATTCTGTAAATTAAGCTGTTGGGAATTTGATTGGTATTGCATTGAATCTATAAATCATTTTGGGTAAGATTGACGTTTTCATGATATTTATTCTTCCAATCCATGAACATGGAATGTCTTTCCATTTGTTTAGGTCTTTTTAAATTTCTTTTAGCTTTGTTTTGTAGTTTTCTGCATATAGGTCCTGTACTTCTTTGGTTAAAATAATTCCTAGGTATTTGAGTCATTTTGTTGCTATTGAAAATGGAATTTTCCCCTTGAATTCCTCCTCAGATTGTTCAGTACTGGTGTACAAAAACATTACTGATTTCTGCATGTTGATCTTGTATCCTGCCACTTTGCTGGACTCATGTATTAACTCAAGTAGCTTTGTCATGGATACTTCAGGATTTTCTAAGTACAGGAACATGTCATCTGCAGTGAGTTTTACTTCCTCTTTTCTTATTTGGATGCCTTTAATTTTTTCTTCTTGTCTAATTGCTCTAGCTAGAACTTCTAGTACAATATTGAATAACGATGGTGACAGTGAGCATCCTTGTCTTGTTCCCGATCTTAGAGGGAAAGCTCTCAACCTTTCCCCATTGAGTATGATGTTGGCTGAGAGTTTTTCATATATGCCTTTTATCATACTGAGGAATTTTCTTTCCATTTCTATCTTTTGAAGTGTTTTTTTATCAAAAAAAGAATGCTGGATTTTGTCAAATGCCTTTTCTGCATTGATTGATATGATCATGTGGTTTGTTTTCTTCAATTTGTTAATGTGGTGTATTACATTGATTGATTTTCTTATGTTGAACCAGCCTTGCTTACAAGGAATAAATCCCACTTGGTCATGATGTTTAAGTCTTTTGATATACTGTTGGATTCGGTTTAAAATTATTTTGTTGAGAATTTTTGCATCTATGTTCATTAGAGAGATTGGTCTGTAATTTCCTTTTCTTGTAGTATCTTTATCTGGCTTTGGTATTGAGGTGATGTTGGCTTCATAAAATGTGTTGGGTAATTTTCCCTCCTCTTCTATTTTTTGGAAGAATTTAAACAGGGTGGGTGTTAATTCTTTTCAAAATGTTTGGTAGAATTCACCCATGAAGCCATTTGGTCCTGGACTTTTCTTTGCTGGGAGATTTTGGATGACAGATTCAATCTCCTGAAGTGTGATTGGTTTGTTAAGTTCTTGGCTTTCTTGTACCATCAGTGTAGGTTGTTTGTGCATTTCTAGGAATTTATCCATTTCATCTAGGTTGTCTAGTTTGTTGGCATATAAGTTCTCATAATATCCTCTTATGATTCTTTTTATTTCTATGGGGCCATTTGTAACTTGCCCCCTTTCATTTCAGATTGTATTTATTTGCATCTTCTCCCTTTTTTTCCTTTGTTAGTCTAGCTAGGGGTTTGTCAATTGTATCGATCTTCTCAAAGTAACAGCTTTTGGTTTTGTTGATTTCCTCTGTTGTTTTTTTGTTCTCATTTTCATTTATTGCTGCTCTAATCTTTATTATTTCTTTCCTTTTGCTTGCTTTGGGATTGGTTTGCTGTTCTTTGTCTAGTTTCTCTAGTTGTTCAGTTAAATCTTTGAGTTTAGCTTTTTCTTCTTTTTTAATATAGGCATTTAGGGCTATAAATTTCCCTCTCAAGACTCCATTCACTGTATCCCATAAGTTTTGATAAGTTGTGTTCTTGTTTTCATTTGTCTCAATATATTTACTGATTTCACTTGCAATTTCTTCTTTGACCCACTGATTATTATGAGTTTGTTGTTCAGCCTCCACACATTTGCAAATTTACTTTTTTCCTGTCTAGTATTGATATCCACTTTCATTCCATTACGATCTGAGAAGGTGCTTTGTATAATTTCAATCGTTTTATATTTATTGAGAGGTGCATTGCGACCTAACATGTAGTCTATCCTAGAGAAAGATCCATGGGCACTCAAGAAGAATGTATAACCTTCTGAGTTTGGATGCAGTATTCTGTAAATGTCTGTTTGGTCGAACTTGTTTATCATATTGTTCAAGTTCTCTGTTTTATTGTTGATCGTCTGTCTAGTGTTCTATCTAATGTTGTGAGTGAGGTGTTGAAGTGTCCAATGATTATTGTAGAAATGTCTATTTCTCTCTTCAGTTTTGACAGAGTTTGTCTCATGTATTTTGGGGCACCCTGGTTAGGTGCATAGATATTTATGACTGTTATGTCTTCCTGGTGGATTGTCCATTTTATTAATATATAATGGCCTTCTGTATCTCTTATAAATTTTTTGCATTTAAAGTCTGTTTTGTCTGAAAGTAGTATAGCTCTCCTTGCCCTTTTCTGGTTACTATTCACGTGAAGCATCTTTTTCCAACTTTTCACTTTCAGCCGGTTTGTATCCCTGGGTTTAAGGTGAGTTTCTTATAAGCAGCATATGGATGGCTCATGTGTATTTTTTTGTTTGTTTGTTTGTTTTTATCCATTCTATCCAGCCTGTACCTTTTGATTGGGGAGTTTAATCCATTCACATTTCAATGATATTACTGTAAATGCACTACTTACTTCCTCCATTTTATTATTTGGTTTTCATATGTCATCTTATTTTTGTCTGTCTTTTTACTCTTTTGGTTATTTTTCTGCTATTCTTTCTTCTATACTATCCTCCAAGCCTGTCTCTCCTGTCTTTTTCTTTCAGATTCTAAGGCTTCCTTTAACATTTCCTGCAAAGGTGGATTCTTTTTTGCAAACTCTCTTAGTTTCTGTTTGTTTGTGAATATTTTAAGCTCGTCTTCATATTTGAACGACAGTTTTGCTGGATAAAGAATTCTCAGCTGGCAGTTTTTCTCTTTCAATATCCTAATTGTGTCATACCACTGTCTTCTCACCTCCATGGTTTCTGAAGAGAAATCTGCACTCAGTCTTACTGGACATCCCTTTTACATGATTGTTTGCTTCTCCCTTGCTGCTCTGAGAATTTTCTCTTTATCTTTGACATTCTGACTAATATGTGTCTTGTAGTAGGTCTATTTGGATTTATTCTGATTGGGGTATGGTGAGCTTCTTGGACATGTAAGTTCATTTCTTCCATGAGAGTAGGGAAATTTTCAGCTATTATTTCCTCAAATAATCTGTCTACCCCATTTTTCCTTCTCTTCTCCTTCTGAAACTCCCATGAAATATATGTTGTTGCATTTTTTGTTGTATTCAACTCTCTGAGCCCCTGATCAATTTTTTCCATTCTTTTCTTTCTTCAATTTTAGCTGTTCTGTCTTCAGTATCATTTATTCTTTCTTCTATCATTTTGAATCTGCTGTTGTATGCTTTAAATGTGTTTTTTATCTCATCTGTTGTGTCTTTCATTCCCATGAGCTCTGTTACTTTTCTGTTCAGGATTTCAAATTCTTCTTTGCGTTCACTCAATGCCTTCTTGATGTCATTTACCTCTTTAACCATGCTGTCTTTCAACTTGTGAATCTGATTTGGGAGATTTGTACACATCTTGCTGATTAGTTCTCTGAAACTCTGCATCTCTTCTGGGGCTTTGATATATTTCTTTTCTTGGGCCATGTCTTCTATTTTCTTAGTATAGCTCATAATTTTTTGCTGAAATCTAGGCATCTGATTAGGATGCTCAATTTCTTTCTCTTTTGTAAGGATTTAGTGGCAGGAGGCTGTGGGTTACCACTGCTCTTTGATTTTTGGCTCTTCTTGGGTAGTTAGGATTGTCTTGCTGGTTGCTCAAAACTGGGCACTGGGCCCAGTAATTAGTTGTAGAGTCGCTTCCTAAGGCCTTGGGCAGGGAAGCTACAGAAGCTGGAAAAAACCTTTTCTACTTATTTTTAATTTTCTTGTGTGCACTTCCTTAGTCTGCCAGGAAATGGTGCTGGTGCACTTTGGCAGCTCTCAGTCCAATCCCTGTTTGGAGTGTATTTGTTGCAACACAGAGTGGATCAGTATGCTAGAGCTTCCTGTCTGGAGGCTAGAGCCTTGTAATTCAAACTTTCTTTGAGACAGTTCTCCAGCCTTCTCTGGCAGCCCCCTCCCTTTTCTTGGCTAGGAAATATTTCCACCCCTCTCTGAGTCCTCAACAATCAGTCTTTGTTAGTAGAGGAGGATATTGGGAGGGTTGTATATCTTTAGCCCCTTGCAGGCTCCAAGGCAAACAATGGCACAACTCCACCCAGCCTGGAAGGGCTCTTGGGACACAGAAGACAAAATTTGTGAGTCAAAAGCTGAGTCAGCCTTAGGCTGTGTCCTTCTCTCTCCTCTTTCCTGGGGTGTCCCTGACAATTAGTCCCACCTAGAAGAGAGGGAGATAGCAGGGGTAGGATTTCTCCAGTCCTTCACAGGCTCCCAGGGTAAACCAATGTGTGGTCTTGCCTGACCTAGAAGGGCTTGTGGAACACAGTAGACCAAATTTGTGTGTCAGAAGCTGAGTCCACCTTAGGCTCTGTCCTTCTCTCTCCCCTTTCCTGGGGTGGTAGATCCCTGGAGCCCCCTTTGTCTGTAGTCACAGGCCCAGAGACCTGAGATTTTTAAACTGTCTTTAGCTTGGGGGATGGTGCCAGCAGTAGCAGCCACTGGTTTCAACTCACAGTTCTGTCATTGCAATTTCCCTCCTTTGTCCCTCTCTCCTCTGGGTAGTGTCCAACATTTGCCTGCTGTCCTAAACCCTAGAAGATCTTTTTCAGGGCTGTTTCAGCCTGTCCTCTAGCTATTTTTCTAGAGGAGAAGAGATTCTTGTGTCTTACTAGTATGCCATCTTCCCAGAAATCCTCAGATAGCTTTTTGCCCTTCCTATATTGTTTTTGTGAGAGGTTGAGCCCTGCCATTTTCCTGGAAGTTTCTCATTATCTTATTTTTAAAACTTGTGTATACCACATGAGATATGTAAAAGAAAGGAAAATTCTCAACAAATAGCATTATCCATCAGTAAGAATCAACTAAGTGCCTCCTGGTTTTATAGAAACATGCTAATATTTTCAAATGAAAAGTTTAAATTAAAAAATATATAGATAATTGATGAAAATAAGAATTGAAATAAATTACAAAAAAAAAAAAAAAACATTTCAAATATAAATTTCAAAAAGTTTCCATGTTGTTACTAATTCAGAAGGTGGATAAAGTAGTCACGCTACGACACTTACTTTTTTATAAAACCAATCTGATGAACATGTTGTTTCTTAAGATTTATCAAATTTAATTGTCACAAAGCAAATGTGACTCAAGCGATTGGGCCCCTGACTACCATATGTGAGGTCCCAGGTTCAATTCCTGGGGCTTCCTGGTGAAGGCGAGCTGGCCCACATGGAGAGCTGGCCCACATGGAGAGCTGATGCAAAAAAATAAGAGACAGAGGAAAAAGACAATAAGAGACCAGGGATCTGAGGTGGCTCAAGCAACTGAGTGCCTCTTTCCCATGTCAGAAGGCCCCAGGATCAGTTCCCAGTGCCTCCTGAAGAGAAGACCAAAAGAGGAGACAAGCAGACACAGAAGAACATGAAGCGAATGGACACAGAGAGTAGACATCAAGCACAAGTGGCAAGGGGGGAGGGAGATTAAAAAAATCTAATTGTCACATATCTTGTGCATGATTTTGAAGAATATATTCCAATCACTTTAGTGGCATTCTACTTTGGAGTATAATTATTTTTGCCAAATCTTTAATATACCTTCATATATTACTTAACATTTTTGTTCTGTTGTTCTAAATATACATTTGTTATACATCTTACTGTTTTAGGAGATTTGTCTCAACTTTATTGAAATACATTTTACAAAACTGAGTTTAATATATTTTAAAATATTTGATATTCTATCATTTATAGAATATCAAATATTTTAGTATCTTTTGCATATTTGAACCACTAAACTTAATTTCCTCATTTTAGAGATGAGTAAAAAGAAGTCAAAGTGGGGATCTGAGTTGAGTTGGGAAGATATGTTTCCCAATTTTACAAGTACATTAGTGTCAAACCAAGTCTAGAAAAAAACCTTTCCAATACTCTGGTCATCTAATACACTTGGTTCTAGTTATTACACAACTATATATAGTAGATAAAAAGATTTTCCAAATCTATTTTGGGGGGAGTTGATGAAGCAGTTATTTCTACTATTTGCCTATTTACTCATGGAAATGTTTGTAGAAACAACTACTTAACTAAGTAAATAATAGTGGATATAGTTTTAAATTGAATTCTTAATTTTTAGGACATAATTACTAATTATGTCCTAAACATAGTTCATAACTAGGAAAAGACAACAATTATTTTTTAAAATCTAGTAAAATAAATGAAATATGCATAGGGTTATCAACAATGTCTTTATAACAGTATACAGAGGAGAGATCAGTGTTTAAAAAAATACTGTTGTTTGACAACTCAGAAATTTTGATTGCAAGCCACAGAAATTGGCTTCCTATGTTAAGCAGAAAAGAAATTATAGCTCACAAAAATCTAAAGAAAGCCCGGAAATCCTGGTTCAAGAATCTGTACAGCCCTGTTGGTGGCAAGGCTCCAGGAGGTGTAAGTTCATTGAGGTTGGTGGGCCACACTATGGGAGATGTTTGTGTTGGATGTGGTGGGAGGTGTGGGAGGTGGGCAACATGGGAATCCGAGTGGGTTCCGTATAATATTTTAGGTAATCTAAGCACCTCTTAAAATATATGTATATATATATATATAAAATAACATTTTTGTAAGCAAATACACATATATGCATATATATTTATAAATCATTTTACAAATGTTTGTATGTATTGTGAGAATTTTGATTTTTACCCATAATAAAAAATAAATTAAAAAAAAAAAAAAAAAAAAGAATCTGTACAGTTCTTAAAGATGGGGCATGCAGGACCTAATATAGCATTTCATCAGGATACTACAACAGGAATAAATGAAGTTTAACCATTTTTCTCTTCTTGTGTCATTCTGAAGATAATACAACCCTAAAGAACTGAGTTTGAATTGGTTTACAGTGAATAATGTCTTTAACTCTTGACTAGAGAAGAACAGGCCAACTTAATTCCCAGCAAGTCCAAAGTTGCACCAAAGATGAGAGCTAATGTCCCCCAGAGAAATTACGGTGCTATTACTCAAAGAAAGGGAAATGGCTATTGGGCAGGTGAAATTTAATAAATAACCAATCTAATTCTTCTGTTAACCAACATCTATACACGCCCTTTCCTAAACAAAATACAACTATCCTACATTTATCTGTAAACTCCCTCACCCTTTCTGCAAAGAAAACAATTTAAAACTTCATGATTTATTATTTTGGTAAAAGTTCTAGATCTCCTGGAGGTGTTCACTCCTCCCATAGTTTCATAGAAATATTGTCTCTTAGTTTAAAACCATGGGAAGCTTAGTACTTGCCTAGACATTTGCATATTCTAGTGAGAAAAAGAAGAGAAAACAGTTGTAAATTATTCAAAATAGGTAAATATATTTGAGTCAGCAAAGGACAAAGGCTAAAGTTACTGCTTTTATACTGTTCATAAAGACAGGTTTATTTATCTACAACTTATTTTTCTACAACCCCTTGCATGATTTCTTCAGCTAATCAGGTTTATTTGCCTCTGCTGTGATATACCAAACCTTCTTTTCTCTGAAAACTGGTACTTTGATGATCTAACATATATACATTTTAGTAGTTTGTATTAAAATTTATCCCTTGGAAGAGTAGAGAAATGAATAGTCTTGAAGATCAGATATATTTCATCCATACTCTTCCTTGCTCTCATTTAATAGCTGCAGTACATTCTCTTCATAATCATCAGACTTAACCACCTGGTTAAAAATCATAATCCTTTTATGTGCATCTCTCTGTGGTATAATCTGCAAAGTACAGTCACAGAATTGTGAATTTGCTCAATGTAAATGAGAATGGCACTCCCTCTACTGCCATCCCTTGGTCCTTGGACTCATGTGGTTAGCTGATAGCAGAAATAGTCACATATGTTGATTGCTTGTTAAGAGCAAATTGCACATCCTCTAAAACACCACTGCAATCATGTAAGTTGTAGTCTTGGTTATTACCGTATCTTGATCCTAAATAAACCATCAGACTGTTTTATAAGACCAACTACTTGCAACAGGATTGTAACAATATCACTGGATTCCAAGGGCATTGGTCTATAGTCTTATATCTTCATTTTTAATGTTAAATCCTTGATCAGATAGGATGCCTTGTGGTTCATGGGATAATCAATAGTTGCCCTAATGACAACAAACAAACAAACAAACAACAACAACAAAACAAAACCTATAACCCTGGTAGACAAGGAATGTAAATCCAGAACAGAATCAATTCTAATGAGGACAAATAACAATTCCCAGTGAGATTAATTTTTAATCAGTTGGCTTGTCTCTTAAAGATTTGGGGCCAAACTGGGAGCTTGATAATGGTTTGGGACTATTTTGGGGACTTATGATTATCTCAGTTGCTTGCAAATAGGGCATTCAGCTTTAGTGGTATTCAGGTCACCTTTAATGAGAGGAAGTCTGGACATTGAATCCATTTTTCCCATCCATTATTGTTACTCTAGAAACTTTATTTTTGACACCTTTCAGCAGTCAATAATTTTGCTGAGGAGTAAGTTGATTGATATACCGAAGAAGTCAACTTCTATACTTAATTATAAAAAGCCTATTTTTCTGTGAAGCATTTTGATAAATAAATTCATGTCTTGGGTCCAGTTGGGGAGATTCATCCACATATTTCTTCTCTAAATATTTTTCTACTAATCTACTAATGTTATTTTTTATACAGTTATCAACTATCTGAGATCAAGGTTGTTTTTACTTACTTAAAACAAGGTCTCCTACCATCCAAGCATTAAATAATTTCTACCAATAAATATCCAAGGAAATATACTTGCAATAAAAAAAATCACATAATTTTTACTTAATCATGAATGAAAGACAGCAGAAAAACCAAATGACATAATCAGATGTGTAAAGAATTCAAATAAAATTATGAGAAAAATATGAAGAGTGTTTATGCTTCTTCACTGGCTATTGGTCAGTTACTCGCATTTCTCACCACATAGACCTCTTGACAAAGGTACTTCAGCATCTTATGGCAGCTGGCTTGCCCAAAGCAATGATACTTCTGTTACATTCCATCTCTGTAGAAGACAGTTCCAAAGTCCAACCCACACTAAAAGGGTGGGAAATTAAGTTCCAACTTTTGAAAAGAAGAGTGTCAAAGAAATTTTGGATATATTTTGAAATCTTCACAAATTTATACCAGTGAATATGGACAAATTAAGACACATATTACAAAAATCAACAGATTTGGCTATTGTGAGACTTTTACAAAGGATTTTTCTATAAGCAAAAGTCAGATGAAAGGAAGAGATCACAGATGGAAAATTTGACTTGTAAAAGAAATGGAAAGCAAAGAAAATGGTAAATATGTGGGCATATTTAAACAAGAAATGACTGTATAATAATAATAATAATATATTGGGGTTTTTAAAAAGGTAAACTGAAATACATAGCAATAATAGCACTTGTGCTTGGAAGGTTATCATCAGAGTTAAAAATCCTATAATGTCCTTGTATTTTTGGAGAAAAAGTTAAAGATCATAGTTTATTTTTAAATTAAAGTATGCATATAATGGAATGGAAATAAAGTACAAAATTCACAAATAGCAGAGGAAAAACTGGAATGAGAAAATATTAATCTATACAAAGAAGCAATAAAGGAAAGAAAAGAATGAAGTGAAATACAGGATAGAGAAATAGAATAAAGAACACAGAACAAGCTCAAACATGTGTAGAATCATAATTTATGTCAGAGTTGACAACAGTGTTCAGAAAGGAAAAGATGAGTATTTTAGTAATAGGTGCTGACAAAATTATTTATCTATAAAGGGAAAAAATAAAATAAAATTGAGACCCAATCCATACACAAAACTCAGTAATTGATAAAATATAAATCTAAATGAGAATGGCAAAAAATAAGATTTTTAGGAGAAAATATAAGAGAATGTTTTTATGAACTCATTGTAGGAAGGGATTTATTTCTTGATGTGGAAGGAACGTAGTAATAATTAATAAATTATACCTACAAGTTGATTACTTCCAATTGTTCTATAAAATGACTTCCAAGGTTTTAGATTCTTAAGTCTCGGTAAATTTATGGCTCTCAGAGGCGGCAGGTTATTACTTACATTGTTATTTTGCCATTGTATTTATGGACCACTATTTTTCACTGTGGAATAAGAAAAAAGAGACATCTTGCCATACACTATACTTATCCAGAAAACCACTTCTAAACACTCTATATTTCCCAAAGAGTCTGATCTTTGCAACTAACATCTAGTGTCAATTTTCTGTATGTTTACTTCTTTGATTTAAAACACAGATACTCTGGCAAACAAAAAGAATAGTCAATGATACTGAATGACAAAATCTAAGGGAGGACTAGAAAAGTCACAGAAAAGCATAGTGACCAGGGCCTGTCCAAGAGAATATTTAGCAGAAACTAATAGTCTTGCATAACCTCGCAAGTAGAAAAGTAAGCTCTAACCACTTTTTCTGAACTGTATCACTCTCTTCAGCATTCAAAGTCCTAGAGAGAGATAAATCACAAAGAATAAATTGGAGTACTACTACTAAAAGAAGAAATGGATAATTGACAATCTAAAACAATATAAATTTATTATATAGTATAGTAATTTTTAAGGTTTTAGAAGACCTGCTATAATAAAATCCATTGTCTGTGCATGTTGCATTTCTCAGTCCTGAGGAGAAATGTCTACATTATATCACATTAATGTTCATGAAACATATTTACTTTGGAAGAGGTTTTAGGAATTATTTATTGTATACCATTTCAACTAAAGCTTAAGGATTTGCTTGCCCAAAACTAAAACCCAGTTTTTCAGATTCTAAATCACAAGTTGTCTCTCTGAGGCACTCCTTTTTTTCCAAAAAAATTTTCAAATAGTATAAGCCTTCTATTCTAGTAATCAAATTTGTGTATATAAGATCCATGCTACATATATTTGAACAGCTCCAAACACAATGCCTAAGTTTGTTGATTTACTACAGTATTATTTGAACAAATTAAGCAATTTTAAAATCACAGAATATGGATTTAAATTTCATAATCAAATTTGTAGTTTGGAAGCATAATATTTAATTTTTTCCAAAATTAAAAGTATAATAAATAGTGATATGGTTATTACAGTGTACAAAATGTGAACACAACTCTAGTTTTTTAATCTGGCTACACACTCCCTTCACAAGAACTGTTTTATCCAAACTTCTAGCTTGATTCACAGTGACTGAACCAACTCAGCTCAATTCAGTCACCAAGTCTATCAAAAATGTCTACACAGCTTCAAATTTTAGACCAACTTCATGCTATTCTCTATATTAACTTTTATTTTCCCTTTACTCAGATGATCCTCTCTATTTTCCTTTAAATAGAATCTTCAGAAACTATTCTGACCTATGGAGTGACTTTCTACAAAATAAATGTACATTTAGGGATCAGCTAATACATTCTCAAATGATCACCAGTCAATAGCGTAGTACTTGAGCATTTTCAGCAGGGAAAGAGGCTGTTGTTCCTTTGGTACTATTATGTCTTTAACCTTGCCTTGTTTTAAAATGAATTAAACTCCATCACCCATCCTACATCATCACAGTTGAGTCAGAACCCTAATTATGATTTTTTAAATTCTTTAACTATGGCTCAAAACTAAAATTAAACTACTACTTCCAACATCAACACAAAAACAAAACCTCTAGAGTAGAAGGCTCCTTCTTATATGTGACTTTAAAGCTGGCCAGAAATTCACAACCTAAAACTCCTCATTCACATCTTCTGAAAATATTAAAAGTGGTTTGAATGAGCTTTAAGACACATTTTTGCTCCAGTTTCCTCATTTTACACTCTTTCCTAGCCCATTATCCTTACTCACCCTCTATTAACAATCTTACTTTTGCTCCTCCTTTCAGTAAAATTTAGAGGAAATGGTGTGCTGGCTTGAGTCTTTTATGGACCCCAGAAAAATAGGTTCTTAAACTAACCCATTCCTGTGCATGTAAGCCTATTGTATGTGAAATCCTTTGATTAGATTTCTTCAGTTAAGGGCTTTGATTAGCTTGCAGGACCAAGGATGGGCCCTAATCCTCTCACTGGAGTCCTTTATAAATGGAAGACTGAAAGAAGAGACATGCAGAAAAAGAAAAAAAAAAAAGCCTCAGAAACAGGAGAGGTCCTGGAGGCTGGAGGCTAGAATCAGGGGACCACAGAGGCATGGAAGGAGGCCCCAGAGAGGCTAGGCCCATGGAGAAGGGGGAGACCAGCAGACTGGCAGTGAGATGAGCCATGGGCCTAATCACCCGCAGCTGAACTCAGAGACCAAGTGAGCTTGGAGGAGAAAGCAGAGATGGACTGCCATTTTGCCTTGCCATGTGGCAGGAGTCCAGGATTGCCAGCATCCAACCTCTTGTGAGACAGAATCTCTGATGATGCCTTGATTTGGACATTTCCATAGCCTCAGAATTGCAAGCTTTTAACCTAATAAATTCCCATTATAAACGCCAACCCATTTCTGGTGTATTGCATTGGCAGCCTTTAGCAAACTAAGACAAATGGCATCTCTCCTCTTGCCAAATGCTAATTCCATTTTTTTATTCCACATTTCATTTCCTTCTGCTTCTTCAATGTCCAAGTCCCACTTTCCTTTCTTTTGAATCTTCAACTCCCACATTTCTGTTTCTTTTAAATTCAGAATATGAAATGATTACATTTCTACCACTCTTGAAAACCTTCACCAGTCAAGCCCTTTCCTTTCATCAACTGCCCTGGGATGTCTTGAGATTTATACAATTCATGGGATTTCTTTAAGGAGAAAATCAGAACATTATGAAGACAAAATTAAGTACAATAAATGTTTACTATGAAAAATAGAACTTGCTGTGAATTAGTAAGGTCTAGAAGATTCAGGTCCCTTACTTCTGAGATCAGTTTGGAAATTTATCAGAGATGCTTCCATGGAAATGCCTCCATTGCAGCTGGGCTTCCTGTTTCTACATAGAACATTCCACACTCCAGACAACTACCTGCATTGATAAAACCCATGTAAATGAGGGCCTTTGAAGCTTAAGCACGTCACCTGCATGGAAAGTCAGAATTTGTTACAGTCTTGGTATTTTCTTTCCGTTCAGAGCCAAGCTTCTAAAATGGATATATTGTCCTTTGTTTCCATATCATTGTATACTATTCATCTATACTCCATAATTTGTAATTTCTTAGTTGACAAATCAAGCAGACACTGTTAAGTATTAGTTGTTTAACATTTATTTTTATGATCACCAATTTCTTTTCCGTTTGCTTTCACACCAACATTTGCTCTTATTTAGACTTCAGGTTCTTAGATATTTTTTCTTAGTTTTCTTATCTGACTCCATTTTTCTTGGGATGCTTAAATGTAATTTTAGCCTATTTTCTCCTCATCCCTATTTTAATTATATATAGTGTATTTTTAATTTTCTGTACATCATTTCACTTCATTTCATTTTCCATACATCTTCCCCTACTCCTAAATCTCTAACAACAGATTATAGTACTTCTTTACTGAATTCCAGGCAGTTATGTCCAAAGGCTAGTGCAAATTGCCTGAAGTAAGGACATGCTTGTTCAAGAAGCAGCATGGAGGCCAGCATAACAGAACAAAACGAGTAAGTAGGAGAGGGATAGGAGATGAATTAAAAGGGATAGTCAAGAAGTACTTTGCAAGAGTTGTTAACACATTACTTTCAATTGTTTATTTGTTTATGTGACTTTACCTCCAGACTGAACTCCTCGAGAGCTGAAACTATGCTTTCCTTGCCTCTGCATCCCCAATATCTTCTTTACTTATACAAATTTAATTGAATGGATGCATTAATAAATATATGAATGAATAAATATCTTTCCATGAAACTTGCTTTAGGTGATATGATTCAAAAGCAAATGACTTCTGGTAAAATGTCTATTGCATTCATCTTATAAAAACACAATAGAAATTTCTTATGAAATTTCAAATGGAACTGCTTATCTTTTTATTTAAAATAAGTCAATGACAAAGGTAAGTGAGATACTGACATTTGGAAAGTGTTTCTCTTTTTGTTTTCTGGATTTCATTTAACATTCAATTGTTTTATAAAACATTATTAGAAATATGTAAACTTTCTCAAAGGAACTATACTATAAATTTGGTAAACTAAAAAATTCAGCAATAAATTATCCTACTGTCTAGAATGCTAAGTTGAGAATTTTATTTCAATAGTCATTTGTATTTCATCATTAGGTGGCTAAAAAGAAACACTGGGTACTGTCTATATTACACATGTTCAATACAGAAATAGAGACATTTAACTTCCATAATTCATAGAAAATATAAACATTACTAAAATGATTCTAGCCTTACAAAGTCATCATTTATGCTACAATTGTCTTCAATGTATACTGTAAACCAATTGAGCACCAATCATTTCCACTTATTTCTTTATGGATTTTGCCAAATAAGCTTCTAAAAATAAAATGTGATTATGCTATTATTGTAATATTTACATCTACTCATCTCCTGAAAACCAAGAAGACCAAATAATATTTTAAAAGTAAAAAGTTCCATGAACTTCTTTACAGCCTAGGAGTCTGAAAATTCACTCAAAACCCAGAATAAAAGTAAATATGGTCAAACTGTAAACAGCAGAAAGACTAGCACAAAATTGGTAGTTATGTGGTGGTGCAGCTGGAAGAGGAAGAAAATACACAAACTTGGTGTGCAGGTGGTTCAGTTCAGCACATGGGTGCAAACCAAAAATAGAAAGTGGCTCTCACTGGGCAGGGCGGCAAGCAGTGCACCTAATCATTTACTTTTTTTGTAAAAGGAGTGGACTTGGGAATCAAGATGTAGAAATGGGAGTAGCTGTTCTCAATATTGTCTTTGTGACCCACTGGCAAAGTTTAGACATCATGTCCCTGCAACTTTGTGATACACTGATCTAGAACTCTTAGTTTTCAAGATAATGAAGCTTCCATCTGGGGACACTCCAATGCTTCTACCAGGATATGGAGCAGGGGTTTCCATAAATTGGAAGTTGAGACTGCTACCTGGAAACTTTATGTACCTTATTCTAGAGAATTTAGAGGGTAAAGGAGGGTTCTGAACCTACTGGGGAAGTTGATCCTGACTACAAGGAATGCCGGAGATCCCCTGTCTGCTTCTTATTACTCCTAAGACCTGCGATTAAAGTCAATGAAAAACTGCAATAATCCCAATACAGGTAGAAATGCTAATGTCTCAGACCTTCCAGAAATGGAGGTTCTACTCACTCCCTTAGGCAATGAACTAAGACCAGTGGAGGTTCTTGCTATAGACAATGAATTATAATACAGGTAGTAGAAGAAGGTAGTGACCATGTGACTGATTGTAGGAATGAGGACTGCAGTAGTTATGAGCATCTCTCACTTAGTTTAAAATGAACATATTTGTGCATAGATTAACCTTTTTTCCCCTCTTCCCTTCTCCTAGTCTGCACATAAATTGTGTTAATGATAGTTAACGTTATATTTGAGCATTTAAGTTATAGAATACCAAAGGAGCAATGTGACTCAGCTAGAAGAGGAATGAATGTCACCCAAAGATGGATAAAGAGACTTTGTATCTTTTTGGGGGGAGAGGGCCACTTATTTGTGGGTCTGTGAGGGAGATACACATTATTTATCACAAGAGAATGATATTGCTGTTGTCTTTGTTCTCAAACTAATAATATTTAAAAGACAGGTATATGAATGCCAAATAGACGAAGGGTGGTCTGATGTGTCATCTTAGTTATGCTAGGAATACATTTCCCAGAATCGCTTCCCAGCATCGTTCTGGCTTAATGTGGGCCACAGGAGAGTTTATGCATGAGTTTTGAAAAACAGAATTACATCAGAAGCCCTCGAATTTAATTCCAAAGGTCAGGCAGGGGCACAAGGAATTTTGCAGCTCTCCAACATTGTTATGTATCTGCAGGTTGACCTTGTTGGTATGAGTGCAGCAGCTAGCCCAAAGCCCCTTCAACACCTGCAGATGCCCTTCTTCAGCCACCCCCTGACTCCTAGCCAGGTTCATGTTTAGCATCAACCAAGTTGGAGGTTTGGAAGCTGTAAGAGACTGACAGATGTTTCAGTTTGTCCTTTGGATTCCAGCTCCTCTTGTGGTTCAATTTGTCTTTGCCCTCCCTGTCTTAAAATCTATCTTTCCTTCCTGACTGCTTTTCTTTTAGGACCAGCACAGATGCAGAAATTATAACCTCACATAGACTGATCAGCCATCCCTTACAATTGTGTAAGTTCAAAGGCCTATAATAAGTCCATTATTCTTTATCACTAAGCAGTAGCTTCTCTGATTGAACTATAACTGATACACTTCTATTTGCAAACAATTGATATTAAGCAATCTCTCTTTTTTCTTTCTTGCTTTCTGATGTGATATGTATAAAATGGTGCTTTGTCAGTGTTTCAATTTGCATTTCTTGATATACTAGTGAAATAGAACCACCATTGAAGTCCCTTTTTAGAATTTACCTATTCTATGGCATTTCCTGTCACTTTTTTCTTGATTTGAAGAAATCTTTGGATATTCTAGATTCTTAGTTCATATTGCTTTAGATGTTGAAATCTCTTCTTTAAATTGCTAACTTTGCAGTGTGCTCTAACAAACAGATATCATTAATTGTGATGTAGTTACATCACAATTTTTTTGTGCTTTGGAGATTTCATCTCAAGGTAGCAAGGGCATTCTCCTAAATTTTCTTTTATTCTCTTTATAGCTTCACATTTAACATTTATGTCTTTTCCATCTGGAGTTTATCTTTATACATGGTTTACCATAGGGATCTAAAATTATTTTTCCCTTTTTCCCACTGTTTAGAGGTATCAACTTCACTTTGTTTCAGGTTCCCATATAAAAACACACCTATTTTTGAGCTTCTTATTGTGCCGTATTAGAATATTTCTCAGTGACTCTTCCAGGACCACTTTCTTTCCATTATAATAGATTTGCAATGTGTAGTCATATCTGGTAGGGTGAGTAAACCCTTTCTGAGGAATAATATAAGTTTTCTTAAATTAATCTTGTATTTTAAAAACAGGCTGCATTCTCTAATCCTATTTTGTCTGATGTTAAAACTACTACTCTAAATTTTGAGATTAATAATTAGCTGGTGTTTTCTACTTTTTTTCAACTTTATGTATCTGTTGTATTAAGCTTACCCCTTATGGTCAGCATCTTGCTGTGTTTTGATAGATTTATCCATCTAAGAATCTCTGTTAATTGGCGAGTGAAGTTATTTGCATTTAATGTGAAACTTGTTTCTGCCATCTTAATCACATTTTATTACTATATTTCTTTTATTCCTTTTTTATTGCTTTCCATTGCATAGATTTGGGTACTATTCTGACAGTGTGAAACATAAGTTCTATTTTATTTTCCTGGCAATTATGATTAAGAACTGTTCTTTCTTCCTCTCTAGTTTTTCCAAAAGACAAATACCTTAACATGCTCTCACCTTCCTTTGATCTTTCCTGCCTGATACATCCATATGCCGGCACTGTCTTGAATCCAACTTTCTTTCAGTTCTGGAGTTTCTTGACTTTTAAATTTATATTAATTTCTTAGATAAATTTGTATCCAAATCCCTTTAAATATTTGGTATTTCCTGAGTTGAGAGATGGGAAGGGAGTCATTCATGATCATTTCATGATCTTGTCAGAAACCCACTAATTTCTTTTCTGATTTAGATATCCTCTATGATGTTCAAAATTTAATACCATCAAAATTTAAGGGGGGTGGATGTGGCTCAAATGGTTGGGAGTCCGTCTCCCATATGGAGGGACCTGGGTTCAATCCCCGGGACCTCCCGGGGGGGGGGGGAAGAGTGTATGTCTCTCTTAATTTTGGGAAACGGCTGTGGCTCAATCAGTAGGGCTCCCGTTTACCATATGGGAGGCCCAGGGTTCGGTTCCTGGGGCCTCCTGGTGAAGGCAAGCCTGCCCGCATGGCGTGGTTAGCTGACCCAGCGAGCACAAGCAGCAAGGGGGGGATAAATGAATAAATAAAAAAATTAATAAAATCAAAATTTAAGAAACTTTTCTGCCTTACTTCACTCATTTAGATATGTGAATAATGCTAGTACTTGTCAACACTCACGTCAATGAGAGAAAGGTGAAAAAAATGTTAATGTTACATAAATGAAAAATACAATTCAAATCCTATTAAAGTAAAAAATGCTTGCCAAATGTTGTTTATTTGAATTTGTTTTTTATTTGAATTTTGGGAAAAAGTATAAGTGTCATATTGAAATAAAAAGTCAAAGTATAATTTTTAAAAGTTTAATATATGAGTCTCATACAATTATAGAATAACCATGCTACAGATTGTTTAATTTAAAATAAAAGAATCATGGGAAGCGGCTGTGGCTCAATCAGTAGGGCTCCCGTTTACCATATGGGAGGCCCTGGGTTCGGTTCTCGGGGCCTCCTGGTGAAGGCAAGCCCGCCCGCACGGCTTGGTTAACTGACCCAGCGAGCACAAGCAGCAAGGGGGGTATAAATGAATAAATAAATAAAATCTTTAAAAAAAAATAAAAATAAAAATAAAAAATAAAATAAAATAAAAGAATCAATAGTATGGTTCAAAGAGCATTTAAGGAACAGAGACTTTATATAGTCCTCAGAAAAAGACAAACTAATATATAAGGTAGTTTGATCTGTTAAATGAATTGGCAAGGGCTTGGACGCAGCTTATCCATAGGCATCTAAAGCAAAGTCCAACTTGTCTATACATGACTAAAGTAAAAGCTAACTTATCTATACATATTAAAACCGCCCACACATGCCTAAAACAAGTTGCCTACAAGACAAGCTGAGACTCTCCAACCTTGCACAACTGCTAAGATGTTCTAACCTTCTTTAATACTGGATCTTGATTTCCCTGAAACCCGAAATTTTGTTGGGGGTAATTGTTGGTTAGCATTCCATCGCCCTATAAAGCTTGCTTTTCTTATTGCTTTTGCTTAACGTATCATATTGTTATACACTATATAAGCTGCCTCTTTCTCAGAGTAAAACAAAGTGATTTTGGCTTGGCATTGAGTGTTCCGTGATTTGCAAACTGTCTCCTTTTGATAAATAACAGTCTCTCCTTTCTAAATTTTTGAAATGTGTCTTGTATTTGACAGACCATATCCTTTGGAGTTATCTTTTCTACTGAGCAGAAATCATATTTTTATCTCTACCTGATAAAATAAAATAAAAATTAGCAGAAACTTTTGAGAACTTGGGCCCTACTCAGAAGAACAGGCCTCTACATAATTAAATAATTCCTGGGTGAGCTGTTAGACAATGTTCCAGTATTACAAAGAAAAGACATACATTCATCCTTTGCTTTGTTTCCAAATTTCAGATAATTGCTTCATGGTCTTATAAACCAACCAGCTTCCATCTCTCTGCTCTTTCCTAGTCCTTAGCATTTTTTATTTTTAAGTATTTAATTCAAGCTTAGACAATGAGAAACTCTAAATAGTACATAGAATTACTAGTTTAATCCCTCCCAAATCTTGACAGCTATAGAGAAAGTTTTTCCAAAAATCGTTTCCTAAGCTCATCAGGAAATATTAGTGGATTAAAAATGGTTTGCTCTATTCTCTCTCCATTTCTTTCTTTTACTTTTCCTGTAAGTCAGGGCCTTGAACTCTGTATAATTTTAACTCTGTTAAGGTTAGTTTTCACTTTCCTTAAATTGAGCTAATTTGTACTCCCACAACACTATCTTACTGAAAATAAGTTTTATCTTACTTTACTCTAATACTGGAATACTTCAGAGATATTGTGGGTTTGGTGCCAGACCACTACAATTAAGAAAATATCACAATAAAGCAAGTACACAAAGTTTTTGGTTTCCCAGTGCATACAAAAGTTATGTTTACACAATAATATAGTTTATTAAGAGAACAATAGCATTGTGTCTAAAAAATGAATATAGACACTTTGATTTAAAATGTCTTATTGTTAAATATGCTAACCATCATCTGAGCCTTCAGTGAGTCATAATTTCTTTGCTGGTGGAGGGTCTTGCCTCGATGTTGATGGCTGCTGACTGATCAGGGTGGTGGTTGCTGAAGGTTGGGATGGCTGTGGCAATTTCTTAAAATAAGACAACAATGAAATTTGCTGCATCAGTTGACTCTTCCTTTCACAAAAGACTTCGCTGTAGCAGGTGATGTTGTTTGATAGCATTTACTTAGAGTAAAACGTCTTTCAAAACTGGAGTCAATCCTCCCAAACCCTGCTGATGCTTTATTGACTAAGTATATGTAACATTCTATTTCCTTTGTTGTCATTTCAACACTGTTCATAGGATCTTCACCACGGGTAGATTCCATTTCAAGAAGCCACTTTTTTTGTTCATCCATGAAAAGCAATTCCTTATCCATTCAGGTTTTATCATGAGATTGCCCCAATCATGAGTCACATTGTCAGGCTCCTCTTCTCAGTGTAATTGTCTTGCTATTTCTATCACATCTGCAGTTACTTTCTCCACTGAAGTCTTGAGCCCCTCAAAGTCATCAAAGAGGGTTGGAATCAACTTTTTCCAAACTCCTGTGAATGTTGGTATTTTGATCTCCTTCCATTAATCACTAATATTCTTAGTGGCACCTAGAATGGTGAATCTTTTCCAGAAGGTTTTCAATTTACTTTTTCCAGAGTTATCAGAGGACTTAATGTCTATGACACCTGTAGCCTTATGAAATGTATTTCTTAAATAATAAAGCCTGAAGATTAAAATGACTCCTTGATTCATGAATGGCAGAATGGATTGTTAGCAGGCTTGAAAATGATGTGAAAGTTGTCATACATCTTTCTCTAAAAGGACTCTTTTGTGATCAGCTGCATTGTCAATGAGCAGTAATATTTTGAAAGGAATCTTCTGTTTTGAGCAATAGGTCTCAACAGTGGGCTTAAAGTATTCAGTTAACCATATTGTGAACAGATATGCTTTCATCCAGGCTTTGTTGTTCCATTTATAGAACACAGACAGAATAGATTTAGCATCATTCTTAAGGGCCCCAGGATTTTTGGAATGGTAAATGAGCATTGGCTTCAACTTAAAGTTACCAGCTGCATTAGCCCCTAACAAAAGAGTCTGCCTATCCTTTGAAGCTTTGAAGCCAGGCATTAACTTCACCTCTCTAGCCATGAAAGTCCTAGATGGCCTCTTTTTCCAAAATAAGGCTTTTTCATCTACATTGAAAATCTGTTGCCACCTCCATCAATTATCTTAGCTAGATCTTCTGGATAACTTGCTGCAGCTTCTACCTCAGCCCTTGCTGCTTCATCTTGTACTTTTATGTTATGGATGTGGCTTTTTTCCTTAAACCTCACAAGCCAACCTCTGCTAGCTTCAAATATTTCTTCTGTAGTTTCCTCACCTGTCTCAGCCTTCATAAAATTGGATAGAGTTAGGGTCTTGCCCTGGATTAGACTTTGACTTAAGGGAATGTTGTGGCTGGTTTGATCTATCCAGACCCCTAAAATGTTCTCCATATCAGCAATAAGGTTGTTTCGCTCTCTTATCATTTGTGTGTTCACTGGAGTAGCACTTTTAATTTCCTTCAAGAACTTTTCCTTTGAATTCACAACTTGGCTGTTTGACCCAAGAGGTCTGGCTTTCAGCTTGTCTTGGCTTTTGACATGCCATCCTCACTAAGCATAATCATTTCTAGCCTTGATTTCAAGTGAGAGACATGCAACTCTTGCTTTTACTTGAACATTTAAATGCCATCATAGGGTTGTTATTGCCCTAATTTCAACATCATTGTCTCAGGGAATAGGGAGGCCTGAGGAGAGGGAGATTGATGGGGAAACAGGTTAGTGGAGCAGTCAGAACATACACAGCACACACAGCATTTATTGATAAAGTTCTCCATCTTAAATAGGTGCAATTTGTGGTGTCCCAAAAATTACAATAATGACATCAAAGATCACTGATCACAGATCACCATAACAGATATAGTAATACTGAAAACATTTGAAATATTGCGAGAATTACCACAATGCAACAGACATGTGAAGTGAGCACATGCTGTTGGAAAAATAGCGCCAATAGACTTACTTGACTTAGGGTTGCCACAAACTTCCAATTTGCAAAAACGTGCAAATCTATGAAGCACAATAAAACAAAGCATAATAAAATGAGGTATGTCTTTATTGCCTCTTTAAAATAAAATGCATGAAAAATTTAATAGCATATTTAATATTTACTTAACTTGATAGGATAAAAATGCAGTGCTTTCTGAGTTGCATCTTTAAGTGAGAAATTGTATTCCCTTATGATCATATTTAAAGAATTAATGATGATCATTAACCTCGGTAGAGCACTCACAGTTTACCAAGTGTTGTCACTTTCTCTCTTATTTAATTTCCATCAGTCCTCCCTCCTAGCAAAGTTGATGGGTGGGCTATGCAAGTATGTTATCCTCTTTTTAGAAGTAATAACACTAAGGCTTTGGAAGTAAGTGACTTTATTATTTTACTATTAAACACTGAATCAACTATGAAAATACAGATTTTGCTTGAGTTCAAATTCCATTCTTTTTCTACTGTTCACAATGTGGAAAGTACTTTGTTAACTGCAAATTGCTATACAATTGTGAAAGATTATCATTACTGTGCTTATTATTTCTTTTCCTTTTGTTTACATCTATACCACAGTGTATCTTAACCCAGAGGGAGTTAGATAAGATATGTTTGTATGGCTGGAGTCCATGTGAGGCTGAAAGTGAAGCTTACCTTCAAACTTGCTAATCAAGTGAATTGAAATTTCCAATTTCTGAGACCATTACTGAAAAAGCAAGCCAAGTGTTGCTGATTCCTATTTCAAATTATATAAAGAGTTCTACTGAGTCCAGCAGACCACTCCCTGGAGAATATATGAAAGAGACTGTTTCCATTAGAAAGCCTGCCCCTCTTTGTAAGATTTGTGGTGGATTACATAATTTCTGAGTGATTTAATGGATTACATAAAGGAGAAATGTGAGTGTAAGTAAAATAAAATAAACAAATGAACAAAAAGCAAAGCCATTCTGAATTGCAATCAGCACAGTAATAATTGCCAATTTCAACTGCAGGAACAATTTTGACTCTGTTAAAATGAGGATCTGACTTGTTCTCCAAATACTGTGTTCTATAGCCCATCTATACCTTGGCATTTACTGCTGGGATTACCATAGGTAACCAGCTGTTCTCTACTATAGGGAAGGAGGCCAGGACTCAGTAGGAAACCATCAAAAACTAAAATCCTACTGTTTAAGAATAAGTGAGAATCAAGGCTTCAAAGAATTGCTGTGAATCAATAAAATGGACAGTTTTCAATGAATAACTGAGTTTTGAGCCTCCTCTCAGGACTGTATTTATATTGTATTTGATAACAGATTAGGCATTTGCATTTATAAAAGCTAGTTAGTATTTGATTTGGAAGCACAAGAAAATACTATTACTTAAATAGTCAGAAGAAAAATTAAAGTCCTGATTTTTCAGATATATAGTGTAGAATAAACACAAATGTCCAGCTATTAAAAAATAAATTTTTACTCCTTAATTATGCTCTGACCGTTGCGCTTTTTATTTCTTCATCTTCTCTCAACCTTAGTAGTTCTTAACTTTTTGTTGTGACAATGACAACTTTGCAAATATGACAAATGAATAACACATAAAATTATATATGCAGTTTATCAGTCCTTTGACTCTTATCCTTTAGGCCTAGCTGAAGAACATTCACTGTCCCTGTAGTGTTCTTTTATTCTTTGCCTGTCAAATTCCCATTCCTCTTTCAAGACTCAAGTCAAATATGCCACCCCTGAGAGGTTTTCTCTGTTTCTATCCCTATGCAAGTTGACATTTATTATTCCCTTCATTAAGCTTTTTATCTCTATCATAACATTATTCTTTGCATTCCTTTCTTCCTTTATTTAATAATCTCCATAAAACTAAAATGAATAAAACACTTTCTGCCCTCCAGGAACTCTGGCCTCACTGATGGGACTTAAATATTGTGATCATATGAGGTGAGTGCTAATAGATAGTGCTGGGAATATAACGGGGGTGCAATGAACAGTTGACTCAACATCTGTTATGAAATATAATCACCTTATTTACGGAGAGTTTTGAAATTTACCCAAAACTCTCTAACTCATTTTTATTTAACAATACAAACTTTGACAATTACATTACTAACCCTTAAATTTTACAGTTGATAAATATATTCAGAGAAGTAAAAACATTGCACTAAATGACCTACCAAGTATTGAAACTGGGATTCAAAGCAACATCTTCTGACTCAAAAGCCAACCTTTCCACCATACTGTGTTATATTCCCAGACTAGTTTAAGTTAGTTTTAATTGTATGTCCACCTCCCTACTACATTATAAAGTCCTTGGATAAAGGTATCATAACTTCCTCATTTTGTAGCCTTTTTCCACATAAAAAGCTACCATATATATAGTTGGTACTTAGTAATATTTGCACTGTTTCAAGATTATATTTGTCACAAATTATTTGACTTAATCCCTGGTTGGGAGAATAAAAGTATAAGCTAATTTTTTGAAGTTCCTATATTGTGGTAGGCACTGAGCTAGTCATTTTATAATATTATCTCATTTCATTCTAATACTGAAGAATAAAATGAGAAATTTTGATTTTCACTGTAGATAGAAAGCCCAAGACTCAGGGAAAAAAACAAACAAACAAACAAAAAAAACTTAAGTAATTCATCTAAGGGCAAAAATACACATAAATAGCTATGCTAGGGAATATAGCCCAGCCTAAAAGTCATATGAGGGACTTTTCCTATGCCTTTAAAAATTAATTGTTTATTCCTCTTGGTGTGCAATAATGTAAACATTAGCAAAGGAGTGATCCAGAATCGGGGTTAAATTTACTCAATAAGCCATTCAACAAATACACCGAGTGCTACTATGTTTTAGGTACTGTTCACGGTATTGTGACTACAGCAATGAGCAAATGCACATATTCCATGCCCTTAAAGAGTTTCCATTCTAATAAAGAGAGAGAAATAATATTCAAATTTATAAGCAAATACTTATGCCACATGGTGACAATCAGTGCAATAGAAATAAGGAAACTGGGATACAGGGTCTGGGAAGCATGGATGGAAGAGTTACCATTTTATATAAGTGAAATTTTGGTACAAACCGAAAGAAAAGTGAACAAATAAGTCATATGTATATCCAGAGAAAAGTGTTCCAGGCAGAGGCAACAAGTGCTAACACCCTATGAGCATGAAGAAGCAAAGATCACTGGAGTAGAGGGGAATAGTAGTAGGTGATGGGATGGAGGGTATTATAGGAAAAGCCCACATAGAATCTTTTTTGCCATTTGGGGGGCTTAATTTTTTTCTTGAGTTTGGCACAGACTCAAGACTTAACTTAGTTAAGAAAACATTGCAACATTCTAGGTGAGATTTGATGGTGACTTGGATATGGGTAGTAGAAATAGACATGATGAGAAGTAGTCAAATTTCAAATATATTTTAAAGATGGAAATGACAGGATTTGCTTATTAATTTGAGTGAATGTCATAGAAATAGAGGAGTCAAGAATATCTTCAGGGTTATAGCCATTTATTTGACACGAGGAGGACTAAGAGAGGAACATTTTGGAGTGTGGCAGTTGAAACTGAGTACATTTTTAGAAATGATAATTTTCAGATACCTATTGGACAGTGAAATGGAGATGCCAAGTAGGCAGTTGGAAATGAGTGTAGGGTCAGGAGAGAGGTCCAGGCTACAGTTAAAAATTAGGGAGTCATCAAAATATAGATGGCATACAAATAAGTTCAATAAGAGAGTGATTATAAGGATATAAGAGATTAGGTAAAGGAGAAATAGAAAAAAGGAAATAAAAAGGAATTAGAAGTGATGTAAGAAGACCCAGAAAGAGCAATATCTGGCCAATGAAAGAAATTGTTTCAAGTGGGTAAGAAATTGTTTCAAATAATTGGCTATGTCAGAGTTTATGAAGACTATTGCATTAACAACAGATGCCATTGGGACCCCTGACAAGAGCATATTCTTTGAAATGAGGAGAATGAAAACCTGATAAGAATGGATTCGAGAGAGGGGGAAGGTAATAGTTAGCTGATGTCACATTTCTGACCTTTATGCTATTGTAGCACTGAGTAATTAGAAAGTACTTTAAGGTATCAGAAAGCTGAA
Organism: Tolypeutes matacus; assembly: GCA_026826555.1. NCBI lineage: Eukaryota > Metazoa > Chordata > Mammalia > Cingulata > Chlamyphoridae > Tolypeutes > Tolypeutes matacus. Next base: position 37,066,946 of record JAKSZT010053887.1, read on the forward strand.
GACTAACATTTTACTATTCTGTTATAGGGATGAGAATTTGGTTAGTGATTGTTGCTATCTTATAGTCATATACCAGTAAGATATAGTACAATATCAGTAGGATCTTTTAGAAGACTGTAAATAATGTGAAACACTTCAGAAATCCAGTTATTTAAAATGATTAAAATAAAGCTTTTGCCTTAAAAGAAAACACAGCAAGCTATCATTTATTATGCACCTATCACAGACCTGACACTGTGACTTCTTAATTGGTCATCATGGCCACAAACACACAAAAAACACACACATTTGCTTAAACAGAGTCATTTCTCCTTCAGCCTGTCTATATGAATTTCATTAATTCATCTCATATTAATAGGATGCCTGTTCTGTGCAAGTCATTATATTAGGTTGTGGAATTAAGATATGAATGAAACAGAAGAAAAAAATGAAGAAGAAAAATATGTATTTCAAAATTAACTAGAGATAGTTGGAAAATTTTTCACAAAGTCCATGGACTAGAGCCAATTAATTTTACTCACAGGAAGCCTCCTGGAATCTCATTTAGAAATATTTCACTTTTCCTTTACATGCGATGCTAAATACCTTGATTATTTGGTTGCCCAGGTAATAAAAGACTAAAAAAAGAAAATAAGTTTGAGGATGTTAATAATAGCATAAATAGTAATAGCTTGATCGTAATGGTGGAAAGAAGTTTTTAAATTAAATTGTAGTTGGAAGGAATCAAAAGTAGATCAATTGGGCCCATTTTTTGAAGAGGAAAAGAACTAATACATATTGTTTAGAAAGCCCTAAAAAGGCATGAAATTAATATTACCAAAAGTCACCACTTTCGATGCCATATTTTCAAAGACTCAAAGAATATCTAAAATGGTTTAATCTATGATAGATGATTTTATATTTGATTGTGTTAGATCCCCTGCCTTTCTTTCTTCTCCCTCCCTCTCTTCCTTCTTCCTTTATTTCTTTTAATCTCACTTAAATAAACTTGAGCTATCTGAAATATTGTTTGAAACTCATATGACTGTCTTGGATATTTGAAATATTGCCATACTACTTTTAAAAAATATTTCCCTGTTCTTTTAAAAATATTCTCCATAACTCAGCATGAATTTTTTTTCTTGAAAACACATATTATTGATACATATATTTAAAATTATTTCTATTTTAAAAATGAGTTTACTCTCATGCCTGGTAGAAATCATGTAATTTTGTGACTTTGTGTTCAATATCAGTAGGATCTTTTAGAATACTGTAAATAATATGAAATACTTCAGAAATCTGTTTGTTCAAAATGATTAAAATAAAGGTTTTGTTTTAAAAGAAAACAAAGCAAACTATCAATTGTTTTGTACTTAACATAGGCCTGACTTTGTGCCAGGCTGTTATATAACTTTTCTATATTTGCTATTTATAAACTTTACTATCCCATTTAATATATTTTCAAATTGTTAAATGCAGAGAGATTGTGACTTGCACACACACAGCTAAGGTGGGGAAGCTGGGATTTAAGCCTACTTTCAAAGACCCAATCTTGTTCCACTGCTGGAGTAAATTTTTGCCATGTAGAAAATTCATGTGAAATTTTAGGTACTGCTATTGAATTCTTCTATTTACAGTGGTTTTTAAACTTTAGTATGTTTCAGAATCAGCTGGCGGGCTTTTTAAAACATTTATCCCTCTCCTCCTCCCGTTTCTTATTCACTAGGTTTAGGTGGGGCTGAAAACAAACATTTCTAACAAGTTACTGGGTGCTGCTGCAGCTGCAGCTGCTGGTTACTTTAAGAGCTATTGACCTCAATTCCTTCTTTATCACAAAGTGTTTAAGCACTTCTTAAAAGTTCAGGAGCGCCTTTTTCATCCTAGACTTCAGAATCACTCTGAGAGAGGACCCACGAATCTGTAGGTAAGCAGTAGAGTAATGCACAGTGGCCTTATTTCACAGAGGAGAAAGTTGCAAGGCTCTCATGAAAATTTAGTGATAGAATAAGACTGGAACCAAGTTAAAACCCAATTACCATTGGTAGAGCTCCTATGCTCTCTCATATTTTCCCCTTTTCTGTCCCAGTTCATCCATCTTCTTTTCAAATGTTAACCATAGTACTTGTTTTGTTTTTTTGCCTGTTTATCTTTTACTTCAAATTGCAAGAGGAGGTAGTTTCTCCTAAGGTAACACACATCAATGAGAGATGTTCTTTGGAGTTTAAAACAAAGCAAACCCAAGAGTTAGAAACATGTTCCTATTTTAGTTAATTTCATCAAAACCATTAATCTCAAATCCCCTACCTTAAAAAGAAAGTCCCAGAAGCAGACACTGAAATGAGGATTCTATGTGTGAGTGATTTGTTAAAGACAGGATCCCAGAAAAAAAAGTGAGTAAGGAAGTGGGGGAAGCAACACAGGAAAAGGGAAGGATCAAGCAAGGATGGGATTTCATGCAAAGTACAATCCTCAGCTTGATCCCCCACAAGAGCTCTGGAGCTCTCCCTTTGTCCTAATTTGAGGAAAGGAAGCTGGGCTTTTCTACTTTCACACTAGTCAGTTGTTTTCTAAAGGACATCCCACATTTCTGACTTTTACCTCTGAAATATCTTCACTTTTAATTCCCACTGCCACTGTTGTAGTTCAGGGTGTTTTTGCCTCCAACAAAAATTGGGGGAAGTAAATCTACCTGTTTCCAATTTTTTCTAACAACCCACACACTTCTGCCTAATGTCACCATATATGAGTAACTTCCACACTATATCTGAGTAGTTACAAGGCCTCTTCTCTTCCTAAAACAGAGTTTGGATCCTGAAGTTTATTTCTGCAAACCTTTTTATTTCTCACTACAGTTGCTAGAATGAGGCCTACCTACCTTACAATTCCATGCAAAGTTGTTCACAATCTATCTTTGGTGTATTTTTTCCATCCCAACTAAGGTCCTTGTGACAGTTTGAAGTTATTTTATGTATCACAAAAAGAAAAAGGTTATGTTTTTTAACTAATCTATTCCTGTGGGTGTGGGACTGATTTGATTGGACAATGTCAGTGAGGCATGACTCAGGTTGGGTCTTTGCCTTCTTACTGGAGTTTTCTATAAACAGAGACACAGAGAAGACACAGAGAAAGGAAGCTGCCATTTTTGACCCTCCACGTGAGAGAGGACTCAAAGATCACCAGCAGCCAAAGCTTAGGCACGGAACAACCAAGAGGCTGGGCACACGCAGCAGCTCAAGGTTGAAGAGATGAGCTATATGCCTGATGGCTCACAGCTGAACTCAGGAAAAAATCAGAGCACCCTAGACTGAGGGAGGAGGCCCGGAAAAAGACAAGCCCTATGTCTCATCACCCACAGCTCAGCTCTGGGAAAAGGCGAGCCTGGAGGGCAAGGCAGAAAACTTGGAAGATAACCACAGACATCTTGCTTCCCTACATGGCAGGACCCCAGGATCACCAGTAGCTGACTTTGGTGAGAGAGCATCTCTGATGGCGCCTTGATTTGAACATTTCATGGCCTCAGAACTATAAGCTTTTACCCCTAATTAATTTCTCATTATAAAAAAACAACCAATTTCTGGTACTTTGCATTAGCAGCCATGTGGCAAACTAAGACAGTCCTTATATGTGAATCATTCCCAAGCCTTCCCATTTTCTGGAAGGTGTATGCACTATTAAACCTCCATGGCTTCAATTATTCTATTGGCTCTCCTTGGTGCATCTTTCCCTTCACCTCTTTGCAATGAAGTTTCACCTAGTCTTCAAAATCAAAATGAAATACTACCTCCTGTGAACCTCTGGTTAATCTCCAGTCAGGATTAAATACCCATCCCCTGCCCCTTTGTGTTCTTATGACAAATTGCATGAATATTTTTACTGCCATGCTCTTCCTTTTATAGCTGTGCTATATGTCAGTATGTCCCCCAAATTGTGAATTCTTTAATAGAAGGGATTATGGCTTATTCATTTTCTATTCCTAGCCCTAAAAAAAATTACTTGATACATAGTGAATTCTATGTGTTTAATAATTGTTGAATTAAACACATAAAATATGCTCCCAGTAATTTGTGTTGAAAGTATTATATGTATTTGAAACAAAGGATAGTAAAGGAAAAATACATGTAGGAAACAAGTCAACTAAGAAAAAAAGACTATTCAAAATTCATGTGTATAAGACATTCTTTCCCTTCGCCAAGATCAAAGACTACATGATTTATGGGCATTTAACATCAATGTGCTCCTAAACTTCAATTTATAATGTAGATTGTCATATGGTGGATTGGATGTTCTCACAGAAGCAATATTCTCTTTCTCTTTAATTGGCAGAGGTACTTAAAAATCATTCTTTCACTTTAGTGTGTGATAGTATAGTTCTTTTCTTTGGTAATTTTACTCAGGTGCCCATTTGAGTTAAAGTCTTATCTCTGGAATGGTAAAGTATAAAAAAAAAGAACCAACTCATTTGTGACACACATGATTATTAAATGTGAAGGTTTTTCAAATTCTCATTGTATTTTATGGTCATCATTTAAAACTGGAATCACTATTAAGTATATATTCATAGATTGATATAGATAAATAGATAAAAGATATATAGATAAAATTCATGATAGTAAGCTCAGTATATGTAATAGGATTTTACTGCCTTATAATAATGCCTACCTAACTATATTGAAAAGTGGGAAAACAGAAAATTCCACACAATTCTGTAGCAAATGCCATTTGTACTCTACTGTGTTTCCTCTATGTTGTCAAATAGAGCAACACACACAACCAGAATCGCACACACTCTAAAGTAAACATGTACTTGAATTTACTTAATTTGTAATTTAGAGCTTATTTTAATAGTATTTATTTTTCTCTTCATGTTCAGGCACACAGAGACTATTTTCACCTTTTTTTGCTACTTTATTTAGGATAAAAACTTCAAAACTCTCCTTTAAACTCAAATTCCTACAATTTGCTATGATAATAAGTTGCAGCTTGAAATGCACTTTTAAATAGAAAACGTCTGTTATAAATTTTCCATCTACTTGATATGAATTATATTTAGAGACGGGGCCAAGATGGCATTAGTGTAGGAGGGCACACACTGTAAGCTCCCAGAGCAAGGCAGATTATGGACGGGGTCCTGGCTGGGGGTATGTGCTGTGCACGCATGGAATGAGAAGCTTGGGACATCTATCTGCGCGGATCAATGGAGTGGACAGAACGGTAGAGATTCATGAGTTTTAAGCCTGCCCGTGGTGGTTGGCACAGATGGCTGAGCCCCGCGGTTAGGGAGAAAAAAAATAAAATGGCCAGTTGGAGCCATGAGCGGGGCGAGAAAGTTTTATTTTCTGGGGATCTGGCTGCCTGGAGCCCCTTGGACCTTGGGTGAACAGAACAGCTGGAGTGAATCTGCACCCGGTGGATGGGAGGGGTGATTCTGTTCGGGGGAGGGAGTTGATTTGTCTAGCTGCCCAGAGATAAGCCCCAGGCCCCCATGGAGCCAGGAAGAGGGGACACTCTCCAAAAGAGGGAGGGTTCTGTTGGAGGACAGAGAAGGGAATTTTTTATTTTTATTTTTTGCCATTGATCTGGCTGCCTGGACCTCCCCATAGCTTTGGGAAGTAGATAAGCCGACCTGAAGCAGCATTAGGCTGAGAGGACAGGCAAATCTGCAGTAAAACTAATTTACATAGCAACCCGGTAATGCTGGTGCTCGGCTCCAGAAGGGGTGGAGTTGGCCATCTTTAGCACTCTGTGCTGACTAACATCAGAGCTACAGCTACCCTGGGGAGTCCAGGAAGTGGGACAGGCTTGATTAATTTCCATGAGCCCAGCTAGGGTCCCTTCTGTAAGGGGGTTGGTCTAGAGGAGAAATTATTTTGGGTCCTGTATTTCACCCAAATAAAAAAAAAAAAGTGAGGTCACTTCAATAAATGAAAAATAAATTCTTTTTAATTTAGTTTAATAGCTAAAAGCTGTTTTAAGACCTGCATATAGAACCCTGTGGGGAAATTGATTGATAAACACAAGCAGGCAGAGAGGATCCACGTGGACCCTAGGGGAATCATTGACCCTCCTTAGCTCTCTTTGACTGCTTGCCTGTGTGGATCTTTGTTTTTTTCTGTTTATTTCTGGTTTCTTGCTTTTCTTTCCTCTTTCCTCCCCCCTTTCTTTTTTCTTTCATTTTTTAAAATTAGGTGCTGCCAGCTTGTCGCTTCTTTGCTATGCTTCTTCTTCAGTAATTTCCCACTCGCTGTCTATATTGATTTTGTATTCCAAACTATCGCTTATCCTTCCTTCATCTTTCTGCCTTCTGCTTTCTGTTGTGGCTCTTAGATACAACATTTTTTTCATAGGCCCACAACTTAAGGGTGTCAATTTCTATTCCATCTATTTTGTTTTCTTCTTTTTTTAAAAATTAGTATTAACTTTTTCCTTTCAGCACTTTCTTTACTATTTTTCTCCCTTCTCATAATTTTAACCTTCTAAATCACTATATATATATATTCCTCCATTTGTTTTCCCAGTCCATTGTAGGAACTCCACTTTTTTTCCTATTACTCTACACTGCCTACACAAGCTGAATATTCATCTCATTAAGACTCATTTGGCCCCTCTTCTAACTTTTATCAATATTACTATTATCCTTCTGCCTTCCTTACATCTTTTGATTCCTCTGGCCCTAATCTTTTGCCTTCAAGGGAACATAGAAAGAAGCAAGGAAGTAAGAGTAAAAGAGAAAGTGCCAAAGAAAAAACTTAACTCACACGGAGAACCACCAGCTAAATAAAACTCTAGAGCATAGAGAAAAGCTAATCAACTGAACAAACCCATCAAGATAACATGATGACCAGAGGGCAACAAAAAAATACAAATGACTCTGAGAAACAGGAAAACATGGACCAGTACAATGAACAAAATAAAAACCAGGAAGCGATGCAGAACATCGAACAACTAATCAAAGCTATCCAAACAAATATCATGGACCAACTTAAAGAAGTGAAGGATGAGATTAAGGATATAAAGCAGACACTGGGAGAACATACTGAAGAAATTGCAAACATGCCTAAAAAGGTAATGGATATGATGGTGAACAATGGCACAATCCAAGAAATCAAAAAGACACTGGATTCACATAACAGGAGATTTGAACAGGCAGAGGAAAGCATTAGTGATATGGAAGACATTACAGCTGAAATCAAAGAGATAGTAGAACAGATAGACTAAAAGATAGAAAAAATCCAGCATGGACTCAGGGAATTAACCACACAAACATACACATTATGGGCATCCCAGAAGGAGAAGAGAAGGGACAAGGAACAGAAGGAGTGTTGAAGGAAATAATGGCTGAAAACTTCCCAACCCTATTGAGAGAGATGGATGTGCAGATCCAGGAAGCACAGCGCACCCCAAATAGTATAAATCCCAACAGGCCAACTCCAAGACATATACTTGTCAAATTGTCCAATGCTCAAGACAAAGAGAAAATACTCAAGGCAGCAAGAGAAAAGAGAACCATCACATACACGGGAAGCACAATAACATTAAGTGCTGATTTCTCAGCTGAAACCATGGAGGCAAGAAGACAGTGGTATGACATAGTCAAAACACTAAAAGAAAAAAACCTTTCAGCCACGAATTCTCTATCCAGCAAAACTGGCATTCAAAAATGATGGAGAGTTCAAAATATTCACAGATAAACAGAAATTAAGAGAGTATGTCAAGAAGAAACCAGCACTTCAAGAAATACTAAAGGAATCTCTACAAGTTGAAAGGAAAAAACAAAGGAGACAGTGTTGGAGGAGAGTTTAAAAACAACTGAAAACTCAAAAAGAGAAACAAAACAACATATGACATACATTAACCCAAAGAAAAAAATGACTGAAGTAAGAAATTCGTTACGAGTAATAACACTGAATGTTAATGGATTAAATTCACCAATCAAAAGACACAGATTGGCAGATTGGATAAGAAAATATGATCCATCTATATGTTGTCTACAAGAAACCCACCTTCAGCCCAGGGATTCAAGGAGGCTGAAAGTGAATGGCTGAAAACAATTTTACAAGCTAACAATAGCCAAAAAAGGGCAGGAGTAGCTATTCTAATATCAGACAAAATAGACTTTAAATGCAAAACTATTGTAAGAGACAAAGATGGACAGTACATATTAGTAAAAGGAGTAATCTCTCAGGAAGAGAGAACAATCATCAACAATTACGCACCTAATCGGGGTGGCTCAAAATACGTGCGGCAAACTCTGGAAAAACTAAGAGGAGAAATAAATTCCTCTACAATTATAGCAGGGGACTTCAACACACCACT
>JAKSZT010053887.1:37080240-37478376 GCA_026826555.1 Tolypeutes matacus
CATGAAAGATATACAAAATCATTCAAAGGATCGGGGGATGGGGCATGGTCACGATGGGTGGATAATCACACAATAAATGAGGGAATCTGAATTCCTAGCCTGGAGAGCTCTGCCACAGTTTCCAAGGGAGCAACAATAGTCCTCTGAGTGTAGGTACAGTGCCTGTCAAAATAGGATGACCCATTGATGTTTTTTTTTTTTTAATTGATGACTACCCTTGTGAGTCTTTGCTCTTGTAAATGAGACTTAGCCTGCAGTTGTGGGGTGCCTAAGGGTTGCCAACTGAGAGCCTCCTTGTTGCTCAAATGTGGCCTCTCTCTAAGCCAAACTCAGCATATGATTGCATTACCTTCCCCCCAAAGTGGGACATGACTCCCGGGGATGAGCCTCCCTGGCAACGAGGGATTAATACCAAGTGCCACCTGGCAGCTTTGCGCAGTGGCAGTATCATAGCCAATGAGGTTTATCGGAGGCACGATTATTGCTAATTGAAAACTTTTCCCAAGTGCCAACTGGCAACACAACTGGAAAAAGACCTTGAATAAAAGGGGAAATGGTAAAGACAAATGAGTTCAAGTGGCTAAGAGACTTCAAAGAGAGTCGGGAGGTCATCCCAGAGGTAACTCTTACGCACACCTCAGTAGGAGCTCATAGAACATCTAAGTGCCTATCACCCCACTCAGTGGGGTTCCTGAGAGCTCCGGAGACACCCTGGTCCTATATAAGGGGGGATAGCCCCAGAGACTGATGCCTTATCAGTGGGTTCTATTTTGGAATCTGTGCTCCTGAGAGTGACAGAATTAGACTCAAATAAGTCCTCCCTGCACATGGTTCACCAGTCCCTTCTATTCAAACCTATATGTGATGCTGGAGTTTTTAGGTATACTTCCAGAGACTGGAGCCTCCTGCCTACCTATGTGCCAGGTGTGCATGAAATCTAGGTGGAGCTGCAACTCCTACCCTACAGCTCAATGGACTCATCCAAGTCACCTGGTGAGGAGACAACAATGGGCAACGGCCATCCCAGGGAATGGAGAGGGCCTGCATCTGCAGAAAGGATCATCCCACCCACCATATCCATGAGATATAAGCCCTCTCTCACTTGGAGGTGGAGTGGACATCACCATCCCAGTCCCCTCAGGATTGGGGGAAGAACTATGGACTAGAGTGGACTTGATGGTATTCTCTTGTTCACATATGTTGATTCTAGCAATGCAAGAAATTATAACAATGAGGTGGAGCCAGTGGCCACTTGACACTTTGGGGTAGGGAGGAGATGAGCAGTTGATATACAGGGGCTTCTTTGGGAGTTTGAGGTTGTCCTGAGTGCCGTTGTGGCAATGGATATTGGCCATTTAAAATCAGCACACACCACTCAGAACTGAGTGGGAGAGAGTGTGGTCTACAGTGTGAACTGTGGTCTATGGTTGGTGGCAAGGCTCCAGGATGTGTAAGTTCATTGAGGGTGGTGGGCCACATTGTGGGAGATGTTTGTGTGGCATGTGGTGGGAGGTGTGGGAGGTGGGCAACATGGGAATCCCAGTGGGTTCCGTGTAATATTTTGGGTAATCTAAGCACCTCTTAAAATATATGTGTATATATATATATATATATATATATATATATATGTATATATATATAGAACATTTTTGTAACCAAATACACATATATGCATATATATTTATATATCATTTTGCAAATGTTTGTATGTATTGTGAGAATTTTGATTTTTACCCATAAAAATAAAAAAAAAAAAGATACCACAAGAAAGGAAAATTACAAACCACTTTCTCTAATGAATCTAGACGCTAAAATCCTCAACAAAATACTTGCTAATCGCATTCAACCGCATATCAAAAGGATTATACACCATGGCCAAGTGGGTTTCATCCCGGGTATGCAAGGATGGTTCAATACAAGAAAATCAATCAATAAACAGATTGAAAGAAAAAAATCACATGATCATCTCTATAGATGCAGAAAAAGCATTGGAAAAAACACAGCACTCTTTCCTCATAAAAACACTACAAAAGATAGGAACAGACGGAAACATTCTGAATATGATAAAGGGTATATATGAAAAACCCAAAGCTAACATCATTTTCAACGGTGAAATCCTAAAAGCCTTCCCTCTGAGATCGGGAACTTGACAAGGATGCCCACTATCACTCCTATTTAACATTGTCTTAGAAGTACTTGTGTGAGCACTGAGACAAGAAAAGGACATGAAACGCATCCAGATTGGAAAAAAAGAAATAAAAATTTCATTATTTGCAGATGACATGATCCTATACATAGAAAGCCCTGAGAAATCGACAACAAGGCTTCTAGAACTTATAAAGGAGTTCAGTAATGTTTCAGGCTATAAGATCAACGCTCAAAAATCAGTAGCATTTCTATACACCAATAACGAGCAAACTGAGGAGGAAATCAGGATAAAAATACCATTTACAGGAGTAACTATAAGAATCAGATACCTAGGAATAAATTTAACTAAAGATGTAAAGGACTTATATACAGAAAACTACACAACACTGTTAAAGGAAATCAAAGAAGACTTAAATAAATGGAAAAATATTCCCTGTTCATGGATAGGAAGACTAAACATCATCAAGATGTCTATCCTACCCAAACTAATCTACAGATTTAATGCAATCCCAATAAGAGTCAACACTATATTTTTTAAGGAACTGGAAAAACTAACCACAAAATATATTTGGAGAGGCAAGAGGCCCCGAATTGCCAAAGACATATTGAAAAAGAAAAATGAAGTTGGAGGTATCACACTACCTGACTTTAAAACATACTACAAAGCTACAGTGATCAAAACTGCGTGGTATTGGCACAAGGATAGACCTACTGACCAATGGAACCGAATTGAGAGTTCTGATATAGATCCTCAGATATACAGTCATCTGATATTTGACAAGGCCACGAAGCCCACTCAGTTGGGAGAGAATGGCCTCTTTAACAAGTGGTGCTTGGAGAACTGGATATCCATATCCAAAAGAATGAGAGAAGAATACCATCTCACACCTTATACAAAAATCAACTCAAGATGGATCAAAGATCTCAATATAAGAGCCAAAACCATAAAGACCTTGGAAGATAATGTAGGGAAGCATCTACAGGACCTTGTAATAGGAAATGGTTTCATGAACTTCACAGCCAAAGCACAAGCAGCAAGAGAAAAAAAATGATAAATGGGATCTCATCAAAATTAAAAACTTCTGCACCTCAAAGGATATTATTAAGAAAATAAAAAGGCAGCCTACCCAATGGGAGAAAATATTTGACAACCATATATCTGATAGGAGCCTAATATCCTGCATAAATAAAGAAATCCTACACCTTGAAAATAAAAAGACAAACAACCCATTTAAAAAATGGGCAAGTGACCTGAAAAGTCACTTCTCCAAGGAAGAAATACAAATGGCTAAAAAGCACATGAAAAAATACTCAACATCGCTTGCTATCAGGGAAATGCAAATCAAAACTACAATGAGATACCATCTTACACCCATCAGAATGGCAGCTATTAAATAAACAGGAGACCCTAAATGTTGAAGAGGATATGGAAGAATAGGAACCCTCATCCACTGCTGGTGGGACTGTGGTATGGTCCAGCCACTGTGGAGGACAATTTGGTGGTTCCTCAGAAAACTAACAATAGATCTTCCATATGATCCAGCAATTCCACTGCTGGGTATATACCCAGAAGAACTGAACGCAAAGTGACAAACAGATATATGCACACCAATGTTCATAGCTGCATTGTTCACCATTGCCAAAAGTTGGAATCAGCCCCAGTGCCCATCAACAGATGAATGGATAAGCAAAATGTGGTACATACATACAATGGAATATTTCTCAGCTGTAAGAAGGAATAAAGTGCTAACACATGGAATAACGTGGATGAATCTTGAAGACCTTATGTTGAGTGAAGCAAGCCAGGCACTGAAGGACGAACAGTATATGACCTCACTGATTTGAACTGAGGAAAGTGAACAGTCTCTGAGAACCATAGTCTGAAAGATAGTTTAACAAGGGAGAGAAAGAGAAGAGCAGGCTCTGAGCCATCACCCATATGGACATGATCTATGGTAAAGGGATAGAGTATAGTTGCATATTGAAGGATAGGACAGATGGGTAGTGTTATTACTGGGTTTGGTGGTGCAGCATTGACAGTTGGGTAGATTAGGAAGGGCAGGTTCAAATACCCAGGGCATATAACTATGAATCTGGACATTCCATGAGTCAAGACAGGGGAGTGTCATATGCCCCAGCGGGGTGGGGAGGAAGGAACAGTTAAGATCTAATGGTGTATTTAGTGGTCATGGGAAAGGTTTTTCATTACCTTACAGTAATGGACAGAGGACATGGTAAATATCATCAAAACTTATTAAACTGTATCGTCTAAATTGTAAACTATACTGTAAGTCATTGACAATGTTTAGTTGCTATATTTTGCTATCTGTATAACAGTTATAACAATGCTAACATCCAAAAAAAAACCACAAAAAACGGGGGGGGGGTTTAATATGGGGTGGGGAAGCGGGGGGGTGTTTTGGTATCTGGAAGTCTCTGGTACTCCGTGTTGTGACTTTGCTGTGACCTAAAATTTCTTTGAAAATTAAATGAAAATTTGGGAGACAACGGGGATTGAGAGGGGGAAGGTGTCACGCCATACTGGATATCCGATAACACAGTGATAAAAGCAAAAAAAGAATATATATATACACATATATATATTTTTAATGCATTTCTTTTGCTTTTTTCCCCATTTTTTTGAGTGTCCCAATCTGCTAATTATATTTTGTTTTGTTTTGTTTTTTGTTTGATTGTTTGTTTGTCTTTTTTTTTTTCCTGAGTTTCCTTATGTTTGTCTCTTGCATGTAAGCTTATCACACTTGTTTCTTTTTCCTAGTAAGTGTATTTGATTATTTTATGGACTACATGTTCATGGAAGATTTAGATCACAGAAGGGTTACAATGGGTACTGCGGGGGATTATTGGTGGGGGGTGTCTGGGAGGGGAGATACATGGGAGTAAGTTCATCCGAATATACATGAAAGATATACAAATTGTTCAAAAGATCGAAGGATGGGGCATGGTCACGGTGGGTGGACAATCACACAATAAATGAGGGAATCTGAATTCCTAGCCTGGAGAGCCCTGCCACATTCTCCAAGGGAGCAGCAACAGTCCCCGAGTGCAGGGACAGTGTCTATCAAAAGAGGACGGCCCACTGATGAGTTCTTTTTATTGATGACTACCCTTGTGAGACTTTTCTCTTGTAACTGAGACTTAGCCTGTATTTGTGGGTGCCTAAGGGTTGCCAACTGAGAGCCTCCTTGTTGCTTAAATGTGGCCTCTCTCTAAGCCAAACTCAGCATATGGTTGCATTACCTTCCCCCCAACGTGGGACAAGACTCCCAGGGATGAGCCTCCCTGGCAATGAGGGATTAATACCAAGTGCCAACTGGCAACACAACTGGAAAAAGACCTTGAATAAAAGGGGGAAAAGGTAAAGACAAATGAGTTCAAATGGCTAAGAGACTTCAAAGAGAGTCGGGAGGTCATCCCAGAGGTAACGATAACGCATACCTCAGTAGGAGCTCATAGAACATCAAAGTGCCTATCACCCCACACAGAGGGGCTCCTGAGAGCTCTGGAGACACCCAGGTCCTATATAAGGGGAGATAGCCCCAGAGACTGACGCCTTATCAGTGGGCTCTATTTTGGAATCTGTGCTCCTGAGAGTGACAGAATTGGACTCAAATAAGTCCTCCCTGCACATGGTTCATCAGTCCCTTCTATTCAAACCTATATGTGATGCTGGAGTTTTTAGGTATACTTCCAGAGACTGGAGCCTCCTGCCTACCTATGTGCCAGGTGTGCATGAAATCTAGGTGGAGCTGCAACTCCTACCCTACAGCTCAATGGACTCATCCAAGTCACCTGGTGAGGAGACAACGATGGGCAACGGCCATCCCAGGGAATGGAGAGGGCCCGCATCTGCAGAAAGGATCATCCCACCCACCATATCCATGAGATATAAGCCCTCTCTCACTTGGAGGTGGAGTGGACATCACCATCCCAGTCCCCTCAGGATTGGGGGAAGAACTATGGACTAGAGTGGACTTGATGGTATTCTGTTGTACACATATGGTGATTCTAGCAAAGGAAGAAATTAGAACAGTGAGGTGGAGCCAGTGGCCACTGGACACTTTCAGGGCAGGGAGGGGATGTGAAATTCAAATACAGGGGCTTTTTCGGGATTTGGAGATTGTCCTGAGTGCCGTTGTGGCAATGGATGTTGGCCATTTAAAATCAGCACACACCATTCAGAACTGTGTGGGAAAGAGTGTGGTCTATGATGTGAACTGTGGTCTATGGTTGATGGCAAGGCCCCAGGATGTGTAAGTCCATTGAGGGTGGTGGGCCACACTTGTGGGAGACATTTGTGTGGGATGTGGTGGGAGGTGTGGGAGGTGAGGAACATGGGAATCCCGGTAGGTTCTGTGTAATATTTTAGGTAATCTAAGCACCTCTTAAAAAAAAAAAAAATATATATATATATATAACATTTTTGTAAGCAAATGCACATATATGCATATATATTTATATATCATTTTACAAATACTGGTAGGTATTGTGAAAATTTTGATTTTTACCCATAATAAAAAATAAATTAATTTCAAAAAAAAGAATTATATTTAATTTGAATCATATCCTCTATATGCTCATTGATGTTTATTAGTATATCATTCTCAATGAACTAGGTATATGATATGAGGCTTTTCCAAATATAACTATTATGATTGGATTTTACTCTAATAGTAATAGCTCAGCTTTCCCTAAGTATAATTATACAAAATTTGTAATGATGCAAAGTATGAGAAAATGTGAAGGAATATTGCCAAATAGTTTGGGTCTTAAATGTCTGAGTCTTAGAATTGACTATTAAAATAAGAGGACATTTTTCAGTTTCTACTATTTCAGTTTAAACATTTTTCTGGTAATTCTGGCTTTGATGTTGTTTGTAGGCTTCTTATTTCTCTCTATGAAATTTTAAAATGATTCTAAGATATAATTGGAAGATTCCTCCACACACATGTTCTGACATATTCACATGCCCATGCATTCACTTCCTTTATTATGCATATATTGAGCACATTTATAAACAATTCCTTGGGGTCATATAAAGAGGAATGAAATGTGATTCCTGCTCCTGCTGAGAAAAATTTGCATATGAAAACCTATTATAAGTCTTGGTATTAGAGCTGTCCAAACAAAGGAATATGAGGGTGCAAAGGGCATAAGAATCATTCCTAACTGAGGGGATAGAGAAGAATTCACATAAGTCAAGGGATTTTATAACGCAGAGTGGAGGAGGGCATTCTAAGCAAGTATAGGCAGATGCCAAGGCATGCTGGTAAAAGGAAATAGCCCATTGTTAACTGTCATCTGGCTACCCATCACTATGATTTTCTTGTATTTAGTTTTTGAAAAACAGTAACAACACCATCTTTTATATCCTTTTTATGTGTGTTGAGTCTTCCTTGCTACCACACTATTAGATCTGACTATCAAATAAAAATTCTCCTACTGCTAATCTTTGAAAATCTAATAAGGGTGAAAAACACAGGCAACCATGGGCAAATACTGTTGAACCAGAGATTAGGTATGAACCATAAACATGCTTGTAATCTCGTTTCAGGTATAGAATCTCTAGAATGTCAATTCATCTTTGTATTTCTTCTACCACCTATGTCTTCAACATTGTTTAAATGATTTCTCTTTGTATATAACCTGTCAAACTTTAAAACTCCAAGTTTTTCCTGTTTAGGAAATTCATCTTTCTAAACGTTAATACACATTTTTTAAATAAGGCAGCATTCTTTGGAAAGATTGTAATCTATTGATCTCTCTTTTTTGTTATTATTTTTTAAAAGAAGATTTAGGTTAAACAAATGTTACATAAAAAATAAGAGATTCCCATATGCCCCACTCTCTCCCCTTCCTACACTTTCCCACATTAACAAAATTCTTTATTAGTGTGCTACATTTGTTACAACTGATGAACACATATTGAAGCATTGCTAATAACCATTGTCTATAGCTAAGTAACTTTGTTTCTTATGGATTACAGTTTACATTATACTTTACACTCTTTCCTGCACAGTTTACATTATAGTTTACACTTTGTCCTGCACAATTTTGTAAGTTATGACAAAATATACAATGGCATGTATCTGTCACTGTAATGTCATGCAGGACAACTCCAATGTCCCGAAAATGCCTCCATATTACAGCTACTCTTCCCTCTCCTGTCCCTCAGAAGTTCTGGTCCACTGCCTTTATATCAATGATGAGTTCTTTCATTGGTAGAATAATATCTACAGTAGAATAATAGTAAGTAACTTTAGTCCATTGTTCATTCCCCAATCTTGAGGATTTGGGGATGGTGATGCCCACTCGGCTTTTAACTGAGAGGGAGCATAAATCTCATGGGGCAGATGGATGGAACTATCTTGCTTGTAGTTGCAGACACTCTCTGTACCTTGGATGGGCATTCTACATCATCATATCCTTGTTAGTTGTCCTGGGTGAGTCCAATGAACTGAAGAGTAAGTGTTGCAACTCTGCTGAAGTTCAGGGTTCAACTGGCACATGGATGACCCAGAGATTTAAGTCTCTGGGGCATATATTTATCATGTATAGTGCTAATTATAGGTTCAAATAAAATAGGCAGAAGAACCATGTGTAAAGAACCTACAAATAAGTCTCTGTTACACTGGGAAGCATATTTTCCAAAGTAAGGCCCACTGACAGGGTGCCAAATTCCTGAGCTGTCTGCCCAACTTATAGACCCCTCAGGAGCCCCACTGTTTGAAGCACTGTTTACTGTGGCCGTCAATGAGATCCTGCTGAGATGTGCATAAATATAATTTCTGCAATGACCTCCCTACAACTCACTTTGAAATCTCTTAGCCATCAAAACTCATTTGTATTTACCATTTCCCCCTTTTGGTCAAGATCTTTTTCCAGATGCATTGCTAGATGATGCTTGGTAATAATCCCTTGATGCCAAGGAGGCTCATCATCAGGAGTCATGTCGAAATCACAGGGAACCTGGAATGGTTAGGTCTAGTCCTAGGTCTAGTTTTGCTGACCTCAGGAACAGTATAGGATTTTCCTCACCATCTCAAGGCAAAGATATATACAGAACCTTCCCACATTGTATCAGAACATATTTCAAATTAAATCACCGATGAATGTATAATTTGCCCCCAGACCAAGTAGGAAGCAATATTAAAGATTTTGTTAGTTAAAGGGATCTCTGTTTCTATTGTCAGACTGGTTGAACTTTGGCTCCATGACTTACTTTGTGAACTTGGGCAAGTTTTGTTTCGTTTCTTTGTTTTTACTTTTTCTGTGCCTCAGTAGCATATAACAATAACAATAACATCCATTTCGCCGGGTTTTTGTGACTATGAAAAGAGACATTGCATATTAACACATAATGAATATGAATATGCAAATAATGATAATTATTAAATGAATGTTTAGAAATTGTAAAAAAAAAAAAAAAAAAAAATAGTAGATAGCTCAACGAGAAGTCCACATAGTTTGATGTTGTTTGGGTAAGGGTATTTACATGGAGTGAAGAGATATATGATGAGATGTGTTCAAGTGCAATGTAATATAAAGTTGGATAACTTAGAAGACTTTAGTTATAGTAGCAATCAATCAAAGTCATACAACTGTCTGAGCAGGTCAAACACATTTCCAGAATGTGAGAAAGTCGGAATGATTCTTGAGACTGCTTGAATTATGAGAGGTATTACTGATGGGGTGGATGAGATAGAGTACCTGGTTGAGTTTGGTTGGTAGCTGAAATTAACCCTTCAATTCCTGGGACAGAGTGTGGCAGACAATAAATTTATTCAAATGTCATGCAAGTTAGTTGAAATCATGTGTCACAAAGTAATTGCAATATTAGTGATTCTACATGTATCCTTTGAGCAATAAGTGTGGGTGCATATATATGTACATACACAAAAAATATATATGCAATTGTCAAACCTGATCATATTCGTTGCATTTAGACAGGGACTACTTCCACATTACTACAAAAGTTGAAGTGTAAATTTACTCAATAAAGAAACAGAAAATATAAATCTTATTTTATGCTCATTCTTAGAGAAAAAGATCCACCAGTTCAGTTAGTTCTCACTAGGTATGCAGTGGCCCATTGCTCTACTTTATGCTGATTTGGGGTTTTTAATACCCTTTCATGTGTGTTGCCCCAAATTCTAGTATTAGACAGTGCGTTGTGACACCAAAAATGTTGCAAACATTGGGGACTAAAGCATAATTTAATCTTATCTCTTGGGAGAGCCAACAATTAGAGGTGAAGAAAAACAGGTTTGTCAATTAATACATCACTTAAAGCACTGTCATAATTGTTTCCTATTTTGTGTTACCCTTTTGTGTGTATTAAGGTGTGAGATCTGGAGTGAGATTGCCTGAATTCAAATTTCACAAGCCTATCCAAACTCTCTGAGGCTTCACACAATGAAAGTGTATGTCTCACTCCTTTAACAGTCTAATGCCAGTATGCAGTAAGATGAGGAATTTCTTCTCTTGAGCTTTATTCAGGGACTTAGATTCATTCCACTTAATATTGCTTGCCATCCCATAGGTTCTTTGAGTGGTCCAATGGATGCTTCCTTTAAGCCATAAGATGAAGGTCAAGAAAGAGAGTGCACAAGTTATCTCATGAGAGTACTTTTAGTAGTTTTAGGCCAGACTTCCACCCATATTCCATTGGCCAAAACTCAGTCACATGGCCCCAACTGGTCTATGGAGAAATCTAGCTCTGTGCCAGGGAGAAAAAGTTTATGGGACTGTCTCTGTTTCAAGTGGGATGTGGCCATTTTAATAGAACTCTGAGAAATAGAACACCGGGCCTAATACACAATTTATGCTCTATTGGCCAGAGAACTGTATTAAACTATGGCTATCCTTTTTTAAGCAAGATGCTAACAACCCAGGAAGGGTCCTGAGGTTAGGGTTACAATTGTTAGGGTTACAATGTACATGGTAAAGATAGAAGGGACTGAGGATTCCTAGTACTGAGAAAAGAAGACCATAAAGGATAGGTTGTGGAAGAACTATTTAATTCAATACCTGGAACTTTTAATTCTAAAATTATGGGCAATGGGTAATAGTTTCAGAAAAATTAATTTGGTTAAAGCACAATAAAAATAAAGATTCATAAAGATCAAACTGGTGCTTTGGGACATATAAAACTCTATGTAACTGAAAGTTGGAATTGGTGATTGGCTTTTTAGGGTTCTATAGTGAAGGTTAAGCATCAGAGAGAAAATTGGACCAGTCAATATTTAATGTCCCTTCTAGGCCTGAAATTCTAGATCCTGTGGCTGATTTTTAAACTTTTTCCTCACTGTAGATCTTGACCAAAGAAACTTGCTGCTGACCTCTTCTTCTCTTTTCAAATCTGAAAACTACATGGAAAATCATTGTGAGGAGCGGATTCAGCTCAAGCGGTTGAGTACCTGCTTCCCACATGGGAGGTCCCGGGTTCGGGACAAAAACAAAAACAAACAAACAAACAAATGAAAAAACCAATTTAGGGGACTGATGTGGCTCAATGGTTGAGTTCCGGCTGCTCATATACAAGGTCCTGGGTCCAGTCCATGATGACCCCGGTACCTGAAAAAACAAAACATTGTCTACCTCATACCATTTATTTAACATCACGATAACGATATCCAATTTTATTTGAAATGTTTGAAAGTTATTTTAAAATGTGAGCCAAATCATTCTCCTTTCTTTAATATTAGATTTGGAATGACAGAGGAAGGATTTGGCTTCCTATAATAAAGAATGACCCTACATTTCATTCCAAGATTCAACTCAATGTGGGCTGGCTGTCAGTGTTCTGCAGCTGGATATTTAGTGCCACCAACATTATGGAAGAGGCTAAGAAACTGAGAATGACCTGGCAACTTTCAGTTATTTCAGAAAAGTTGTGTGAAATCCAGCAGTGTCTCCAAAAATCTTTCTAGCTGTTTTACTTTTCAAGGTTTGATTCCACATCCCAAAACCTTACACTTTAGAAGGTATCTGATAAACATGTTTGGTTTTTTATCCTCCCAAGGTATCGCATTATCTTTGTGAAATTGAGTATTGATCTCTTTCACTCAGACAGTTTTGTAATCATGGACAGTTCTGAGCCTTGGGACCTCATTTAAAGATACCATATAAAACTCCATATGCTTTCTTCATGGGTTCTCTCTCCAGTGGATTTAGTTTTCATAATCAATGTAACTTGTTGGCAATAAAATACGGAGTTTGATTGTCATATGTGTCATTTGCAAACACAAAGCCTGCAGACCAAATGGCTTCTTGGAAGGTAAATTGGAGTGAGTTGGACTTCTTAACTTTTATTCAGGCATTACAAATTCTTATAGAAATTCATATAGAGACCTTCTAATTAATGTCAAATCTCTTTAGTCAAGCCCTCAAAATGAGAACAAAGCAGCAGTATTAGTTGTAGCTAATGTTAAAGGGCTTTAAGTCTACTTTGTGCATTAACAGGCAGAATGCCACGTTATGAAACTGTAAGGCATGGGGAGAAAGTGCTAAATTTTAAATTGAAATAGTGATATTATTCTTATTTTTGTACAAACATGAAATTATTGATGTGAAGACATTTTGGAGATAAAACTACCTATTGTACCCATTTTAAAAGGGCTCCTACAACACACCCTACGACGTAATTTTGTAGACAATGTAAACAATTCTACTGACAGCATTCTCACAACTTTCAAGGTAGCATATTCCTACATCAGACAATTAATGTCTTAGAAGACTATTCCTTAAAAGCCAAATTCTACTTACAGTTAGATCTGTCCCCTATTTCCATACAAGCCAATTTATAATTGTGCATACAACTAATAGATTTTTAGGAACTGGAAGGCTATAATCAATGTAGACTACTGCAATTTATTTAAAATAGATATCATATTATGAGTTAATTATAGCTATTCTATTAGAAAAGCAAACAAGAAACTGGGTGGAAAAAAAAAAAAACACAAAACATTTTTGGAACCTGCGCAATGGGGTTGCATATTCTGCAAGCTCTAAAGGCAGTTCATAAATTATATGCATGTATAATGTGACTGCTATATTTCTGCTGAGGAATTAAATAGCATAATATTAGCATGACTGCCTATGAAATATTTTTCTTAGCTGCATCCCAAAAGTTTTGTTATGAAGTATTATTTTTGTTCAGTTTAAAATATTTTAAAATTTATATTGTGATTTCTTCTTATAGCACAGGTTATTTAGAAATTTCTGATTTACTTTAATCTCCCCATTGCATCCTTTGGTTATTTATTTTACAGAAATAGATTTTAAAATTTAATTTTCAGTTCTGCCAAATTTTACAATCTTGTCTCTAATCTCCTTGAACATATTAAGCATAATGATTTTAAGATTCTTACCTGAAAATTCCATGAACTGGAGTTCCTTTGTGTGTTTCCATCTTGTCTTGTTTTTCATAGGTTTTATCCATTATATCTTCTGTACCCATATTGCCATTTTTTTGTAGTTATTAACTAATTGATGGATTTTGTACATGAAAAATTATAGAAATAATTCTACGCATGAGTTGAGGGAATCTTCTTTCTGAGAACATTTACATTGTTTCTAGTTTGTGGCTGGGACACTAGAGTTCTGGGATTGCCTTAGTCCAATCAGTGATGGGATCTTTCCCAGTTTGGGCTGTTCTATTTCAGATTTACTTTTACTCTTAGGATGTAGCACTTCAAAATGCCAACCCCAAGAATGGATGGTTAAGAGGGACTCTCCCAGTTCTGAAGGCTGTAAGTCCAAAATCACAGTGTTGTCAAGGCCATTCTTCCTCTGGAACCCGTAGGGAAGAATCTGTTCCATGCCTCTCTCTCTCTTGGCTTCTGGAGATGGCTTGCTGGCAATCCATGGAGTTCTCTGTCTTAGGTGTTTTCCCCTCTATCTTTGTGCCTAATTTCTTCCTCTGAGGATACCAGTCATCTTGACTTAGGGTCCACCCTAATCCAGTCGGCTTCATCTTAACTCACATCTTTAAAGATCTTATTTCCATATAGGATCACATTCATGGGACCAGGGGTTAGGCCTTGAGCATATATTTTGTGAGCACACAATTCAAACCATAACAGGTCTCTACCCTCACCTCTGGCATGTGGGCCCTTGATCCCAATATTTGTTCCCGTAGTCATAAGATAGCGAAAGAACTCTTCATTTATTAGCTAATCAGCTACTTCTGGAATATGCAGATTTCCTGGAAAGAAAGTGTCTCACTTGACTCACTTCTCTGGATATCCTACTTCTTCTAGATCTTAGTCCTGAAATTCTTCACTCCCTTGTCATTACTTCTCTGAAGCAATACAGTCAGATATGCATATGTATGAAATATTCTAACATTTCTAGTTGTTCTCAGCAAGTGAGAAGCAGAATTGGTCCAAATTAACTAGTCTGCTACTACTAGAAATTGAAGTTCCCCAATAATAAACATTTTTCTCCATAAGATGACTGAAGGTTTACTGAAAATAATATATTAAGCTTGGAACTCAACTAGTATAAATATTTTGCTTTAGAAAATGTAAAGATATGACATCCATGAGCCTCTTTTGGCCTGCTTCTGATGCCTCCTGATCTTTAAACTTATGATAACTGATATCTTTGCATTTATAACCTTGGTTCATAAAATATATCTTATGGGGCCTAAAGAATCAAACATAACAGTGTGGCTGAGTCAAAGCTGGCTAATTTTCTTAAATGTAATTTGTGACAGTCAGATTAAAAACTAAATCAATGCTTCCAGAAATGACTATAGACAATAGTTTTGGTCTGAAATACAGCTCTGCCCTTATCCTTCTATGTCTGATACAAAAGTAATCAAATATAGGAATTTTGAGCTCTGCTTTAGTCTACCTTCTGAATGGATAGATGGATTAGCAGATGGATAAGTAAATGAATCTCATGCAGATCCTGAACATCTGCTTCATAGCAAAAATCCTTTTCACTTTTGTTCTTTCCACTTTTATCCCAAGGTAGATTTGCCTTGTAGTCAAATATGCCAGTTTAGCAACTTGTTTATAAATCTTTTGTTTTGAAGAACACCAACCTAATCTCAATCTCCATTGGTAATAGATTCCCAGATACTGTATGGTCCCCCTAGTGGAAAGTCATCTGATGAAAAGTCTTCTAAGCTGAATATTTCCAGAATTTTGACTGAAACCTATGTTATTTGTACACTTGGCACACCTTGCCTTCAGACCCAGAATCAACTTCTATACTGGATTAGGTCATTGCTTGTCAATCTCCTCAAGAGGGTACACTTTTGAGGGGTTAAATGTGTTTAATTTTTGCAAGGCAAACAATGAATTTATAGTGTATAAAGCCAATTGAACTCCTTGGTGCTTCAGTCTCAAGAGTTATAAATAAATTTTACTTTTAGGTAAAAGTAAATTTCTTGTCAAAATGTCAAAATCAATACAACAGATCATCATCTATCTGGCACAATTTATTATAATTACACCTTTCATGTGAAAGAGAAGAGGCTAAGCCTGGAAAGATGTCTCACATAAAATTAAATCTCTATTATGAGTTTTTTTAGTTTTCTTTTAAAAATTATTTCCTTTCTGAATAAAACTTCAGGCTGGAATGTTGATACTGATGTTAATTTGATAATGTTTAATCTGTGTCTTTTTGTGGTGGGTAGTATTTCACTGATAGATATCTACAAAATATCTTGCTGTACCCTTGTTTAGTATATAACATGATAATCAAATTTTAGCCTTCCTTCTGGGGACACAGCCTCCCAAGACAGTTTATGTATGCTGTCAAGATTGTTAAGCACTGACATTTCATATTATCCTGAAAAGTGATACTTCTAAATCTGCTTATTCTTTTATTTGAAAAATTTATTGCAGCACATGTGGGACAGTTGATTGTCATCAAACATCTTTCAAAAGAATTGATGTGAAAGTTAGAGGGAAGGACACAGGGAAAGATGGATCAATATGACTGTAAGAGAGAGAATGTGAAAGTAACACCTGCCAAAATTCCCAACATCTTCTTTAATAAGAAATTGCAGCCAGCTAAATATATGTTTTTAGAACTCTTTGTACTGCCCTTGCAAAAAGAAACATAATCTTAAAATACAGACAAAATTTTATTAAAGTTATAAACCCAGAATCTAATCCCAAGGCATCTTGAGCCATAATTAGCTTGAATTTTGATAGCTATTGAGCATCAAAGGCTTCAAATAGTCACCTTAATACTCCTCATGAGATAGGCCTTAAAAGTGGAAAATTACATTTACATCCAGATACCAGAACAAAAGTAAGTCATAGATCAAGAGATTACTGAGCTGTAAGAACCAGCTGTAGGCCTAGATGCCAGATCTCCTAACCTTTAAGTATTTGTTTACAAGAAGCTATTCCTTATCATTTATGAAATCTATAAAAAATTAAGTGGTTCTCCCATCTAGATACAATTAAAAACTGTTAAAAACATTTCCAATATTATAAACAGGTACAGGCATCCTTAAGTTCAAATGCTTACACTTGGTAATAATAACAATGTATTTATTTATTTATTCATTTATTTATTTTTACAAAAGCTTTAGATTACATCAATGTTACATAAAAAATATAGGGGATTCCCCTATACCCCACCACCTCCCCCTCCCACACTTTCCCCTATTAACAACATCTTTCATTAGTGTGGTACATTTGTTACAATTGATGAACATATATTGAAGCATTGATAGTAACCATGAGCTATAGTTTACATTATAGTTTACACTTTGCCCCACACAATTTTATAGGTTTTGACAAAATGTGTAATGACCTGTATCTATCATTGCAATGTCATGCGGGACAATTCCAATGTCCCCAAAATGCCCCACGTTATACCTATTCTTCCCTTTCCCTCCCCTCCGGACCACTGGTGGCCACTGCATTTATATCAATGATAAAAATCCTTCAATTGCTAGAATAATATTAAGTTTACTTTAGTCCATAGTTGCATCTCTTCTTATGTTTGTTTATTCCTCAATCCTGAGGATTTGGGGATGGTGATGCTCACTCTGTTTCTGATTGAGAGGGGCCTTAGAACCCATGGGACAGATAGATGGAACTGTCTTGCTTGCCATTGCAGGTACTCTCTGTTTTTTTAAAATGGGCATTGTCCATCATCATCCTTTTGTTAGTTGTCCTGGGTGATTACAAGGAACTGGGGAGTAGGTTTTGCAACTCTGCTGAGATTCAGGGTTCAATCAGCATATGAACAGACCTAAGACTTAAGTCTATGAGACATATATTTAATGGGTATAGTACTAATTATAGGTTCACATAAAGAGGTTAGAAGAGCCATGTGTAGGGAAATTATAAATGAGTCTAACTCTGTTACATTGGGGAGCATATATTCCAAAGTAAGGTCCACTGACAGGGTGCCAAATTCCCGAGATTGTCCACTCTGTCTATAGTGTACAGATGTCTCTACTGTTTGAGGCACTGTTTGCTGTGCAGTCAATGAGATCCTGCTGAGATGTGCATAAGCATAATCTCTGGAACGATCTCTCGGCTTATTTTGCAATCTCTTAGACATAAAAACTCACTTGTATTTAATATTTCCCTTTTTGGGTCAGGGTATTTTTTCCAGATGCATCACTAGCCAGCACTTGGTAATAATCCCTGGGTGCCAGGGAAGCTTATCCCCAGGAGTCATGTCCCATGCCAGGGAAAGGTGGTATGTTTATATGCTGAGTTTGGCTTTGAGAGAGGCCATGTTTGAGAAACAAGGAGGCTTTCAGGAGGTAACTCTTAGACAATACATAATACTAGGTTAAATTTCAATTTCACAAAAAAAGATTCATAAGTACAACCATCAATATCAAGGGCCTGGCATAATGGTCTGTCCTCTTTCGCTAAGCACTGCCCATGTACTTGAGACATTCTTGCTGCTCTATTAGAGAATGTAGCAGGACTTCCCAGGATGGAGATTCAAATTTTTTTCAGTTATTGTTTGGATCTCCACCCACTGAGATAACATGCCATAACCACTTGAACATATTCACATGCCACAAATGTATGTCCCAGGTGCACCCCTCCCCATATATCCTTCCATCACTGACACCCCACAGAAGTGATCCTCCCCTGCCACAACTGTGACCCTTCTGCAATCCAAAACCTTCCCCAAAACAAAGCCAAAAAGACCCAAATAAAATTAATAATAAAATAAAATAATAATTAATAACAAATAAAATGCAAAAAAAATAAAAATTAAAAAAAATTTACATTGTGTCTTTTATATACAGTGACAATTTCTTCCATATGTTCCCCCAGTGTCTGATTTTTTTTGCCTTATCTTCAAAGAAGCTTTAGGTTACAGAAAAGTCACATAGGAAATATAGGGGATTCCCATTTAACCAATGCCTCTCCCCTCTCCCACTCTCCCTTATTAATAACATGTTACAGGTGTATGGTACATTTGTTACAATTGATGTACAAATATTGAAGCATTGCTACTAACCATGGTAAATGGTTTACATTATGGTTTACATTTTGCACCATACACTTTTATAGATTTTGACAAAATTTAAAATGGCCTGTATCTGTCATTGCCAGATCATGCAAAACAATTTCAATGCCCTAAAAATGCCCTATGTTCCATCTATTCTATTCTTTCCTTCTCCTCCCCTCAGAACCTATGGTATTCACTAAGTTTCAATTTTTGAAGAATAATGTGCATAGTTACATGCAATAATATTGAGGGCTTGTTGTATTGATCCGCTTTCTTTTATTAGGCACTGCTTATGTTCTCGAGAGATTCTTGTCACTCTAAATGAGAACATAGCAGGACTCCCCAGGATGGGAGTTTAATATTTTCTTGTTTATTGTGTAGGTCTCCACCCACTGAGATAACACACTATGACAAGATGAACACTTTTATATTCCACAGAAGCCTGCCCCAGGTGTGCCCTATCCAGCATATCCCCCATCCCTATGCCCTGGAACAGTAACCTTCCCATGCCCTATTTGCCAAAAGACCATTCCGACCATTGTAGTTTTAACCACAGACCTACAAATCCTCAAAGTTCAACTTCTCCTCCCTCCAAACCTCTCCCCAGTTCCATGGATAATCCAACCCATCTCCTCCACCCTATTCCCCCTCACATTCCTGCACCATCGAACTCAATCACATCACTGCACCACTATCACCCCCATTTACTGCACAACCATCTGCTCCCACCTTATAAATTTTGCCCATATTGAGCATCATCTCACTACCTTCTACTTTTTACCTTTCTGTCTCCTGATAACCTATCATCCAGACTCTAAATCTGTGAGTCTGTTCAATTTGCTTAAGTCATATCAGTGAAGTCATGTAATATTTGTCCTTCAGTGACTGGCTTACTTCACTCAACATAAGGTCTAATAGCAATGTACTTTTTATGGGTACTTGTAATAGAAATTTTCAAATGTGTAAACAGTACATATAATTGTATGAGAATTTATATGCCCCTAATACAGCTTCATCAACTATCAATACCCAGACAATCATGTTTTGCCTCCAGCCCCATTTCCATTTGATCCACTGTCATTGGCTTTTCATTCTGCCAACTGGGTTATTTTGAAGGAAATCCTTTTGGGTAGTTGTTTATTTTTGTTTTTTTTTAAAGTACAGGTCATTATCCTTTAACAAACAATATAATATAAATAAGTCTGATAATTACAGATTTTTAAAATTTGTCCTTCTCAGATATGGGAATGAAGAAAAGATCAGCCTTACTGTTGTGCTGCCCCATTTAAACACCTGCCTTAGACTAAGGCAACAGTCATCAAAATTGCCTCCTATCAGGGAGCGGATATAGCTCAAGTGGTTGAGCTCCTGCTTCCCATGTACTAGGTCCTGGATTCAATCCTTGGTACCTCCTAGAAACAAATAAATGAAAAAACGAACTCTCATTGGAGAGTGGATGTAGCACAGTGGTTGAGTGCTGCTTCCCATGTACCAGGTCCCGGGTTCATTTCCTGGTACCTCCTGAAAACAAAAAAAAAATTGCCTTCTATCAGTGCATGAGTAAATAAAGATGTGGTGAATGCTAGCAATCATCCACAGACCAAATATAGAAGTGAATTTTAATTAGCAGGGGACTTGAATGCTGGGCAAGGTGAAAGTTAAATATAAAGATGTGATGAAAATGGATACATTTTATAAATTAAGATATTCTTGGAAAAATGAATAAGAGTCCCTAAAAGCCTTCCATTTAATTCTGGAAAATGCAAGGAAATTACAGTTAAGATGTGTATCCTGTTCTATTGGCAATAATTTTGTAGAGAAACATTCTGGCTTAGGTAGCATCAGGGAATTGCTAAATCTAATGGGAATCACGGCCTGTTAAATTCTAACCTTAGGACTTTTGCTAACTTGCTGTTTGACTTTTAGCCAAACCTTAAGCTATCTGTTCTTCAATTTTCTCTGAAAAAAGAAGAATGATGATGCTTATATGTTTATGTACACTTAAAATAGACTAAGTTATTACTGTTGATAATAAGTGGTATTGTTCTTTCTAACTCACAAAGAACATTCCATCATTTTCAAAATAGCCCTAAAAATAAGTGAGGCATGTATTTTTCCCTCTGTGGCTAAGGTACCTAAGGCTGAGAGATTATGTAATTTTCCAAAGGCCAACAAAGGCAGGGGATTGCAGACCCTGTGCTTGAATTCATATCAT
Source organism: Tolypeutes matacus (assembly GCA_026826555.1). Classification (NCBI taxonomy): domain Eukaryota; kingdom Metazoa; phylum Chordata; class Mammalia; order Cingulata; family Chlamyphoridae; genus Tolypeutes; species Tolypeutes matacus. The sequence goes on from JAKSZT010053887.1 coordinate 37,101,083, forward strand.
CTGGTTCCATTTCAAGATTTAGGATAGCACACCACTGCTGTTTCTATTATGGAAAGATTTGGCTCAAACAAAGCTACGTTTTTCATTTCTGTGTCCCCCACCCCCACTTTTGTTCAGTCCCAGGAGACCAACTCTTTATAATTTTGAAAGGTTTACAGTGTCAGCCACATATGCCAACAGAATCACTCCACCAAAATGAGAAATTCTCCCCTAAAATGTACAGATAGGATCTCAGCAGGATAGCAACTGAAAAGGAAAAGAGAAAAACCTTTAGGCTAAAGGTAGATTGGTAAATTAAGGTGGCATCTAAGAAAAACATTGGGGTTCTTTGGGACTCCAGTGTGACTGCTCACTGAAACGTTTAGTGGAAGAGAGTACCAGATGCTTAGCCCAGATTACAGATAAATCAAGGTTTTAAATGGGCTTTACAAAAGCCTGCATCTTCATCTTTTAAGGAAAGGAAAAAAAAAAAGATAGTTCCTTAAGATGTAAGAAACAAAATCCACATTTAAAAGGATGCCCAGTTCTTGGATAGATGATGGTGGGGGCGGGGGCGGGTGGCGAGCTTTGGAAAAGAAAAGTATAGCATACCTGCGTTTCTTATTATATTCTCTCTCTCCTTATCTATCAAAAGTTTTGAGGTGCTGTGGAACTGTGCTCAGCATTTGTTTATGCAGACAAATGCTAGCAGTGTCTAAGCAAAGCAAGGAGCAAGGTACATGGAACTTTGAAAGACAGTGTATTATTGAAGAGGAAAGGCTGGGATGAAAGTCTTGTTCTAGCCCTGCCTCTGCCATTATTAACTGTGTGACCTTGGATTATTCAGTTCAAGTCATTATAATTCCTTAGTGTGCCTGCTCTGTTAGATACTGAAGGAGTGAAAAATATGAGTAACTGTCATCAGATGGGTCTTACAATCGAACAAGAAAAGTAAGGCCATTACATAAATGACTTTAACATAAGGCAGAATAAGGTAAAGGCACTATGAGATGTACTAACAGAGAGAGCTACAGTTTCTCATGGAGGTGAGCTCACTTTAGCTGATTTTCAGGAAAGGTTTTGTGGAAGGGAAAATTTTGGCCCCTGTGACCTTCGCCACTGGTGTCATGAACAAAGAGGCAGTGGAAATGTAACTAAGGTTGCCAATCAGTTGATTTTAAATTGGGGAGATTATTTTGGATTATTAGGTTGGCCCAGTGTAAAGCACGTGAACTCTTAAAAGCAAAGCATTCTCCCAGCTGACAGAAGGAAAGAAAGCCAGAGAGATGTAGCGAAGTCAGAGAGATTTGAAACCTGAAAGGAATTCAACCCACCATTGTTAGAGGGGATAACTTGCAAAGCATGAGAAGGACAGTAGGTGACCCCTAGGAGCAAAGATCAGTGCCCGGCCGGAAAGCCGCAGGGAACCAGCGATCTCAGACTTTAAGACCCCAAGGAGATGAATTCTCCAAAAACCTGAATCATCTTGGTAATGGATTCTTCCCAAGAGCCTGCAGTGAGGAGCCCAGCCCTGCCAAGGTCTTGATTTGGGCTTTGCGAAACCTGGAACAGAGGACCCGGCTGCACCTACCTGGATTCTGGACTGACAGAAACTGAGAAAATTTAATTTGTGGTTTTAAACTCCCAATTTTGTGATAAGTTTTTATAGCAGCATAGGAAACTAAAACAGTCTTCATGGACATAGACTTTGAAATGTGGTTAAGATGAGCAAAAGAGCAGAGTAAGAGAAAGCATCCCAGGCAGAGAATAAAGTACAGGGAGAAAAAAGCCAGAAGAATTCAAGTGTGATATGAAATTAGTTCATTTTGCCTTGCACAGCTTCAGTTAGCTCATCTATAAATGCATTGTAAACAGTATTCCTTGTAGGCCTAGCAAGCCTGTGAAAGTGCATTGGGAAAAATGGAGGAAATACTGAAAGAGAGAACCTGCTAGCTCAGTTCTAGACCTCTCCTCCCCAACATTGTAACTCCTACACAGGTTTCAACAAGAAGTGAAATCTATTCCCTATACAGGACTCTTAACATAATGTCATTTGAAGAAAGACTTCTATTACTTAAACATTCAAAAACAACTAAACTCAAAGTTTCCCTCCAAATCAGCAACCTATGATCATTTTACTCTAATCTCTGGCCCAGTTATATTACGTATCTAGAGTCATTTTTTTTAATCTGCAAAATGGGCATAATCATCTCACTCCTTCCATATGCCAAGCATGTTATGAGAATCAAATCAGATCATTATGATTTATATTTTCACATTCTTGGTAGTTTTCTTCTGGTGATGTGCATTGCAGAAGGCATGGCCCAGAAGGACTGTCATGCAGGGCTGGCATTATCATTAGAGCTAAGGATGCACTATCTTATTGATTAGGGTACCACCTTTGTTTCTCTTTTCCAAAGTACTCAATTTTTTTTTTCAAAGCTTTTTATTCACATTTATTTCCAAAGTACAACTTTGGTTGGTATTATTTTTATGCTACCAACTCTGTTTCTCCTGGATTTTCAACTTTTGATGCTACTACTCTAGTTTAGACCCTCATCCATTCCCTGGACTACTGCCACACTCTCCAGCTCTTCATTGTTCAATCCATGAATGTTGTCTGGATAAACTTTCTGAATTGTAGACTGGGATATATGTCTAAGAGGCATGGATGCCTTTTCATTGAATGCAAGACAAATCTGATTACTTGGCTTGACATTAAAAGCCACAAATTATCTTCAAAATACTTATCTAGTGTTAAAGACACCCTAGTTTTCCAGGGTGAAACAGATTAGAAGAACATTATAGTATCTCACCAGCCCTTTTATAGAATGGCTGAAATATTTTGCAAGTATGGAAAAAATGCTAGCTTTCTTAAGTTTGGAAAAAGAAAAGATATCTCTGAAATGAAATGATGTAATCTTTTTGGGAAAATAAGAATGAGATATGTAGAAGAAGGAATGAAGTAGATAAAATATCTTAAGTATGAATTTCAAGATTATATCTCAGGGCCTAGACTGGGATAGTTGGGTGATAACACAATGTGTGGGAACACTGAGATGCTAGGCATTCAGGAAAAAAAGAGAGTGTGACAGAGAGAAATTGTGTGTGTATGCATGCAGTGCACTGTGTGCATATGTGTGGTAAGCTTTTGGTAAGCAGGTACTGTGGTTTGCTACATTAATATCCTTTGGTTCTTCAAAGTCAACACAGAAAACAGCTTTATTTCTCTTTCACTGAACTTACATGAACTTTAACAAAAAAATAATTGAATTCCTTCATATAAAATGGCTAATAAAAATTGTGAACATTTATTAAGACTTATTATATGCCAGCCACTGACTTAAGTGCTTTTTCTAAGTTATTTACTTTACTTCTCACAACAACCCTATTATTAAAGTATTATACATACTAGCAAAGTATCTGGTCCATAAAGATACTTTGTTAATATTTGTTAAATGAATAAATGTATGGATCACTAAATTTCTATTTTATAGATAAGACTTTAAACTGTGAAGATAAACTTGCCAATGTTATTTTACTCAATGCATTCTGGGCATTTATATATATGGGATGGAGCTTTGGTGTGATTGAAATAGTTAACATTTAAATTCACTGGTACATTGTTGAAAAGGAACTGCACTTTCACTCTATGAGAAAATATTGCCTAGACTAGTACACTTGAATACCATGCAGAATAGTAGTAATAGTATTCAAATTAAAATTAAATATTCTGCATAGAGAAAGGACAACCAGAGAGCCAGAATTTCTTATTTTTATTTTGATTACTCTGAAGTGAGTCTATTTCCAAGGATGATCTCAACTTATCTATAGAAAAAGGAGAATGGTAATAATAAGCTTATGTTTCTGCATGGGTTTGGATATATTCTGCATGGGTTTGAACCTCAACAATGTCTTTTTCAAAAGTTACTTTTCTGACTCACTGTCTCTGCTTCCCTTGTTCAGTCTATTGTTTAATCCATGTATGTCAAGCTCCTAACTATCCATACAGATCCTATGAATCCTCAAACCACAACTCTTTAATGAAAACATTCTTGATTCCTTGCCCGAAAAGAATATATCTTTCCTTTGAATGCTTACTGCCTTTCAACTCTGACTTTTTGGGAGCACCTTTCACCTTCTGCCATGTATTTTGCTTAATTGTATTTGAAGCCCAGGTACAAATCACTTCAATTCCTGAATGGCTTAAGCTGCCTGTAACCATTGGGGAATTTGATGTAATTATGAATTCCAAAAAATATAATTGGATCATGCTTGTAAACTGATCTGTTAATCTGGGCATGATTAGGTTAGGATTAGGGCGTTGAGCCCCACCCCTTGGTGGGTGGGGAATTGAATATTAAAGGCAAGGCAAAGGACAGTTGAGGTAGTCTTTTGCGAAGCAGTTTTGATGTTGGAAAGAAGGCCCCAGGGGAAGAGAAGCAAGCTGTTCGCCTGATCATCTGCAGCTGACCTCGTGGAGGGAACAGGAGCTAAGCCCGGAGAGAAACGCAGCCCCGGGAAGAAAGGAACCCCAGAAGCCTGAACCCTGGCAAATGCCGGCAGCTGTCTTGCTCTAACACATGGTAATGGACTGTGGTGAAAGAAGAAACTTAATGCTTTATGGCCTGGTATCTGTGGACTTATACCCCAAATAAATACCCTTTATAAAGACCAACCCATTTTTGGTATTTCACATTAGCACCCCTTTGGCTAACTAATACACTGCCCTATAGAATGGAAAGTAAATTGCATGTGGAGGAAGACAGCATCATTCACAGCCTCAAAGTAGCTCTTTAATTTTCTTCCACAGTTTCTGGCACACCATTAAAAATAAACAAGCATACAGCCCATTGCCTGAAAACCAAGGGAAAAAACATGAAAAAAGATCAGTAAGAAACTTAGATACTGTTTTTATAAACAGAACTATACTTTCAGTGATTAATATGTAATTTGTAATTTGTAATATGTATTTGAAAAATTAAATGATAAGATAGTGAATCATGGAAAGGAAGTAGAAGATATATAAAAGAATTATTTAGAAATTCTGAAGTATTCATTACTTGAAATACATTTATAATTAAAGCTTTTTGCATGGATTTAATAGCATATAAGGCCCAGATGAAGAAATAATTTGTGGAGTGGAAGTTAGGTCAGTAAAAAATATCTAGACTGAAACAGAGAGAGATCAAAAGATGGAAAATACAGAAAAGATCAAAAGAAAAACTGGACATGTAATTGGCATTTAAGAAGAAAGAGAGAGAAAGAGAGAGTTGAGAGAGAGTCAAAAACCAAGAAATTTTCAAAACCAACACAAGATATATCAAATCAAAGGTACAAAAAGGGATCCTTACATAGGACGAATACAAAGAAAACCACATTGATGTATATCTTAGTAAAACTTCTGAAAACCAACTTTAAAAAAGGAAAATTTTAAAGCAGCCAGAGAGAAGAATAAACTACCATCAAAAGAGCAATAGAAATTCACAAATTATTTCTAAATAAAAACAATGAAAATCAGAAGACAGTGTAATGATATGTTTAAAGCTAAAAGAAAATATTTGCCAAACTATAATTCTTCATGCAAAGAAAATATCCTTAAAAAATGAAGGTGATATCAAAGATAATTTTCAGCCAAGCAAGAATTCTTGGGTACACCTAAGGAAATTTCAAAGGAATCCATAAATCGATATAAAAGGATGGATTAGTAAATAAATGGCACAATTTGATATTCACATAAAAATAATGGGGATCTCTACTTCATACACCATACACAGAAATAAATTTCAGATGATTAAAGGCCCAATGTGAAAAGAAAAAATTTAATTTTTAAAAGAAATATATGGTAGCATAGCTCTATGTCTGCATGACAGGGAAAGATTTCTGAAGCACAAACCATAAAATATAATTATAATGATAATAAACCTTTTCCTAAATTAAAATTCTCCATTAACAAGTGTGAAAACAATAAACTGCATACTGCAGGAAAATATTTATATTGCATAAAATTTATAAAATATTATTATCTATAACATAATTTCTATAAAGCAGCAGAAAAATGCAAACTTACCAATAGAAAGTTTAAAATAGGAATTGAAGGGACAATTCAAAAACAAGGAAAACTGAATGGTAAGAGTAAACAGCAAAAGAAAAAAAGAAACTAAAAGATATTCAGCTGAACAAAATAATCAAGGATATTCAATTTAAAACAATATTGTACCAAGGACTTCTGCTTCTAGCCAAGAAGCATAATAAGAGTTGTATTTACTGTCATCTGAAACAATAAAAAAGACAAAATATATGAAATCACAGTGTTCAAGACATTCGATAGGGCCCTGAGTCTTCAGCAATGAGAAACAATGGAGTTAAACCCTCTAATTGTCCCAGTTTACTGACTTGAGAAAGTCCCTAAACCATGGTACAGTGAGAAGGCACCCAGTTGCAAAGGGCAGAAAAATGTAGTCTCCCAAAGATGCCCATATCCTAATACACTAAAATACACTAAATCTGTGATTATGTTAACTTACATGGCAAAGGCACTTTGCAGGTGTTTATTAAATTGAGGGCCAAGAGATGGGAGATTATTCTAGATTATCCAGGTGGGCCCAAACTAATTGCATGAGTCCTTAAGATCAGAGAAACTTTCATGGCTGAGTTCAAACTTATGGAGAGATGTGACTTCAGAAGAATAATCAGATAGATACAACAGTGTTGATTCTGAAGATGAAGGAAAGTGGCCACAAGCCAAGGAATGTGGTTAACATCTAGAAATTGGAAAAGGCAGGGGGTTTGATTCTCCCCTAGAGCATAGATCAAGAACTCAGCCCTGCTGACACCTTGGCTTTAGTCCTATGAGACCCATGGTAGACTTTTAACCTACAGAACTGTAGGATAATAAACTTGTATTGTTTTAAGTCACTAAGTTTGTGTTAATTTTTTAGAGCAGCAATAACAAACTAATACACTAGGAGGAGCCTAACAGACTTCCTGAATTGGGGAGATGAAGCTGAGATTCCAGGAAATCAAGGTGGTTAGACTTCCTGGAGAGGAGAAAGCCATACACACATAATTTTGCAGATATCTGCAGAGGGTTTCCCTAATGTATTCAGCTGAGAAATGATAAGTGCATGCATATAAGGAAAATATCTAAAGTTGAGGAAAGAAACACCCAAAAGGTTTAAAGGAAACAGTGCGCAGCACTCAACAGAGCTGTGAATAGTGCATGCTCCCTCTAACCAAAAAAAAAAATCTTATGATGATTCATGGGACATTAGGTAGAGTACACAGAAGGGCCTTACCTTAGTAATGGGGAATTAACAGCACTGTAATGAGCACTTCTTTGAAGAGGCATATCATCACTCAAAGTTAGAGGGTGGTAATTTAAATATGTACAATAAATGCTAAAACAATCACTAATACAACAAAGTACAGAGTAAATAAGAAAATAGAGGGAATAAAAGGGGAATTAAAATATTCAATTAAATCAATAGAAGTCAGAAAAAGAGGAGAAAGGAAAAAATAATAGGTGGCACAAAAAGGAAACAAATAGCAGTTTATAAATTTAAACATCCTAACTTTCTAAATATCTCAACTAAAAGGGAGAGATTGTCAGATTGGATGAAAAAAGAAGACTCAACTACAAGAACCACACTTCATATATAAAGGCAAAATAGGTTAAAAGTGAAATGATAGAAAAAGATACTATGAAGAGAAAGTATCATTTCTCTCTCCTGCACTAATCAAGAGAAAGCTGGAGAGGCTACACTAATATCAGACCAAGTATATTTCAGAGAAAAGAATATTACCAGTGACACAGAAGATCATTGAATAATGATCAAGAGGTAAATTTATCAAGAGGAAGTAAAAAATCTAAAGTTTTATAGCAACAGCAATTCAAAATAAATGAAACAAATAATGATAGAAATGCAAATTGAAACAGACAAATCCAGAATTATAGTTGGAGATTTCAATATCAATCTCAATAATTGATAGAATAAAAAGAAAATAAGAAAATAAGAAGATATCCAGCAACATTTATAAACTGAACTACATCATGACCGAGGGGGTTTATGCAAAAATGCAAGGCTTGTTTTAATATTTGAAACAATCAGTGCATTTGACCATGTTTAGAATCTAAATAAGAAAAACCTTATGATAATCTCAAAAGGATGACAACAAACAAACCGAAAGCTTTTTGCAAAATCAAACATCCTATCCTGATTAAAACAAAAAACAAAAAAAGCCAACTTTCAATAAACCTGGAATAGAAAAGAAAGTTAACTCAGCAGGTCTGAGTTACTAAAAACTTGCACATTCCCAAGAGCATCTGCTTTCCAGAATGGTCCTAGACTGTCTCCCGGGAATTGAGCTCTTGGAATATTCTAAGTATTGATCGTGTTTTGCATGCTTGGAGCTTGCACCATGCTTGTCTGGATAGTTTATGCAAACAATGTGATTTATGGTAAACACCTGCTTTCCTCCTGTGGGGTCTAGAGCTTCAGTTACTGCAGTCAATCAGACAGTCATCATTGGGGAACATGACCGATCCCCAGTAAAATCTCTGGACTCCAAGGCTCAGGTGAACTTCCTCGGTAGACAACACCATACATGTTGTCACAACTCAGTGCCGGAGGGTTTAAATGTTTCCTGTGTGACTCTCCTGGGAGAGGACTCTTAGAAGCATATATGTGGTTTCCTCTAGACTTCTCCCCATAGCCTTTTTTATTTGCTGATTTTGCCTTGTATTCTTTCACTGTGATACACAGTATAATAGTGAGTACAAAAACTTCTGAGACTTTTAACACCTTTTATCAAACACCAAATCTGGGGATAGTCTCAGGGACCCCTGACACAGAAGGTAACTAACACAACCTTATAAAGAACATCTAGGAAGAATATACAGCTGACATCTGACCTAATGGATGAAAAACTAAGTGTATTGCCCTTAAGACAGAAACAAGGCTCTTAGTACTTCTAGTCAACAGTGTGATGGAAGTTATAGCTAGTATAACAGTACAGATAAATGTAATAAAAAATGATATTGAAAAAGGAGAAGTAAAATTTGTCCTTATTCACAGACAATATGATTTCTATGTAGAATTCAATAGGTTCTACCAAAAAAGCTACTAAAACTAATAAGTGAATTGTGCTAGGTTGCTGTATACAAGAAAGAATTGCATTTCTATGTGCTAGCAACAACCAGAAATTTTTTTTTTTTTTAAAGATTTTATTTATTTATTCATTTATCCCCCCCTTGCTGCTTGTGCTCGCTGGGTCAGCTAACCACACCGTGCGGGCGGGCTTGCCTTCACCAGGAGGCCCCAGGAACCGAACCCGGGGCCTCCCATATGGTAAACGGGAGCCCTACTGATTGAGCCACAGCCGCTTCCCAACAACCAGAAATTGAAATTGAAAAATGTCATTTACATTGGCATAAAATATGAAACACTTAAGGATAAATCTGATGAAAATGCAAAAGATGTATACACAGAAAACTAAGAAAACCTAAATAAATGAAGAAATATCCCATGGTCATGTACTAGAAGAATTAATATTATTAAAATATCAATTCTAAAATGTATTTGTAGATTCAATCTTATTAGCTTTTTAAAATAGAAATTAACAAGCTTTTTCTAAAAATTTTAAAAGAAATGTAAATGATCTAGTATTGCCAAAAATAAGCCAAACTTTTGAAAAGAAGGAAAAATTTGCACTGTCACTCCCTGAATTTCATGCTTATTATTATGTTATAATAATAAAGACACTGGGATATGACATAAAAATGGATGATTAGGAACTAAACAAGAGTCCAGAAATAGATGCCCACCAATGGATACCTGATTTTTAAAGGCACAAAGGCGGTCAGTGGTGATAAAAGAATTTGTTCAACAATAGTACTGACCTATTGTATATCTACATGAAAAAATGAACTTTGATCCATTCCTTGTGTCATATACAAAAATTAATCTAAATGGGACATAGACCTAAACATAAAATGTAAAACTATAAAATTTCTAGAAGAATAATTATGATAAAACCTTTATGATTTTTTGGTAAGCAAAATATTTTTGGCTATGACACAAAACCACAATCCATAAAAGAATAAACCAAAGAATTGGATTTCATCAAAATTAAAAATTGCTCTCTGAAAGTCAATTAGTGATGAAAAGGCAAGACAAGGACTGGGAGAAAATATCTGCAAATCATATATTTGATAAAGTACTTGTAACCAGTATATGTAAAGAACCCTCAAAACTGTCATATACAACGGTCAGGCTATCCACTAGTAAACCCACTTTGGAAAATATTTTGACAGTTCCTTTAAAAATTAACATACACCTACCATATGATCCTGCCATTTCACTCTTAGGAATTTACCCAAGAACAATGAAAGCATATGTCCATACAGACTTGTATGTATATGTTTATAGCTACAATATGGATGAATCTCACAATAATCAGACTAAATAATAAAGGCAGACAAAAAATAATACTTATGGTGTTATTTCATTTATATAGAAATTTTAGAAAATGCTAAATAATCTATAAGGACAAAAAACAGATCAGTGGACACCTAAGGACAGGAGTAGAGGACAGAGAAATGAAGAGAGCAGACTTATAAATGGACATAATAAAACTATGGGGGTTATGAATGTTTCTTATTTGGATTGTAGTGATTGTTTCATAAGGATGTGTGTGTATGTATATGTATATGCCAACTCATCCAAATTGTACACTTTAAGTACAGTTTATTGTAAATAAGTTATACCTTAATAAATCTGTTAAAATTTAAAATAATTTTAAAAAGACATTGGTGTATCATTTTACATTCCAAACCAAATATTGGGTAAGCCTGCTGAACAATGGGAGTTCTCATATATTGTGGGAATATAAATTGTTGCAACAAATTCAGAGAAAAATCTGACAAATTCAACTAAAGTTGAAGTTACGCATAAGCTATGATCCAATAAATTCCATTTCTAATGTTATTCCCTCTCAAAACTATTGTACACATTCACAGGGAGACATGTACAAAATGATTATTGCAATATTATGATAACAAACCTTTGGAAAATCCTAAGTATCCATCCAAAGAAATTAAGATAAATAAACCTTAATATGGAGAACAAAAATAATTATAAAAAATATACTGCTGGAGGATTCATACATATGTAGTAAAATTCAAAACATGTATATTGGAATGATCTGCACAAAATGAAGTTTAAAGATTACCCCATGGGACAAATGGAAGGAAATATGTAGTTAGGAAGGATTATACTGAAGTTTCAATAATGTTAAGTTCTTATTTCTTAAGGTAGGTGATGAGTAAATTGTTACCTAATACATTATCCTCTATTCCTTGGTGTATTTTTGAAAAATCTCATGAAAATTTTTTCTAATATATATGGGAGGTATTCTCCATAATTTACAGATATAGAAGTTTAAAATCAGAAAGGTTACGTGGTTTTCCCAAGGCCACATAACTAGTAAACAGAAAGTTCCATCTAGACTCTAAGTCTTCCCCCGGCCCAGTGATGGTTTAATTACATGACTGTTTCTCCATTAATATCAAAAAGAAAGAGATGTGACTGTGAAATAGGGCAGCCATTGTGGAAAGCAGCATCCTCAAAAATTAAATATAGATTTACCAGATAACCTGGCAATTCTACTCCTAGGTATATACCCAAAGAAACTGAAAACAGGGACTCAAACAGATACTGTATACCAATGTTCATAGCAGCATTAATCACAATAGCCAAAAAGTGGAAACAACTCTAGTGTCCATCAATAGGTGAAGGGGTATAGAAAATGTGGTACAGACACACAATGCAGTATTTTCATTTTTAAAAAAATGACGTTTTGAGACATGCTGCAACTAGGATGAATCTTGAAAACATTATGCGGAGTGAAATACCAAGACACGTAAGAAAAAATACTGTATCATTTCACTTATATGAACTATCTAGAAGTAGCAAATTTAGAGAGACATAATAGTTTAGGGGTAACCAAGGGGAGGAGGAGTGCGGGTGTTGTTACTTGGTAGGTACAGTGTTTATAAATTTGGAAAGTTTTAAATATGATTCATTCAAAAAGAAAGATAAGCTAAGAAATTACTTGCAGATAAGATCACAGAAATATGGTAGTTTTACTTTTCTTGCCATCATTAGGCATTAAAATATATAAGTAGGAATAAAAAGACATGAGAGAGTAAAGCACACCCATCAGCATTTGCTGCTGCCTGGGTATAATATGAGCAAATAAACAAATAAACACATGACATGTGCCAGAGATATACGAAGGGGGAATATGAGCTGCAGTTAATAGTAAAGATATCTGACACACAAGAAAAAACATGAGAAAAGGCAAAAGCAAAGGAGACTACTATGTCATTATGTGGAATTTTTTTTTCCTTCTTAAAGAAATATGTAATAGAAAAGTTCTTATTAAAAACATCCCGTTCATGCTGCTGTAAGAATTAAATTTCTATAAACAACAAAAAAAAATTTTTTAAAAGAAAGAAAAAAAAAAGCAAAAAAAAAAAAAAAAAGAACTTAATTTCTTAAGTCTATATTTCAAAAGGTTTAGTGGCAATTACCAAAATTGGACTTATATATTGTTCTTAAAGTCTAAATCTCTCGAGAGAAAAGACAAATTTATTCATGTATGCATATACATAAACATTTATCCATAATATTAATTAATATAAAATGCAAAATGCATCATTTAGCTGAATATTATTTTAGGTCAACAAATTCTGATTTTGACAAAATTTTATCACAGAAAAGGTCATATTATTTGATAAAGTTTGCTTTTCAACTTTAGCTAAATCTTGATCACCAAATATGTTCAGTTCATATAATGAGATCAGAATCAGAGAAATACATCTGTAAGGATGATCACAAGTATAATTAATCTATTTTTCCTTCTCTATAGATTATTACGAATGATTTACTCCAAACACATTAATTATCAGTAAGCATGTTAGAATAAATAGGTGCCAGGTACAATAACAGCATTAGTGATATAGAGATCTCCCTGTATTTAATGACAAATATTAAATGAATTATCAAAATACACTCATAAATGCTATAATAGGAGTATCTTTAAAATGTGTATGAGAAAGGAGAGGAACACAGGCAGAAGGGTCTCCAAAATCTTCACAGATGTCATTATAAGTAAACGGGATAATGTCTGGGAACGTATTTTTCCAACAGTAAAGCTTTATACCATTTAAGAAGTTATGACTGCTAGTATAAAGTCTCTCATCTCAATTCTCAGAAAATAGGCCATTTCACAGCATGGTAGAACTTACCACATGTAAGCATTCAAATATTTCATGGACTGCTAAGTCCTATCACCTGTTCCAATATTTCTCTTCTTTCTCCAGGAAAAATCTACTCATAAGTAAACATCTCACCCATAAATGAAAATAAAGTACAATGAATATTTTATGAAGAGAAGTGTCTGCACAATCTGCTGTCTGACCTAAGTATCTTTTCCTCCCTGAATATTATGTGGAAGGCAGAATAATGGGTTTCCAGAGACGTGCATGTTCTAAGCCTTGGAACCTGTGCCTCTGTTAGGTTACATGGCAAAGAGGAATTAAAGTAGAAGGTACAATGAAGGTAGTTTATCAGCCAACCTCACGATAGGGAGATCATTCTGGATTAGCTGGGTGGGCCCGATGTAATCACCAAGAGGGAGGTAAAAGAGTGTCAGAGTGATGCGATATGAGAAAATCAAACAGCCACTGCTGGAAGAGAGGAGAGGGCCACAAGTCAAGGAATATGGGTGTTATGGGTTGAATTGTGGCCACCCACCCCCCCAAAAAAGACGTGTTCAAGTACTAATCCCCAGTACCTCAGAATGTGACTTCTTAGTTTGTTAGGGCTGCTGTAACAAAGTATGACAAATGGGGTTCCTAAAATCTACAGAAATGTGTTGCCTCACTGTTCTGGAGGCCAGAAGTCCAAATCAGGTGTCAAACAGGCCCATGTTTTCTCTTAAACTTGTATGGAAACATCTGTTCCCTGGTTCTCCTAACTTCTGGTGTTTGCTAGAAATGGCATTCTCTTCTCTGTCTGTCTTTCTGTATCCAACTTTCTCTTCTTGAAAGGACACCAGTCATGTTTGATTAGGTCCTGCCCCAATCCAATTCAGCCTCATCTTAGATCCTATTTCAAAAAGGGTCACCTTCACATGTCTGAGATTTAGGACTTGATTATATCTTATGGTTGTATATAACTCAACCTATAACAGTGCCCTTATTTGGAAATAGTGCCATTACTGATGGGATTAGAAGACTTAAAATGGGGCCATACTGGAGTAGAGTGGGTCTTGAATCCAATATGACTGGTGACTTATAAAAAGGGGAGAACTAAACACAGAAAGACAGATGAAGGGATAATGCCATATGACTACCTGAAGCAGATATGGAAGCCCAGTGAGTGCTGGCAAACCACCAGAAGCCAGGAGAGAGACATCAAACAGATTTTTCCCTAGAATTGTCTGAGTGACCATGACCTTGCGAATACTTTGATTTGACTTCTAGCCTCTAGGACTGTGAGACAATAAATTTCTGTTGGTTTTAGCTATCCAGTTTGTGGTTTTTTGATACAGCAGCCCTAGGAAACTAAGACATTGGTGGACTCTAGAAGTTGGAGAAGGCTCGGAAGTAAATTCTCTCATAGAACCTCTAGAAAGGAGCACAGTGCTACCAACACCTTGATTTTTATGCAGAGAAATTCATTTCTAGCATCTGACCTCCAAAACTGTAAGATGATAAATGTGTGTTGTTTTAAGCCACTAAGTTTGTGGAAATTTGTTGCTGCAGCAATAGTGAACTGATAAAATTAATACTTATTTCATTCTCAGAAAAACAAGTTCTGATGAACTTTATTAACAACTCTAGCCATTACAATCGCCTTTGTTTCTATTGCTGCATAAACATTTACCACAAAAGTAGTTGCCTTAAACAATACCCATTTATTAGCTTCACAATTCTGGAAGCCAGGAATATGGACTGACTCTACTAAGTGCTATGCTCAGGATCTCACATGTCTGAAATCAAGGTGTTGGCCAGCCTGGGCACTTATCTGAAGGATCTGGAAAAATCCACTTTGAGACTCATTCAGGTTGTTAGCAGAATTCAGTTCCTTGCACTTGATGTACTATAAGAAAATTATTATTAAGAACTGTGAATTCATAAGCTTTCTAATCAATAGTCTCTGCTGTTTTAGCCTAGCATTGTGAATGATTAACTTGTCCTTTGTCCTTTGGAATGTTATAACACTACTACTATTCAGGCAACCCCTTCATCTATTACCCAAAAACAAATGTTAAAAAAGAGCAAGTTACCAGACATGATATTTACACATCCTGTTTGTATCCCCTGTAAAACTAAAAGCTAAAAACCTTTATGTTCCTGTTCAGTGTACCATATATAGAATAGAAGAAAGACCCCTTGAGACAGCACATCTCTCCTGTGGAGGGCTGGCCAACCCCACCCCCACCCCCACCCCCACCCCCCACTGGATGGATTCGGTTACTTTCGATTGAGGTCATTCCTCCCAAGTTGCAAGACTCATTGGAGTTCTGAGGTTCAGAACCCCTTAAAAGGGCTAAGTCCGAGCCTCACCCAAGAGGGGACGCTGTGCCTGGGACTGTTTTTCCAATCAGGACTCTGATAGGCTACAAAGGGGCTCCCCAGCCACGTGGGAGTTCAGATGTTGTATATACTTTCATTCTTTCCTATGTCTTTAATTACTCTTCTTTTTTTGTGATTGCTCAATTGTTATAATCATTTAATATAGCCTGGAACTCATCTGATTGAATAAATCTGCCTTTGCATAGCATTTACCGTTTCTGCCTCTTCCTTAGCAGAACAGCAGTGTAGGACAAAGTCTCCGTTTCTTTACTCACTACCAGCTAAGGGTCTCTCTCAGTTCTTTAAGGCTGCCTGGCCACTTCAAGCTAGCAAAGGTGCACCAAAACCTTCTCATGCTTCAAATCTGACTTCTGTCTTCAGCTACAGAAAGGTCTCTGCTTTTAAGGAATTAATTATGTGACTAGCTCAAGCCTACCTGGATAATTTCCCTATCTTCAGGTCACACAATATATTCACAGGAGTGCTATCTCATCACAGTCACAGGTTTTGGGAATCAGGATGGGATATATTTGGGGGGCTTTTTTAGAAATTCTGCCTACCACAACAATTCAATTCCCTCTTAACACCATTAATATATTTAAATGGTTAATGCATTCATTGATATGGCTTGCTTACACATTGCCTTATATTTTGATGTATTTCTTTTAAGGACACTTTGCAATAAAAGATAGCAAACTTCTGAGGATAGAAATAATATAGCGTATTTGTTCATTAATTGGCACTATGTTTGAAACTAAGGATACAGAGATATATAGGACAGTCAGAAAAAAGTCTAATGCAAAAATATTTAGAAGAATTGGAAGAAGTATAAACCTGTTTGAAGAATATTAAAAAAAATGCAGCTATGTGATATGGATATAAGAATTACTTGGATAATTTAGTGACTGTATGACCATGAATAAGAATTTTAATCCCTTATCATGTTTATTCATTTCCAAATGTATTCAAAATATATTCAGTGATTAGCAAATATGTGCAAAAATGAAGACAAAAATTATCAACCTATCTACTAAAAGGAGTGTTTAGGATCAAATGAAATAACCTAGTTTAAAATATTTATAAAGTTATAAAATACTATTTAAATATAAATTATTAAAATTATTAGTGAATGTTCTTATTGAACATTCTTTAAATCTATGTAATCATGCAGAGAGCAATGCATATAACAGATGCTCAATGAAAACATAGACTACCATCATCAAAAAGTAAATATATGCATTATATTTTCTCTTTTTACTACGAAAATTTTCTCTAGGAAAGTAATTTCTTAGTTTTTATCCTTCTTTCATCTACATTCTACCTCATTTACCCTTAGGTTGTACAGGGCATTAATTTTACACTTGCTTAAATGCTTCTTGAAGTAGGAAACTTTCCTGGTAGGTGAGGTGATTCAAGGCCAGACAAGGGTGGCAGATGTCATTGAAACTTTGGGCAGGCCAAAACTGGTTTGGCAGGGTGTCCTCAGTTCCTGTAACCTTTTCTTCTGCTCTTGTTTAACTGCCGGTCATATAACCTGTGCATGCACAGAAAATACTGACTCTTGTCTTTTAGACAACCTTTGAGACACCAGGAACAGGGGTCATCTCCCTCAGAACCAAGATTATGAGGACAGGGAGACATCAGAAGCAGATCAAAGGCAAAAGGTCCTTCAATAGGGAAAATCTGGACAGCTCTATAATTAACAATTGGACTATGCCCACTTCTGTCCCCACCTCTCACCTCCCATTCCAATAAAATCTCCCTTTACTCTCAGATCAGGAGTCATATTTGAGCCATAACTCCTGCTTCTACACTGGTTGACCTTGCATTAAAGCTCTTTCTTTTCTCCAAATCTCAATGTCATAGTATTGGCCTCTATGTGTGTCGGGCAGTGAGCCCTTGCTTGGTAACACCAACACCACTGATGAGGATTGGCTGAGCTTGCCAAAATCAGCAAAGGAAGTTCCCTGTAGTAGGTAACTAATGGATTTGAGCCTGGAGATGGGCAAAACTTAAAATGCTGCTCCAAAAATCACCTGCCATACTACAGTGACAAGCACAGTAACTCAGAAGCTACCACAAACCTACTGCCAAATAAATTTATTAATGAAGTGCTGGACTGTGATATCCATTGGAGGCAGTCATGAAGGGGGCTCTCAATTCACTGTGCATAAGAATAATCTAGAGTTTCTTGTTAAAATCACATACCCAGAACTGTACTCCAAGAAATGCTGATTCAGTATGTCTAGGGGAAGGGAACAGAAATGAGACCTAGGAATATGCACTTTTTAATAAAATAGTCTGAAATATAATGGTAAATCAAAAATATGTATATTATTCTTCTGTGGTCACATGATCAACCACAAAGAAATAGAACTTGAGATCACTGCCTTTGTAAGTCAGCCTGCATGTGAATTCCAACCTCTTCTGGCTGTGTGATCTTGAACAAGTTATTAAAACTTCCTATATCTCTGGAAGCTCATCAGTTAAATGAAGAGCATCATTGTAACTAATAGGAATGTGACAGGGATTAACATTTTAGCTATTTTACTTATTATTATTTTTATTATTCTCATTAAAGCTCTTACAATGGAGTCTTTAAATATTTAGGCACAAAAAAACTTACTTTTTTTGTACATCTTTAAACTAAATAATTAGAAGATTCTGATGATCCCAATGGTGCACTCATAATAACAAAGCCTCTTTTCATATTGTAATAATATGCAACATAGGCACAGAAAGAACAATGCAATAAACCAAGACCTAATTAAGCCAAAGCTATATCATGGGGCAATAACATCTGTTGAGTATTGTCAATCACTACCAAATTGTAAAATGATGATCTTGGGGCCATTGGGGTGACTTTCGTAGACTAAGAAAGGTCAATAAAAATGGCACAATAGGATTCTATTCTACTGTTTTAAAGATTCCTTACTGAGAAAGAAGTACGGGAGGGTGAGAAAGAGAATTGAAGATCTTTCATATTCAAAAACTTTGCTGTTTTCCCCCTAAAATATACTTTTTAGTAAAGTACTTTATGCCCCTTACATACCAGATTCTTTAAATGAAAAACTACATACATGACTCATTAAAATATGATAGATACATTTTGTCAGAAGAGATTATACACAGATTAAAGTTTGAATTACTGGCTTTCAGAGGTGGAACCTTTTCAATGACCCTACCACTTTTGGGGCAGGAAGAGATCTCTAAAGGTGTGAGCCCAGGATGTTGACTTCCCCTGTCCCAGAGGTAGAGTTTTTTTCCTTCACTCTTTCCTCCAACTGCAACAGATTGTCTTCTCTGCAAGGGCACCTGGGTTTTCTGCTTTTCCCCAAAGGCTTAAGGCTTTTGTTCTATAGGGAAGAAAGGTCAGAAGGATCCTGGCAGTTTCTCACCTTTCTCACAGGAACTGCTGCTGTTCTCCCACAGGCGTAGATCACAAGGAAGCTTTCTGTGGTTTCCTACTACAGTTTAATAAAAAAAAAATTGGCTGTTTTTTGTCTTCAGTTCCTGAGGAAGCAATCTCTGAAACTTTGGAATTTCCCATTCTCCTGTCCAGAGTGTCTTTTGTTCTTCATGGTGCAACCAGGACCACACCTGAAAACCAAAACAAGACTCTCATTGAGGAAATCAAGGCCCTCAAAGATCTTTATTGCCATAAACTAGAGCAACTGTCTTTCACTTGGATCTTGTTTACTATGAACTCTAATCAAGGCAGGAGTTGCAGCCATTGCACTAATTGCCATGTGGAATGTGGAAGAGATATTTGTGACCCTTAAGAATGCAGTTTGACATTAGCGTTTGAAATTGAATTGGGAGTGTTGTTCCAAGATTTGGAATGCAATCATGATCACATTTACCAAAGCTTACTTCAATTGACCTGTCAGTAGCATGCAAAAAATGTTTTGTTTACCCTTTTGCTTCTATTTTTCTTTTTCAAGGTAGCTGCTGAAGAATGTTGATGTCAAAGAAGGACATTATATATTTTTTAAAGGGCAAATACTGTATGATGATATGCAGGTTTGTTTTGTAAGTTCACAACTTTTAGTATACACTTACAGTTTATGTATGCTCACTTATGAACAATAAACTTCAAATAAAAAAGTTAAAATAAAGGCAAATTCTCAAGGAGAAATAACAATAATAAATATTTATGTACCTAACGTATGTGCCCCAATACATGAGGCAAACACTGGGAAAACTGAAGGGAGAAACTGATGTCTCTACAATAAAAGTTGGAGATTTCAATATACCACATTCATTATTGGATAGAACATCTAGACAGAGTATCAATAAAGTAGCAGATAGCCTGAATAATATTATCAATGAATTAGACCTAACAAATATATATAGAACACTGCACCCCAAACCAGCTGGATATACATTCTTCTCAAGTATTCATGGATCCTTCTCCAGGATAGACCATATGTTGGGCCACAAAGCAGGTGTCAATAAATTTTAAAAGATTGAAATTATACAAAAAACTTTCTCTGATCATAATGGAACAAAGCAAGAAATTAATAAAAGGTAGAGAAAAGGAAAATTTACAAGTATATGGAAGTTAAACAGCATGCTTTTAAATAATCAGTGGGTCAAAGAAGAAATTTCAATATAAACCAGTAAATATCTCAAGACAAATGAAAAGGAGAGCACAACATATCAATATACCTATGGATACAGTGAAGGCACTGCTGAGAGGGAAATTCATAGCCCTAAATGTTTACATTTAAAAAGATGAACTAAAATCAAATACCTAATTCAACACCTGGAGGAACAAGCAAATTAAACCCAAAGCAAGTAGAAGGAAAAATAAATAAAGGTTATAGCAGAAATAAATGAAACTGAGAATAGCAGCAACAACAAAAACTACAGAAAGAATCAACAAAATCTAAAGTTGGTTCTTTGAGAAGATCAACAAAATTAACTCCTCTGCTAGACTGACAAACTAAAGAAAAAGAGAAGATACAAATAAATAAAATCAGTAAAGACAGGGGGGGCATTACCACTGACCACACAGAAATAAAAGAGATCATAAGAAGATACCACAAACAACTGTACACCAATAAACTAGACGATGCAGATGAAATGGATAAATTCCTAGAAACACAAGAACAACCTACACTGACTCTAGAAGAAACACAAGTCCTCAACAAACCAGTCACAAGTAAAAGAGATTGAAACATTCATCAAAAAGTTCCCCAAAAGGAAAAGTCCAGTACCAAATGGATTCACAGGTGAATTCTACCAATCATTCAAACAAGATTTAATACCAATCTTGCCCAAACTCTTCCAAAAATTTGAACAAGAAGGAACCCTACCAAACTCATTCTATGAAGCCAACGTCACTCTAATAGCAAAGCCAGATAAAGATACTACAGAAAAAAAGAAAGAAAGAAAATTACAGACCAATTTCTCTAATGAATAGATGCAAAAATTCTCAACAAAATATTTTCTAATCAAATCCAACAGCACATTAAAAGAATCATGATCAAGTGGGTTTTAACCCAATTATGCAAGGGTGGTTCAACACAAGAAAATCAATCGGTGTAATACATCATATTAATAAATCATGGAAGAATAGTCAAATGATGATCTTGATTCACACAGCAAAGACAATTGACAAAATCCAGCATCCTTTCTTGATAAAAATATTCTGAAAGATAGGAATAGAAGGAAACTTTCTCAATATGATAAAGTGCATATATGAAAAACCCACAATTAACATTGTATGTAATGGGGAAAGACTGAAAGCTCTCCCAGCTAGATCAGGAATAAGACAAGGATGCCCACAGTCACCACTGGTAATCAATATTGTACTAGAAGTTCTAGTTAGATCAATTAGGCAAGGAAAAGAAATAAAATGCACCCAAATAGGAAAGGGAGAAGTGAAATTTTCTATATTGACTGATGATATTATCCTATACATAGAAAATTCTGAGAAATACACAACAAAGCTACTAGAGTTAATAGATGAGTTCAGCAAAGTGGCAGAATACAAGATTAAGATATGAAAACCAGTAGCATTTCTATACACTACTAATGAGCAAACTGAGGAGGAAAATAGGGGAAAAAATTCCATTTACAATAGCAACTAAAAGAATAAAATATTTAGGCAAAATCTAACTGTGGCAGTTTGATTTTATTGATGAATTCCAAAAAGAAATACTGATCCTGTTTATAAACTGGTCTGTCAGAGGTTTTACTTTTACTTGATTAAATAATGATTCAAGCTTTGATTGGGACACATCAATAGGACATTGAGTACCTGCCCCCTTGGTGGGGGGCAAGAATGTGAATAAGCAATCTACACAATGGGAGAAAATATTTGGAAACTACATATTTTAGTTTCTAAAAGCTGCTAATGCAATATACAAAAATGGTTTGGCTTTTATAATGGAAATTTATTATGTTAAAAGCATACAGTTATGAAGTTGTGAAAATGTCCAAATCAAGGCATCCTTAGAGATGCTGTCTCAAGAAGGTTCAGCTGTGGGTGATCAGACAAACAGTGATGTCATCTAAAGATGCTTTCTCTCTGAGCTCAGCTGTGGGCAATCAGGCATATGTCTCACCTGTCCCCTCTCTTCCAGTCCTTGTCTCTCTCAGCCTCTCATAGTTTGTCTGTCTCTGCCACATTTTCTTAGGCTTTTTCGTCCTCCATTTATAAAGGACACCTATAAAAGTATTAATATTCACCTTGAATGAGGTGGGTTATATCTTAAGTTAATGAGTTCACACCATAGGAATGGATTAACTTTAAGAACATTCTTTTCTGGGCTCCACAAATGACTCAGATAAACATACCACATGTCTGATAAGGGCTTGCTATCCATGTTATATAAGGAGATCATAACTCAATGATAAAAGACAAACAATCCAATTTTAAAATGGACAAAAGACTTGAAGAGACATTTTTTTCAAAGGGGAAATCCAAAAAACGCATGAAAAGATGTTTAACATCACAAGATATTAGGGAAATGCAGATCAAAACTACAATGAGATATCATTTCAAACCTTATAGAATGACCATAATTAAAAACAGAAAATTACAAGTACTGGAGATGATGTGGAAAAATAGGAAAATTCCTTCACTGTTGATGGGAATGTAGAATGGTGCAGCCTCTGTGGAAGAGAGTTTGGCAGTTCCACAGGTAGCTAAAAATAGAACTGCCATATGATCCAGCAATCCCTCATCCAGGAATATATTCAGAAGAACTTAAAGCAAGTATATGAACTGACATTTACACACCAATATTCCTAGTGGCATTATTAGTGATTGCCAAAAATGGAACCAGCCCATGTGTCCATCAACTGATTACTAGATAAACAGTGATATTTAAATACAATGTAATACTATTTAAATTTAAGAAGAAATGAAGTCAAGATGCAGATGAAAACCTGGATGAACCTTGAGGACATTATGTTGAGTGAAATAAGCCAGATACAAAACGGACAAATATTTTATGGTCTCATAATATGAACTAAATATGATGAATAAACTCAGAGAGTCAAAATCTAGAGTATAGGTTGCTAGGAGATAAAGTGAGGGTTGAAAAGGGGAGCTGGTGCTTAATGTATGTAGAATTTTTAATAGAATTGATTATTAATATATGGAAATACATAGAGTTGATGGCAACACATTATAGTGAGTATCACTAATATTGCTGATTTATGAATCAAATGAGTTTGATTATAAGGGCAAAAATCTATCTGAAGGAGCTGCTTTGGGGATCTGCAGACCAGGAGAGTGCTGCACATTATCTAGGAGGGAGAGGGACAGAGAGACAAAGAGGCCAAATGAAAACTGTGAGTTACTCACCCCTGTAGATGGGAAGGGCATATATACCTCACCCTCAAGGGATATAACCATGGTAAAATCCTTGGCTCACAGCAGGAGAAAGAAGGCCCTCCTTCCTGGGAGAAAGAGAGGTCTGGTGGAGAGCAGAGAGTGTTTTCTCTTCAGTGAGTTTGCCGTCTGAGCCTGCTTTGAAACTGGGCTGTAGCCAGCCCAGCAAATGGAGGTTGAAAGAGACCTATCTGTGGGGGAGCTGATGGGCAAATAAGTGTGGGACTGGCATGCAGCAAACTCAGAGAGAAAGAGAGAGAGGCATACGTGTGAGGGGATATAGGGTGGGTAGAATAGAGGGGCAGAAAAAGACCCCAGCCAGTATTGAAGTGGCCCCAGGGAGAGCGGAGTGGGGGATCTGATCAGGCAAGCTGTCACACTCACCCATCTTGGGAAAGAGACAACTAGGTCAGTGAGCAGCCCTGGAAAGAAGAAAGCCAGAAGAGATAACCAGCAAACTGTTAGAAGTCCAACTCGCCTGAGGGGAAACAAGGCAAGGAGAACCAGATAAGCTTCCAAAAGCTTACCTAACCTGTGGAGTGGGAGTAGCTCAGTAGAGGAATGCCTGCCTCACAGATACTAGGTCCCTGTTCAATTCCGGTACCCTCTAAGAGAACGGATCCAGAGAGTGATTCAGTAGGTTTCTGGAACCCAGCCAACACCTTGTGAAAGGGAGCTTACAGGCTGTGATTTTTCTGTTTTAGATTTTTTGATCATTATTTTATATTTTTCATTATTATTATTTTTTCTTTATTTTATTTTCTAAAAACCAGGTACCTTAGCTGTGGAGGGCAGTCTGAAAGGTAATTGACCGATAAGCACCAGCAGCCTGAGATGGTTCCTAGGGGCCTAAGAGGAAAGCCTGTTTTTACTGGGCTGTTTTTTTGTTTTTTGGGTTTTTTTTTCTTTCTTTCTTTCTTTTCTTTTTTTCTTTTCCTTCTTTTTTCATCTTAGTTTCTTTCTTCTTTCTTCTTCCCTCCCTCCCTCCCTGCCTCCATCCCTCCCTTCCTCCCTTCCTTTCTTCCTTCCTTTCTTTCTTTTTTCCCTCTTCCTTTGCTTTTCTTCCATTTCACCATCTCTTGTTTGATCTTCACCTTTTTTTTCTTTCTCTTCCCATCTTTCCAGTCTTTTACTTTATTCTATTTTTTTTTTCTGGTTTCATTTTTTTATTCCACCTTTTTTATTCTACTTCCTTTGTAATTTTTATGACTTTTCACTCATTACTTTTTTCCCCCTGGCTCTTATATGGTTCATTTTCTATCTTTAATATTGTTATTATTTTTGTTGTTGTTCTTTTTTCCTTTTTCTCTTTCTTTTTGGATGGTCTTAATATTTTTTCAAGGAAACACGGACAAGTACAAGGATATAGAATAAGTGCAACCAAGTGTCAAAAAGGAACCTTAACACAAAATAAAACAAAATAAAACCCTAGAGTAGAAAGAGAAGCTAACCATATGAATAAGCCCATCAAGATAAGCAGATGCCTAGACATCAGCAAAAAAATAAAAGCCATAATAAGACACAGAAGACATGGCCCAGTCTAATGAACAAATTAAAAAACAGGAAGAAATGCAGAATGTGGAACAACTAACCAAGGATGTCCAAACAAAAATCATGGATCAACTTAATGAAATGAAGGAAAAGATTAAGGATATTAAGAAGACACTGGGGGAACATACTAAAGAAGGGTGGGGGCGACTCGGTTGGACTATCTATGGAACTGGGAGTGGGCTGGAGGAAGGAACAGGTAAACTACGGGGATAGCAAGTTTGGTTAAAACTACAATGTGGGAATGTTCTTTTGGCAAATATGGCAGGGGAGAGTTACTGGTGCAGGGCGCCTGGGGTGGGTGGATATGTGGAATAGGGCACACATAGGGCATGCTTCTATGGTCTCTGATGTGTAATCTTTTCATAGTGTATTATCTCAGTGGGTGATACCCATACAATAAACAAGAAAATGTTAAGCTCCCATCCTGGGTTGCCTTTCTATGTTATCAGGTAGAAGGGCAAGAATCTCTCGAGAACATAGGCAGTGCCTAATCAAAGAAAACAGACCGCGATACATCAAGCCCTCAATATTAATGCATGTAACTATGAACCTTATTCTTCAAAAATGGAAACTTAGCGGTTAGTATAGGTTCCAAGGGGAGTGGCAAGGAAGAATAGATGGAACATAGGGCATTTTTAGGGCTTTAGAATTGTTTTGCATGATCTTGCAATGACAGCTACAGGCCATTATAAATTTTGTCAAAACCTATGAAGGTGTATGGTGAAAAAGGTAAACCATAATATAAGCTAGTGCCCATGGCTAGTAACAATGCCTCAATACTTGTTCATCAATTGCATCAATTGTAACAAATGTACCATACTCATGTAAGATGTTGTTAATTGAAGGAAATGTGAGAGGGGGAGGAGTGCAGTATATGGGAATCTCCTATATTTTCTATGTATTCTCTGTAACCTAAAGCTTTTTTGAAAATAAATTGAAAAAAAAATTAGACACTGGGAAACATACAGAAGAAATTATCACTTTACATAAAAGATAACAGATTTTACGGTGATGATAGACACAACACAAAAAAATTGTATTATATTTGTTACTTTATTATTATTATTTAATTTTTTAGCTTTATTTTGGGGGAGGTTTTAGATTGCAGAAGTGTGACAACTGTGGCAGGGGAGGATCACTGGTATGGGGTATCAGTGGTGGGGGTATGTGTGAGGAAGGGTGCAACTGAGAATGCCTCTATGGAATATGAATGTGTTCAAGTGGTCATGGGGTGTTGTCTTAGTGGGTGGAGACCCACATAATAACCAAAAAATATTGAATTCCCATCCTGGAAAGTCCTGCTACATTCTCTAATAGAGTCACAAGAATCCCTAGAGTACATGGGCAGTACCCAGTGAAGGAGGATAGACCAGTACACCAGGTCCTAAATATTGTTGCTTGTACTAATAACCTCATTCTTGTGAAATTGAAACTTAGCCTAGTATTATGGATTGCCTAAGAGTTACTTTCTGAAAGCCTCCTTGTTGCCCTAATGTGGACTCCCTCTAAGCCAAACATAGCATATAAACACACTAACTATCCCACAGCATAGAAAATGACTTCTGAGGATGAGCCTCCCTGGTACCAAGTGATTATTATGAAGTGCCAACTATTGATGTATTTGGAAAAAGGCCTTGACCAAAAGGGGGAATTATTAAATACAAATGAGTTTTTGTGGCTAGGAGATTTCAAAGTGAGTCAGGAAGTCTTTCCAGAAGTTACGCTTATGCACATCTCAGGAGGATCTCACTGACTGCCACAGTAAACAGTACCTCAAACAAGGGAGCTCCTGAGGGCTCAAGAGTCATCTAAATACTATATGCAGGGCAGACAATGCCAGGAATTTGACACCTTGTCATGGGTCTTACCTTGGAATATATGATATCCTATCCTCCCAATTTATTGGAGTTAGACTCATTTATAGTTTTCCTACACATGGCTCTTATGCTCCTTTTATTTGAACCTATAATTAGCACTATACCATTTAAATATGTGTTCCCAGAGACTTAAATCTTCCAGCTGTTCATGTACCAGTAAAGCCCTGAATCTCAGCAGAGTTGTAGCCCACAGCTACTCTCCAGTTCATCAGAGTCACCCAGAACAACTAACAAAAGGATGATGATGGACAACTTCAATTCCAAAAAACAGATTATCTACAACTACAAGTAAGACAGTTCCATCTACCTGTCCCATGGAACCTAAGGCCCCACTCAATCAGAAGCAAAGTGGGCATCACCATTCCAAAATCTTCAAGATTGAGCAATGAACAAAAATAAAGGGGGAATGCAACTATGGACTAAAGTAGGCTTATTATTACTCTAGTAAAGGAAGAATTTGTAACACTGATATGAAAGCAGTGGCCACCAGAGATTCTAAGGGGAGGAAGAGGATGGAATCCGTTTAACATGGATCATTTTGGGGACATTGGATTGTTCTGCAAGATGCTGCAATGATGGATGCAGACCATTATACTTTTTTTTTTTTTTTTTGGAGGTACCGGGGATTGAACCCAGAGCTTCGTACATGGGAAGCAGGTGCTCAAACACTGAGCTACATCCACTCCCCAGTGAAAGTTGTTTTTTTGTTTCTCATTTGTTTGTTTTTAGGAAGTACCATGGATTGAACCCAGGATCTCATACATGGGAGGTAGGAACTCAACCACTTGAGGTACATCTGATCCCCATATACTTTTTGTTCAAACCTACAAAATGGTGCAGTATAAAGTGTAAACCATAATGTAAACTATAGACCTTGGTTATTAGCAATGCTTCAAAATGTGTTCATCAATTGTAACAAATATACCACATTAATGAAAGATCTTGTTAATGGGGAAAATTGTAGAAGTGGGAGGGGGTGTGGTATGTGGGAATCCCCTATATTTTCTATGTAAATTTTCTGTAATCTAAACTTCTATATAAATAAAGATAAAATAAAATTTAAAAAAATAAATGTGATTGTTGCTGAAAGGGGTAGTATAGGGATCTAAATGTCATTTGAAAGGAAGCTAAAGGATAATTTAAGGACTGTAACATAGTGAACTTGGTGGTGGGCGAATATTGTGGCTAATAATACAAATACAAGAATTCTCATCTATGAACTAGAACAAATGGACATCACTATTACAAGGTGTTAAGAATATGGTGATACAGGGGCAAAATACACTAATATAACTTATGGACTATAGTTAAAAGTAATATTGTAATATTCTTGCATCAATGATAAAGAAGGTACTATAACAATGCTAAGGGTTAACTATAGGGAGGTAAAAGGAGCATAGAACTTTTCCTTTTGAAGTAATGAAAATGTGCTAAAATTGAGTGAGGTGATAACAGCATACCTCGGTGATGAAACTGAGAGCCACTGGGTATACACTTTGGATGGATTATACAAGGCATGGGACAAAAACCACAATGAATCCTGTGGTGGATAATGGACTATGGTTAATAGCATAAATATGAGATGTTCTATCATGAACTATGACAAAAATATAATACTAATACATGGTGTTAATAATAGGGTGGTTTATGGAAAATTTGCACCAAATGGAAGCTATGGACTATAGATAGCAGTAATATTTTGATACATTTGTAACAAATATTCCAAAACAATCCAAGGTGTTTGTGGTGAGGTGATGTATAGGAACACTGTATGTTAAGCATGATTCTTTTGTAAGCTCACAACGTCTCTTAAAAAAATGAAAAAAAAAAATTACATGCAATGGAAAAAAAAAATTATCTAAATTCTTTTTACCAACTTGTATGACACCAATATCTGCCCTAGGTAGCAAGTGCTTGCATCCTATCTTTTCGTAGAGGATCCTGCCCTTTCTTAGAGTTTAGGCCAGTTGATTGCCCTGTGTGGTGGTTTGAGGCTGTATGTATCCCAGAAAAATTAAAAGTTAATGTTAATCCATTCCTGTGGGTGTGGACCCATTTTAGGTAGGATCTTTTGGTGAGTTAAATGTGGTCCATCTCATTTGGGTCTTAATGATCTAACTGAAGGCATTTATAAGAGAATGAAATTCAGACAAAGAGAGAGAAAGCCATGAAAGAAAAGAAGGGAGAGAGCAGCAGACACTGCAATGCACCTTGCTTTGTGACAGAGGAATCCAGGATCACCAGCAGTTGGTCTTCAGGAAGAGAGCATCATCTTGATGATGCCTTGATTTGGACATTTCATAGCTTCAAAATGTAAGCTTGTAAGCTAATAAATTCTCATAGCTAAAGCAAACACATTTTATGGTACTTTCTTTTTGTAGCTTTGTAAACTAAAACACCCTACAACCTCAATTATCTGTTTCCTTCAAGAAAAGTTATTGCTTGGAAGATTTCATTTATTTTTGTTGTTGTTATAAGGATGGGAATGACACACTATTTTTTTGCACCACAAGTCGAAACCACAGGCCAAACTTTTATTTTTGTCATTTCCCCCCAATTTAACAGATACTCTACAATGTATGTAGTGCATTAGAATATTATAATTGATAATTTTTATAAATAAATAAATATAGTTATATAGGGTATGTATTCACAATTACCAAAAAGGAAGCAAAATCAAAAGTACCAAGAAGACTGGAAAATATATTAGGGTAGATTTAATGAACCATACTATGGAAACTCATCTGCAAAGGTCTATTTGCATTGTCTTGTAAAGTGCACAGTCACTGTGATTGTGGGAAGTGTTTTCCTTTCAAAAAGCATTCTTCTTGATAAAAATTTAATTCCAGGGCATGAAATAAAGATTCAGTATGGAGACAACATATAGTGGTGGTTTCTAGTGAGGAAGTTTGAATTTCTTGCTGTTATGGCTAACAGTCTATTTGATAAGAAAGAAATCTAGTCAGAGTAAAACCTGGATGTTTTGTGGAGGGATATCTGAGTTGCTCCTGACCACATGATAAAGTCCAGAGGGAATTCTCAAAGTCAGTTTGGTAAGGATTTGGAAGATTACCTGTAAAATTAGTTTTGGCTATCCCAGGAAATGGAATTGAAGATTTATTAAATGTAACATCTATACCCTGATGGGCTTTTGCTTTCAGCCTGGTTAGAGGCGCTCTTGATTATTTAGCACTATGAAAAAACAAATGAAAAACTGGATGAAATATATAAAATAATTCTTTTGCAGACATTGTACAAGAAAAGGCACAGGGTTGTGATCCACAGGAGAAGAAAATAAACAAAGTGAGCTTCACCAGTGGCCCGGGTTTCTGCCTGGAAAGATATACCAGAGCCCCATACAGC
The DNA here is from genome assembly GCA_026826555.1 of Tolypeutes matacus. Taxonomy (NCBI): domain Eukaryota; kingdom Metazoa; phylum Chordata; class Mammalia; order Cingulata; family Chlamyphoridae; genus Tolypeutes; species Tolypeutes matacus. The sequence goes on from JAKSZT010053887.1 coordinate 37,131,348, forward strand.
AGTGGGAAAACAAGGCTACCTTAAGGAATAGGAAACAGAGATTAAAGTACAGGGAGGCAAGTGTTTACCAACAGATGACTGGTTAAGCAACTGTGGTATATATATACAATGGACTGTTACTAGGCTGTAAGAAGGAATGCAGTACTGAACTGACACATGTAACAACATGAAGGAACCTTTAAGACATTATGTTGAGTGAAGTAAGCCAGTCATTGAAGGACAAATATTACATGACCTCACTGATAGAACTTAAGCAAATTGAGCACTCTCACAGAGCTAGAGACGGGAAGATAGGTTATCAGGAGACAGAAAGGGAGTAGAAGATGCTCAAATCTATGATAAGGTGGAAGGAGGTGGTTTGGCAGTTTGGGAGTGGATGAGCATGAGAGTGGTGCAGTGATGTGCTTGGGCTTGATGGTGCAGGAATGTGAGGGGGAGTAGGGTGAGGGAGGGAATGAGTTGGACTAACTATTGAACTAAGGGGAGGGTTGGAGGAAGCAGCATGTGATCTCTGGGTATTTGCAGGTCTGTGGTTAAAACAGGTAAATATGGCAGGGGGGAGTTACTGATGCAGGGTGTCGGGTGTGGAGGGATATGTGGGATAGGGTGCACATGGGGCATGCCTCTATGGACTACAAAAGTGTTCATCTTGTCATAGTGTATTATCTCAGTGGGTGGAGACCCATACAATAAACAAGAACATATTAATCTCCCATCCTGGGGAGTCTTGCTATGTTCTCAATTAGAGGGGCAAGAATCTCTCAAGAACATAAGCAGTGCCTAATTAAAAAAAAAACAGACCAATATATCAAGCCCTCGATATTATGACATGTAGCTATGAACCTTATTCTTCAAAAATTGAAACTTAGTAGTTACCATAGGATCTGAGGAGAAGGAGAAAAGAAAAGAATAGATGGATCAAACAATATATTACACAATATATTTGGTTCATAGTAATGCATTCATACAGTATTTGTCCTTTTGTGTCTGGCTTGCTTCACTCAACATAATGTCCTCCAGGTTCATTAAAAAAAAAAAATTACATGTATCCATTACATTTAATTGAGAAATATATATTTATTCATCTGTGTTTACTTTTAAGTTTTTAATTGTTTATGTTTTCAATTATTAAATGTACAAAATAAAGTTAAAAAAAAAGAATAGATGGAACATAAGTTAGTAGCAATGCTTCAATATTTGTATAACAACTGTAACAAATGTACCATGCATATGTAAAATGTTATTAATAAGGAGAATAGGAGGGGGAATCCTCTATATTTTCTATGTGACTTTTCTATAACCTAAAGCTATTTTGAAAATAAAGTGAAAAAAAAAATAACAAGACACTGGGGGATCATGCAGAATAAACTGTCATAAAAGGTAAAAGATGTTATGGTGATGAAAGACACAATAAAAATTCTTTTATTTTTTTATTTATTGATTTTTTGGTATTTTATTTGTTATTTATTATTTTCTTATTTTTATTTGTTTATTTTTTTGTCTTTGTTTTGGGGGAGGTTTTGGATCACAGAAGGGTCACAACTGTGGCAGGGGAGGATCACTGGAGCGGGGTGTCAGTGATAGGGGGATGTGTGGGGAGGGGTGCACCTGGGGCATGCCTCAATGGTATATGAATATGTTCAAGTGGTCATGGGGCATTGCCTCAGTGGGTGGAGACCCACACAATAACTGTAAGAATATTGAATTCCCATCCTGGGAAGTCCTGTTATATTCTCTAATAGAGGGGCAAGAATCCCCTGAGTACATGCACAGTGTTTAGCGAAGGAGGACAGACCATTAAGCCAAGCCCTTGTTATTGATGGTTGTACTTATGAACCCTTTCTTGTGAAATTAAAACTTAGCCTAGTATTATATATTGCCTAAGAGTTACCTTCTAAAAGCCTCCTTGTTGCTCAAATGTGGCCTCTACTTAAGCCAAATTCAGCATATAAATGCACTACCTTTCCCCTGGTGTGGGACATGACTCCAGAGGGATTATTACCAAGTGCTAACTAGTGATGCATCTAGAAAAAGAACTTGAGCAAAAGAGGTAAGTATTAAATACAAATGCATTTTTACAGCTAAGAGATTTCAAAATGAGTCAGGAGGTCATTCCAGAGGTTACATTTATGCACATCTCAGCAGGATCTCATTGAATGCCACAGTAAACAGTGCCTCAAACAGTGGGGTTCCTGAGGGCTCTAGAAACATCTAGATACTATAGGCAAGGCAGATATCTCAGGAACTTGGCACCCTGTCAATGTGCCTTACTTTGGAATATATGCTCCCCAATGTAACAGAGTTAGACTCATTTGTAATTTCCCTACACATGGCTCCTCTATCCCTTTTATTTGAACCTATAATTATCACTGTATTTGTTAAATATATGTCCCAGAGACTTAAATCTTTGGTCTGTTCATATGTCAGTTGAGCCCTGAATGTTAGCATAGTTGCAACACCTACTCTTCAGTTTATTGGACTTGCCCAGGACAACTAACAAAAGGAAAATGATGGACAAAAATTCCATCCCAAAAAACAGAAAGTATCTACTTATGCAAACAAGACAGGTCCATCCATCTACCTCATGGAATCCAAGTGTCCTCTCAATCAGATACAGGGTGGGCATAAGCATCCCCAAATCCTAAAGTAGACATTATTATTACAGCAATGGAAGAACTTGTATCATTGATATAGAGGCATTGGCCACCAGAGGTTCTGAGGGGAGGGAGAGAGAATAGGTGTAACATGGGGACATTTTTGGGACATTGGAATTGTCCTGTATGACATCGCAATGATGGATACAGGCCATTATACATTTTGTCAAAATCTATAAAATTTTGTGGACAAAGTGTTAATTATAACGTAAACTATAGTCCATGGTTAGTAGCAATGCTTCAATATGTGTTCGTCAATTGTAACAAATGTTCTACACTAATGAAAGATGTTGTTAATAGGGGAATATGTGGGAGGACAAGGGGGTGTGTATATGGGAATCCCCGATATTTTTGATGTAACATTTTTGTAATCTAAAGCTTCTTTAAAAATAAAATGTTAAAAAAAAAAGTTCAGAGAGGGATCATGGGAAGATGGAAGATGGTAGATTAGGAAGCTTCAGGAAACAATCTCTCCATCAAAAATACTATTGATATGGCAGGAATTTTTTTTATCAACTGCTTTGAAACTCCTGAGTCTGGAGGAACACTGCATCTCCCAGGGAGTAACAGAAGGAAGAGGCTGGTAAACTGTGAAACAGACAGTGAGTTTCATCCTTTCTGGTGTGGCTACCATTCCCCTTCCCTTAGCCTCCCAGCATGCAGCAGAGGGGACTGGAACTCTGGTTCCTGTTTCAACATGTTGGTGCCAGTGTGGGACATAAAGAACTAGTCCTCCAAATTCTGGGGATCTGTGGTCTGATCCCAGATTCTATCTTTGTTCAGCTACTTCAAATCACAGGGGTCACTCTTAGACCAGTCATTGTTCCAAACACCAAAGGGCAAATGTTGTAGAGGAATCTTAAAAACAGTAAACCTCCTCAAAACTATGGAAAACAGCTAAAGGACTGCATTGAACAGGAGAGTGCTGAATTCAGAAAACACAAATTCAAAAGACATAGAAAAAGCTCCTGTGACCTTGCTGGCCCCTCCCCCAACAATTAAGTTGAAACACCCTGGGGCAAATGATTACCTGTATTAAACTATTCAAGAGTACACCCAGAGGGTAGCAGTCTATTCCAAAGGAAGTAAAGGGGCCTGTTGGTGGTTTGGAGCTGTATGTAACCCAGAAAAACATGTTCTTAAACTTAATTCATTCCAGTGGGTGTGAGCTCATTATAAGTAGGAATTTTTTGATGAAGTTAGTTCAGTTAAAGTGTGGCCCACCTCAAACAGTATGGGTCTTAATCCTATTACTGGAGTCCTTTATAAGTGAAATGAAATTCAGACAGAGAAAAAGCCACAGAGGGAATAGTCAGAAAATGTATGTCAATGGAGCCCAGAAGAGAAGGAAGAGACAAGGAAATGCCTACACAGGCCTTGTCATTTGACAAGCTGAGGACCAAGGATCCCTAGCAACAGCCCCAAAATGCCACAGTCTTTCAAGAGAAAGCATTGCATTGATGATGCCTTGATTTGGATTTTCTTTTTGCCTCAAAACTCTGAGCCATTAAATTCCCATTATTTGTCATCCCTTTGCATGCTTGAAAAGCCCAAGAATCTAAAATAAAGGCATTCACCCAAGCTCCTGTAAATGGTGAATCCCCAAGGCCTCCAGCAAGCAAAAGCCCAGTAGAAAAGGCAAACTTCCAGGCTTGGCTCCAGGCAGGTTCAGATAAGACAGAGAGGACACTGCACTTCCCATTTGCTTCAGGCTGATCTTCTTAATAGGATGGATAAGCTCTGAAGGAAACCACCAGCCAAAGCACAGCCAATTTATAAAGAGAATAAGAGGTGCTTTTTGCCTGGGTTGTTTGTTTTGATTAGTTCCTGGCATTCAAGAAAATCTCAGTCATATCATTAACTGGATACTAACTTGAGGGACTAAATCAAAGAGTGAACATTTAAAAATATTAAAAGGTACAGTGTAGAACAAAGGATTACAAGAACAAAAAAACTGGAAATGATGGCTCATCCAAAGGATAAGATAAAAATCTTATTCAATGAAGAGGACCAGACTTTGGATTTACCTGACAGAGACTTTAAAATAATGATGTTCAACATGCTGAAGAAGATAAAGGAAAGCATAGAGTAAGAATTAAAGAATATGAAGAAAACATTGAATGAATAATGTGGGAATATCTCTAGAAAAATGCTGGAGTTGAAGAACAAAATACCTGATATGAAAAATTCCCTACATAGTTTTAAAAGCAGATTGGAGATGGCAGAAGAAAGAATCAGTGAACTTGAAGACAAGACAACTGAAAGGATTCAGGCTGAAGTTCTGACACCTGTGACAACATGGATGAACCTGGAGACATAGTGTTGAGTGAAAGATACCAAAGGACAAATACTTTATGGCCTCACTGATATGAGCTAGTTAGAATAATCAAACTCATAGAATCAGAATCTAGAATATAGGTTATCAGGGGCCAGGGTGGGATAGAGAATGGAGAGATAATGTTTAAATTGTACAGAATTTCCATTTGAGTAGATTATAAAATTTTGGTAATGAATGACAGTAGTGTTAGCACAACATTGCAAATGTAATTAACAATACTAATTATATGCTTGAATGTAGTGAAATGGGGAGATTTTAGGTTGTTTATATGTTATTAAAATAAAAATTAAAAAAAAAAAACCCACAAGAATGTAGAACACAAACAGTGAACTCTATTGTAAATAAGGGACTATAATTAAGAGTACAAGTATAAAATTGTTCTTTCATGAGCTGTAACAAAAGTACCACACTAATGCAGGATGTTGATAATACAGTGGCATATGGAAATACTGTATTTTATGCATGATTTTTTTGTGTAAACCTACATATTCTCCAATTAAAAAAAGAGAAAAAAAATTCAGAGAGGAAAAAAATCAAAAGACTTTGTCAAGAAAATAAAGAAGCAGCCTACTCAATGGGAGAAAATATTTGGAAAACACATATCTGACAAGGGCTTGATATCCATATTATATAAAGAGATCATACAACTCAATGATAAAAACAAACAAACAAGCAACCCAGTTGAAAAAGGTACAAAAAACTTGAATAGATAATTTTCCAAAGAGGAAATATAAATGGGCAAAAAGCACATTAATGATACAGGCCTTTATAAATCTTGCCATAACCTATAGAATTGGGTGGGAGAGAGTGTAAACTACAATGTAAACTTTAATCCATGCTTAGTGGCAATGCTCTAAAATGTGTTCATCAATTGCAATGAATGTACCTCACTAATGAAGGATGTTGTTAATGTGGGAAAATGTGGGAGGTGTGGGGAGCGGGGCATATGGGAATCCTCTATATTTTTTATGTAAGTTTTATGTAATCTAAGTATCTTTAAAATAAAAAATAAAAAATATATTTAAAAGAAACAAAAAAAAAAAAACCCTAAATCTCATATTCAGTTTTTACCTTTAGCATCGACCTTCTTTGCTTTTGCTATAAAAATATTACAATATTTCTGTTAACTGTATAATATTACGGTTAACTGTAAAACCTAAGTATCTTTAAAAAAATAAAAAGAAATAATTTTTTTTTAAAAAAGCAAATGAAATGACATTCAATCTCACTAGCTATTGGCAAAATACATATCAAGGCTACAACGAGATACCATTTCACAACTTATAAAATGGCCATCATTAAAAAACAAACAAACAAATAAACAGAAGTACAGAAGTACTACAAATGCTGAAGAGGATGTGGAGGAAGAGGAACACTCCTTCACTGCTGTTGGGAATGTAGAATAGTGCAGCCCCAATGAAAGACAGTTTGGCAGTTCCTCAAGCAGTTGAATATAGAACTGCCACTTAATCCAGCAATCCAGTTACTAGAAATATATTCAGAAGTGAAAGCAAAGACATGAACTGACATTTGCACACAGATATTCATAGAAGCATTATTCACAATTGCTAAAATATGGAACCAGCCCAAGTGTCCATAAACTGATGGATGGCTAAAAAAAAAAAAATGTGGTATATACATACAATGAAATACTATTCAGTGGTAAGAAGAAATGAAATCAGGATGCATATGACAACATATATGAACCTTGAGGACATTATGTTGAGTAAAATAAGCCAGATACAAAATGATAAATATTGTATGGTCTCACTAATATGAACTAAATATGATGAGTAAAGTCATAGAGGTAAACTTTAGAGTATAGGTTATAAGGAAATAGAATGTGTGTTGAGAATGGGAGCTGATGCTCGTTGTATGTAGAATTTTAACGAAGTTTATTGTAAAAGTGTGGAAATGAATAGAGTTGATGGTAAGACATTATAGTGGCTATAACAAACACTGCTGATTTATAAATTAGATTGTGGCTGAAAGGGGTTGTCTGTGGATGTAAATGTCAATTGAAAAGAAACTAGAGAATAATCTAGGTTATGTATAACAGTGATTTCATGGTGGATGAAGATTGTGGTTAATAGTATAAATATAAGAATGTTCTCTTACAAAGTGTTAAGAATATGGTGATACACAGCAAAATTACAACTAATGTAACTTATGGATGATAGATAACAGTAATTTTGTAATATTTGCAGTAACAGCAAAGACGATCTTTTATCAATTCTAAGAGACAACCATAGAGGGCATAATGGGATATGGGATTTTTCCTTTTGAAGTAATGAAAACATTCTAAAATTGACTGAGATGATGACAGCATAAATCTGTGATGAAAAGAAGAGCCCCTGAGTGTACACTTTGAATGGATTGTACAAAGCATGGGGTTGCATATCACAGGGAATCCAGTGGTGGAAGATGCACTGTGGTGAATACAAGAAATATGAGAACATTTTCTCATGAACTATAACAAGTGTATACTACTAATACAGGGTGTTAATAATTGGGTGAGTTGGTGAAAAATACACCAAATGTGAGGTATGGGCTATAGTTAGTAATAATATTTTGAGGATTCTCTTTCATAGTTTGTAACAAATGTTTCACAACAATGCAAGGTTTTGGTGGTGGCTTGATGTATGGGAGCCTTGTATGATGATATGCGTGCTTGTCTTGTAAGTTCACAACTCATACTTTACATCTATTGTTTATGTTTGTTCATGTATGAATGATATACTTCAATAAAATTTTATTTTAAAAATTCCATTGAGAAAACAGAAGAATGAAAATAACATAAAGAAAACATTAAAGTGGTTAGAAAAATAGTGGAAATGGAAGACAGGCAAAGAGGAATTTTCACATTAATTGGAGTCTCTGAAGAAGAAAAATAAAACAAAGGACCAGTGATTATGTTTAATATTGTCTTCCAAACCAGATATAGAAAAAGACCTAAATCTGTACATTGGAAGGGATCAGAAATTGTCTGGGAAAATTAACCCATAATAATCATCTCTGGAAGGTATCCTAGCAAATTATTACATTTAAAATACAAAGATAAAATTATAAAGGCCTCCAGAAAAATGAATTACAAATGTAAAAGAGGTAGATTGGCATCAAAGTTTTCAAACCAAATACAAAGCAAAGCATACTGAAGCAGAATAGTTTAAAATATTTTATACAGCTTTATGGATGTATAATTGAGATAAAATAAAATGCAAATATTTAAAATGTAAAATTTGATAACTTTTGGCATATGACCACACCCATGAAATCCATTACCACAGTCAACGTTATGAACAATCGCCAAAAGTAGTTTCCCCATTCTTTTTTGTATTGCTTTCTCAAGTCCTTCTTCCCACATCTGCAGGGAACAAAGGATCTCCTCTCTGTCATTACATTTGTATTTTTCTAGAATTTTAAATAAAAGCGGTCATACAGAATGTATTAATTTTTGTCTGGATTCATTCAGTATAGTTATTTTGAGACTCACCAATTATGTTGCCGGTGTCAATATTTCTTTTTCTTAGCTGAGTTGTATACATTGTATGGATATACAGTAATTTGTTTATCAATCACCTTTTGAGTTGTTTCCATTTTTTGAACAAATAAAGTTCTATGAACATTAGTGAAAAATTCTTTAAATAGCCATATGCTTTATTTCTCTTGAGTAAATACCTAGGATGGGATTGGTTGGAGCATATAGTAGGTGTATGTTTAACTTTCAAGAAAGTGCTCAGCTCTTTTCCAAAATAGTTGTACCACAAATGCACAAACCCTTGGTATAGGCAGCCTTTATATTTTTATCCACTTTTTTATTTTTAAAATTTTATACTTTAAAGCTTATTTTGGAGGAGATACAGTTTTATGAATTTTTAATGGAAAGTTTTATTTTGATATAATTGTAGATTTACTTGCAGTTGTAAGAAATAATATGAAGAGATCCTGTGCACCCATTACTTAGTTTTTTCCAGCGGTATTATCTTGCAAAGCTATGGTATATTTTCATAGCTAAGATATTGACATTGGTACAGTCAAGAGGCAAAAGGTTTCCATCATCATAAAGATCCTCATGTTGCCATTTTATAGTCACACCCGATTCTCTCTTGCTTAAATACTGGTAATCAGTCTCTACAATTTTGTCATTTCAAGAATGTTATATAAATGGAATTAAAAAGTATATAATATTATGGGTATGACATTATGGAATTGACTTTTTAAACTCAACTGGAGTATGTATTTTCTGTGTCATGTATCTAGAGTTCATTCCTTTTTATTGTGAGTACTATTTCTTAGAAAGGACGGAATGGTTTGTTTAAGGACTTCTGAGTTCTTTTTAGCTTTTGCTATTATGATTAAAGTTTCTATGGACATTTATTTATTTCTATGAACATGTGCTCCATGGGATCTAAGCTCTCTCTCAATTAGAAGCAGAGTGGGTATCACTATCCCAAAACTAAAGTAGACTTATTATTATTCTACTATAGACTTATTATTATTCTAGCAATGGAAGAAATCTAATCATTGATATAAAGGCAGTGGCCTCCAGAGGTTCTGAGGAATGGAAGAGGGAAGAATAGGTGCATTTTCAGGACATTGGAGCTGTCCTGCATGACATTGCAGTGATGGATACAGGCCATTGTATATTTTGTTATAAAATACAAAATTGTACAGGTCAGAGTGTAAACTTTAATGCAAATTGTAATCCATAGTTAGTAGCAATGTTTCAATATGTGTTCACCAATTGTAACAAATGTACCACTCTAATGAGGGATGTTGTTGATGTCGGAAAGTGTGGGAGAGGGAGGGAATGGGGCATATGAAAGACCCTTATATATTTTTTAGTAACATTTATGTAATCTAAAGCTTCTTTAAAAATAAAAAAAATTAAAAAATGAATGAAGCTGCTATGTACATTTGTGTACAAAGCTTTGTATGGACACTTGTTTTCATTTTTCTTAAATGCATGGGAATTGGAATAAGTCAATCATATTGTAAGTATATGTTTAACATTTTAGGAACCTACCTAATTGCCAAGCTGTTTTCCAATGTTGTTGTTTCATTTTTATATTCTAACCAACAGTGTGTCAGTTCCAGTTGCTCTACATCCCTGCCAAAACTTGATATGATGAATTGTTTTAATTTTAGCCATTTCAATATATGTGTAGTAGTAACTAATTCTGTATTTAACTAACATATCCCTAATGACTACTGATTTTTGTGCATTATTTAAAGTGTTATTGGTAGCAGAGGATGTGGCCGGGAGAGGCCGGGGCGAGTGGGAATTCCCTATATTTTCTATGTGAATTTTCTGTAACCTAAACCTTTTTGGAAAATAAAGTGGGGAAAAAAAAGTGTTTATTATCCATCTGCATGTTCTTTCATGACATATTTGATTAAATTCATTGCTCATTTTTTATCACAACTTTTTTTTTCTCACTATTGGGTTTTGATAATTCTTTACATATTCTCTATTCAATCCTTTTAGTCTATTTGACTCGTAAATATTTTACTCCAGTCTGTGGGTTGCCTTTTCATTATTTTAGCAATTTCACATATCAATCTTGGTTTCTTTGATACCAAGATAATGGGGAAAGGCAAGTTTTTTGAACAAATGATGCTGGAACAATTGTATATCTATACAGAAATATAAATGAAATACAACCTTAACTTCACAACACACAGAAGTTAACTGGAAATAAAGTATAGTCCTAATGTAAAAAAATTAAAATATAAAACTTTTACAAGAAACCTAGAGAAAATATTCATGAACTTCAGGTAGGCAATCATTTCTAAGCCAGGACAAAATACACAGAAATAATAAAAGATACAATTAATTAGCTGGATTTCACAAAATTCAATACTTTAAAAAAAAATAAACATCAGAACATAATGCAAGCCTGAAACTGGGAGAAAATAATTTGCAAAACATGTATCTAACAGGGAGCTTGTATCAACAAGAAATAAGGAATTCTTATTAGATTGGTGAAAAAGTAATTGCAGATTTGCATTGTTGAAATTTGCTGTTTGATATTGGAATACATTCTAAAATAAATGTAGTTATTTTATATATCATTTTAATGTGCATTTTTTTGCTTTATATTTTTTGCTAATGGCTTATTATTTGCTGTTTATTTATTTTGGACTATGGAAATGATGTTAGACAAAAAGCAAATTCGAGCAATTTTCCTATTTGAGTTCAAAATGGGTCGTAAAACAGTGGAGAAAACTGTAACATCAACAATGCATTTAGCCCAGGAACTGCTAACAAATGGAGAGTACAGTGGTGGCTCAAGGAGTTTTGCAAAAGAAACGAGAGCCCTGAAGATGAGGAGCATAGTGGCCGGCCATCGGAAGTTGACAATGACCATTTGAGAGCAATCATAGAAGCTGGTCCTCTTACAACTACACGAGAAGTTGCTGAAGAGCTCAATGTTGACCATTCTACGGTGGTTCGGTATTTGAAACAAATTGGAAAGGTGAAAAAGCTCGATAAGTGGGTGCCTCGTGAGCTGACCGAAAATCAAAAAAATTGTTTTGAAGTGTCTTTTATTCTACGCTACAACAAACCATTTCTTGATCAGATTATGATGTGCGATGAAAAGTGGATTTTATGCGACAACCAGTGATGACTAGCTCAGTAATTGGACTGAGATGAAGCTCCAAAGCACTTCCCAAAGCCACACTTGCACCAAAAAAATGTCATGGTCACTGTTAGGTGGTCTGCTGCCGGTCTGATACACTACAGCTTTCTGAATCCTGGTGAAACCATTATATCTGAGAAGTATGCTCAGCAAATCGATATGATGCACCGAAAGCTGCAATGCCTGCAGCCAGCATTGGTCAACAGAAAGGGCCCAATTCTCCTTCATGACAGTGTCTGACCACATGTCACACAACCAACACTTCAAAACTTGAATGAATTGGGCTAATGAAGTTTTGTCTCATCCGCCATATTCACCTGACCTCTCACCAACCAACTACGACTTCTTCAAGCATCTTGTCAACTTTTTTCAGGGAAAACACTTCCACAACCAGCAGGATGCAGAAAATGCTTTCCAAGAGTTCGTAGCTACAGGAATAAACAAACTTACAGTTCCTATGCTACAGGAATAAACGAACATTTCTCATTGGCAAAAATGTGTTGATTGTATTTTGATTAATAAAGATGTGTTTGAGCCTAGTTATAAGGATTTGAAATACACAGTCAGAAACCGCAATTCCTTTTGCATCAACCTAATAAAATCCAGTAATAAGTAAACCAATAAAATAGGAGCAAAATGAGCAAAAATTTCTCAACAGAAGATATACAAATAAGTAGTACTCATGACAATGTACTCAAAGATAGCTTTATTCATCAGGGAAGTATAAATTAAAACCATAATGAGAGAGTACCATATACCCATAAGAATGGCTAAAATACAAAAGAGGGAAAACACCAAATGCTTTCAAGGACTTGAGGACTGTGGAGCTCTCCTACATTCCTGGTATAAATGTAAAATGATATTCCTACTTTGGAGAACAATTTAACAGCTTCTTATAAAGTTAAACATGCACTTACTGCATGTCCTAGTAAATCTACCACTAGATAATTGTGTGATTACACAGACTTGAACATCTATGAAAGAATTTCATAGCAGCTTTATTTGTAATTGCCAAAAACAGTAAATAATACAAATATTCATTGATAAGTGGATCTACACATTCTAGCATAGTCATAAAATGGGAAAGTCTCACAAACACAAAAGAATAAACTGCATATATATGCAACAACAGGATAAATCACAAAAACTTATGTCAGGTGAAAGTAGACAGAATCCCCCCTTCCCCCTAAAAAGAGCCCATATGTTATGATTCCACTTGTGTAAAATTTTAGACTAGGCAAAAATGTTTTATAGTGAGAGAAAAAGACCACTGCTTGCCTGAAGCAAAATGGGAGGGATTTCCTATCCAGAAAACATTGTGGGATGATGGAAATATTCACATGTTGATTGGCGTGGTATTAGATGAGTGAGTATATTTATCAAAACCTATTTAATGATACACTGGAACAGCTGCATTATATGTAAATTATACAATAATAAAGTTGATTAAAAGTAACAACGCCTTTTCTTGGTTGTGCTGTGGTAGTTAGGAAGGACCTATCCCCACAGACCCCTCCCTCCATGGCCAGAGCAGTGGTATCCATATCAGCCAGAGGTAGAGACCTGATCCTATTAAAGTGAAAACCTGAGAATGGTCATTTATATATGAACCCTAAATTTAACCATGGACATAGTTAACAGTACAATTACAAAAATGTGATTTCATAAATTGTGAAAAATTTACCACACCAATGCAAGATATTAATAATATTGTGGTATATGGGAATACTGTGTTTTAAGCATGAATGTTCCGTAAACCCAAAATCTGTCTAGTTAAAAAAAGAGAAGCCACATGCCTGCATATTAGTAATGTGAAATGACAAAGAAAACACCCAAAGAATGATCTTATATGTGGCATTATCATGGGAAATACTTAGAAAAAGCTGGGAAACACTTAGAGAGTGCCTAATTTATTATAACAAGTACTTCATAACCCTTGCTTCATTGAGCTATATTGATGGGAGGTGGGATGCAAGAAGCATTTTTGAGTATCTATTATATTCTAGGCATTATTGAGCTACAAAGATGACTCAAACAAAATCTGCACCTCAAGGAAGTTTAAACCTAAATAAGAAATTAGACATGTACAATAGTACATTTAAGGCAGTGCCCTCCTATCAAGATGCTGTAATAAAGAAATATTTAGGGAAGTAGCATACTTATGTTACAGACAAAACAAACAGCTATTCTGAAAATGTACAATTGAATAACAAATTAACACGTTAAAGAGACATCATCAGTCTAAGGTTTATTAAACCATAAAATAAAGAGCATTCTCTGAATTAGCATTTGGAAATATATTCCTCCAGCAAAGCACAAATAGCACATTGAATTATGTGAAACTTTCAGTTCAAAATTAGTACTGACATGGAGTCCTGAAAGCTCAAATAACCACCCTCATCTGGACCATGAAAGAGGTCACTGTGTTTTAAAAAAATCCCTTATCTTTTTTGTTTAATGATATAATGCATCTAATCTTGGTGGAATTTGCCTTAAAACCCTTTTTAAAGCTGGAGCAAAATAACCTGGAATTACTGAATCTTCATTTAAACACACTATGCTGCTTTAGGGGGACTGGACTTCAATATGGTGCTTATCCAAGCTGCAGTGTTTAAGAGCTGCCACTACTCTATTAACTGGATAATCTAACCTCTAAGTAAGGGCATTAAAAGGGGAATATTTATCTTGTTCAATAATTAAAATAATGCCTTTTCTGATGATAAGACAAAATCTTATACAACTAAACATTATCATGGGAGTGACAATTCATCACCTTTGACACATATTGGTTAGAAGCAAGTCACAAGTCCTACCCACAGTCAAGGGGATGGGATTTTACAAGGGCTTGCATCCTCGTAGGTCACATTAGGTTTGGGTGTTTTGACACATGGGGTTTGAGAACCATCAGTCTAGATTATGAAAATACGATTTATCTCAAAAAATGGAACTAAAATGAGCTTATTATATGATAGGCATGCCTACAGTAAGAATTGTGCACCATCCTTTTATTCAACTTATAGACAAGGTTGTATTCTGTCAGACATAAAGAAGACTAGGCAGCAACTAAATGATACTCAGACAACCTTACTGTTTTCTATATCTAGATCTGATAAGGGTTTTTTCATAGCCAAATAATAAACAGAAGAAAAAAGAGATTTCAGACTTCTAGAAGTTTCTATATCAGAAAAGGACAGAAGTCAGAGGAAAATTCTTTCTCTGAACTGAATTCACTACAAAACACAGAAAAAAAGTTTTCGAAGGCAGTTGAATCCAGTTGTGAAGAACTTAGACTCTGAAGTCCAATGAATTAAGAGTTGACTCAGTAATTACCGATTGTTGGATGGTGAGCGAATTAAATAATTTTTCTTAGCCTTTCTTTCCTCATCTGTAATGGGATAATAGAGTCCACATTAAGGATTGATTCTGAAGATTAAACTTGATAGTGCAAATACTTTGTTAATGCTACAGATTAAAGGTTGGCTATTACATTCATAATTAAAATTAATAATTGTTGTGGTCCTAGTCAAATTTATGTGAGAAAAGACACTGCAGAAAACAAAATGGAGTGTTTTGATAAAAATTCATATTGCAGATAATGAATATCACAGCAGAGAAACAAACAATTAACTAGTAATCTAAAAATAGGCCAAAATTCAAAGGAAAAAAAAAGGATAAAAATTAAGAAAAATGTAAATCTGTATATAGACCAATCCAGAAAATAGCTTATTAACTTAAATGAAAACTGAGACTTCTTATTCTCAACCTAAATATCAGAGACCACTGGTGAAAAATATCTATAGTGCTGAAGGTAAAGAGGCCAAAACCCAGAATTCTTTACTCACCCAAGTCCTTGCTCAAAATGAGTTAAAAGATGAAACTTTTTATATATCCAGGGTCTAGAAAAATATATTTCTTATGATTATGATTCCTAAAATTTATTCAAATACATGTGCCTGGTAACCAAGATATGAATCCAAATAAATAAATCAAGAAGCAGGAAAATTAAGGTAGGAAAGAACTGACTTTTATACTATTGAACTACTTGAATACATACAGACATATCTAAAAAACGTCAAAAATATGATCACAGTAGTTGGAACCCTGAGATTAAACATTTCAAATTACATTTTTTTTTTTCTATTCTGGGGATTATAACACAAGATTTTAGAGCAAGATTTAACTGAGTAGTGAAAAATATTCTGCCTTATTTTTCATATAAGGACATCCTACTTTAATTTTCCAGTTTGAACATTAAGCAAACAGTTGAATAATATCAATATTAAATATGTCATAAGGTAGAATATAGCAGCCAGGAAAATGTATGGCACAGAAATATATTCTATGAGAAAACATTTCAAAATTCTATACTATAGAAAGAAATCCATGATTTGCTTATTGGTTTAAAATAACATGACTTAGAAAAGATAAAAATAAAAGCATAAGCAAATACATTAAGAAAGAGCAAATAATAGTTCAAAATTAATATAAAAATATGCAATTTAAAGGGGAAAGCCCCAAAATACATAAAACTTCATTTTATGATAAAAATATATATATACAATTAACCATTAAAGAATAATCATACTAAGCCTTAAAAAACCAACAAAATGTTCTCAGAAAACAAATATATGCTAAAGGAAACATTTAAATATTGATCACATCTTGGCTCCATGAAAACATTAAAAAATAGTAAAAGAAAGGAAAATTCATTCAAAATGCATTTTGTAATTAAAATTTAACAAAACTTGACATTAAATGAATTTACACAACTGAAAATTATTTTCAACTGCTTGAATATTTGAAAACACTCTCATAAATATTGGCCCCAGGTGGAATTTCAATAATCATTAAGTCAATATTTAGCAATAAAGACAAACAGATTCAAAAGTTAATTGAATTTTGGCAAAGATAAATTCATAAATTTAAATGTTTTCATTATTTAAAAAATAGACAGGAAATAAATGAGCTAAGCTGAGAAAATCAAAGAAAAGTGGGAAAAGTAAAATATAAATTAGCAAGGTGAAAAAGAGTAGCATTCAGTTCACTGAATATTTTGAAAGTAAGCAATATTAAAAAATATCTGGAAAACTCAGTAAAGAAAACATAGAAATGAGCTTTCACAAAACAAGAAAAAAGCTCTAACAATGTATTGG
Source organism: Tolypeutes matacus (assembly GCA_026826555.1). Lineage (NCBI taxonomy): Eukaryota > Metazoa > Chordata > Mammalia > Cingulata > Chlamyphoridae > Tolypeutes > Tolypeutes matacus. The sequence goes on from JAKSZT010053887.1 coordinate 37,148,137, forward strand.
TCTTCAGCAAATTTATAACTATACAAACAATGTAATATTCATTAAAGTTGTTTTCAAAAATGTAAATTGTTAAAGTGAAAGAAAAATGTGTTTACTTTAAAATAATTAAAAACAATAATGAAAACTTTACCAATGAATGTGGATAAGATGAGCTCTATTAGTTAATAAATATTTTTAAGTTAAGATTTAGTGAAAATAGTGTGGCCTCGCTGTGATAATAAGTTTATAAATGAAGAATAATCTCCAGTCCCTAAAATGCTTAGGAAGAGTTTATAATAACATTGAAAAAGCTTATAGTATAAAGTAAAAAAAAGTTGAATAAAAGATTAAAAAACCCATATACTTACATGAAATGTAAAATTAAAAAATTTATCATAAATTTTAAGGACTGAAAATAATGCCAAAATATTAATAGTGTTTGTGATTACATGATAGAACTCTGGGCAATTTCCTCCTCTATTTTTAAATTTCTTCTGAATGTTCTGTGTTAAATTTTGTTAGCAAGTGTTAGGCACTATTCTAGGTCCAATGCATTTAGAAACAAACTAAAGATACTAAGCCCCACCTTCATGGAGCTTAGATTCTAGTGATGGAGTTAAGTGTATTTATGTGCATGTATGTGTGTGTGTTTTGAGATACTGAAAAATGCTATAAAAATTAGGAATCATAGTGATTTGAAGATGTCATGATAGATCATTATTTGACATTAGAGCAGTGAGCTGAAGGAAAAAAAGGTATTGTGTCATTTGAATATTTGGGTGGGGGTATTAGCTTGAGAGAATATCAAATACAAGGCCCCAGAGTTTGGAGTAAGCTTGGAAGTTCCAGTAAATGTAAGAAGTCCAGTGGGGGTTGAGTGGACTGAGGGAGAAAAAGAGTTATAGGAGATGAGTTTGGAAAACACACAGGACGTTAGGGATTATGTCAAGCACTTTGGAATTTATTCTGCCTGTTGTTGTAAGCCAGTGGGTGTTGCTGGGCAGGGAATGATTTAATGTGATTTATGTTTTAAAATTTTTTCTTTGGCTACTAAATGAAGCAGCTAGGTTGCATGAGACAGGGAGTAAGGGGTAAATAAGTTCAATTAAGAAAGAATAGTATAAGCAAAAGATATTGATGATAAGGACTGTTATTAACGTGTACTCCTCTGATAACTAAAGAATATCATTCAGCAATAACAAACTGGGAAAAAATTTTGTTGGATTTAGAAATGACTAGGGTTAACACATTAGCTTTTTTAAACCTTAAGCAAATTGATGATGGTATTAAGACTTCAATAGTTAAAAACTTTTAAGGTAATTAACACAAGAGAGAATATATTAATTAAACAAATGTAAAGATGTGCATACTCTTTACTGATCACAAAAATGCATATATATGCATATATATTTATATATCATTTTACAAATATTGTATTGGGAAAATTTTGATTTTTACCCACAATAAAAATAAATAAATAAAATAAAGGGGGGTTATAACTTTCTAGTTGGCATGACACATAGGAGATAGATCTCAGGGATAAAGTGTCTGTCTTATTGGACTGATGAATGAGATATCAGTGTTCAGGGCTATCAAAGTGGCTAAGAAATTAAGAGGTGAAATCTAGGAAAAGGTTCTACACAGCAGAAACGTCAAAAATGCATAAAATATCTTTCAAATCCTTGGCTGACTGCTGACATGCACAGTCATGCGCATAGCACACACGTGCAGGTCAAAGTACCAAAGAAAGCAGCACCTGGATGGCTGAAATAGCTAAACAGAGGTATCAGCAACAATGTGGTTCTGTGGAAATAGAGTTGTAAATTCAAGTCTTGCCAATTTAGAGTGCCTTGATAAGCCTCTCTGGATAGTCAATGAAACCACAGGAGTCTCATTTTAATTTACCAGAATTAATAGATTTCATCCTAGAACAAAGGGCAATAAGAAAATAGAACCATCCTTAAAAAGCCTAAAATCAAGCCTTCACATAAACAAAATCATCTGCTGGTAATTCAATTGCTTGTTGGAATAAAACTTATAAAATGCAACCTTCAGAGACAGAATTCAGTGCCTCTACACTGTGTCAACCACAATGTCCAGTTTACAATTAAAAATTTACTAGCCATCTTGAAGAGAATAAAATCTGGAATAATGTGATCAAATAACTTTAAAAAGCAACACATGTTCCATTTTTGAGAAATCTTAATGTGTAAAACATTGAAAACACTGTGAAGTCTACAAGAAAGAAAATTTAACTCTGCTTAGCCCAATAGAGAGAAAGAGAGAGAGAGAGAGAGAGAGAGAGAGAGAGTAGAGATAAATAAATGGATAGAATGATATGATAAATGTAGCAAAATGTTAATACTGGTGGATCTGGGTATCTGGTGGGAGAGAGGTATATTGGAGTTTTCTATGTGGAGTTTGTATTATTTTTGTAACTGTCCTGTAAGTTTGGAAGTATTGCAAAAAGGTTTTTCTTTTTTTATTTCAAAATAAAGTCCAAACATTGCAATTTTTTTTTGTTAATTCTCTTAAATTTCCTTTAATCTTGTTCACTGTTCCCCTCTTTTTTCCTGCCATGGACTTGGTGAAGAAACCACATAATTTGTTTCTTATCTTTAAAAACTTTCCTAAGTTTAAAAACTAAGTACCAAATCTTTCCTTTAATAGAAATTTTCAATTCTGGTTACTCTTCCTTTTTAATATTTTAGTCCTTTGAATTAGAGAGACTCACAGCAGAACTAATCATCATAATTCCATGTGTATGATCTCCAAATTTTCATAAACAACAAAAATAAAATATCTGAAGAAGTTAATGATCTTCAGAGTCTGGGGTAGTTGAAAATAATGGGATTAGGTGTGAAGATCAAACAGAGAAATCAGGTGCTCTTTGAGGAAACTACATTTAAAATGTGATTATCTTCTTTGAAATGTTAATTGTATGTGTGTACTAATGTAGTACTTAATGGTGTTTAACATTTTGAAAGATTTAATTAAATTTCAGTATATATTTACAACAAAACTTTGTGTCAGAAATCTAAAACTCAAATATAAAATATGTAGAAATGATCCAGTATGGGTATGCCATTGGGGATTCTGAAGAGAAGGCTCTCTCTTTACATAACATTTTTCTGGGAGATGGTGAGTTGCTAGCTTAATATATTTTAGAATGTGTTTGGAGAGGTACTGCAAGCTTGAATCTTTGATCACAATCACATTATCCAATTAGAAAGCTTATTGTATATTACCAAATAAGAGAGAGTTTTGTCTTCTTCAGAGTGCTCTTAATCTAAGAGCACTGACTAAGTTTTGATGACAAAATTTTCCATCAGTCAATTTTCTGAACACTTGAGTGTAGGTTGTATACATCATGCTCCTTGAACACTTAATACTGCTATGTACATTTCCTAAGAACAAGAATATTCATTATGAAACACCTTAAGTACAGTTATAAAGTTTAATAAATTTAACACTGATATCAAGGTTATAGTCTATATTCCAATTTTTTCATGTCCTAATAATGTCCTTTTGAGCCTTTTCTCCTCCCTTATAAGATCTCATCCAGGGATATGTATTTCATTTAATTGTATTTATAGATGGTCTTTCTTCTTTGTTACTTTTATTCTATATACAACATAAACTTTCCCATTTTAACTACCCCCAAGTCTACCATTCAGAAGGATTAATCACATTCAAAATGGTGTTCTACCTCTTCACTTTAAATTAAAACTTTCCTATCTCTCTAAACAGAAAACCTACACCTATTATGCATTAACTCCCTGTGGCAGTTTGATATTGTTTATGAATTCCAAAAATAGATATTGGATTATGTTTGTAAACATACATATTAGATTACATTGGATTCAGATGTTTCTCTTTTAAATAATGATTAAGGCTTTGATTGGGCCAATCAGTAGGACGTTGCATCCCCGCCCCCTTGGTGGGCAGGGACTCACAGAGAAAAGACATGGCAAAGGACAAGAGTTGGGAGTTTTTATCTGGACCCCAAAAAGTAAGCACACAGAGGAGCAGAGCAGCTGAGCCTGGAGAGATCGAACCCTGGGGAGGGAGGAATCCAGGAAGCCTGAATTCTTGGCAGATGTCGGCAGCCATCTTGCTCCAACATATGGCAACAGACTTTGGTGAGGGAAGTAACTTATGCTTTATGACCTGGTAACTGTAAGCTTCTATGCCAAATAAATACCCTTTATAAAAGCCAACAGATTTCTAGTATTTTGCATCAGCACCCCTTTGGCTGATTAATATACTCCCCATTCCCTCTACCCTCATGCCCCTGGCAATTTGTACTCAACTTTCTGTCTCTATGAGCTTGCATATTCTCCAATATTTTCTTTGTAGTTACCATGGAACTTAAATTTAATATCCTAAATCTATAACAATTTTGTTTCCTTTGATACAAACTTAACTTCAATAGTTTACACAAACCATGTTCCTATACTCCCTGCCCCAAACTCATATGTAGTCCTTGTTACAAACTGCATATTTATACATTATGTGCCCCAAACCACTAATGTAACATTATATTTTATGCATCTGCCTTTTTAGATACTGTAGGAAATAAAAAGTGGAATTACAAAGCAAAAGCACAATAACACTGGTATTTATATTTATTCATGTCATTATCTTTACTGGAGTTCTTTATTTCTTTATCTGGCATCAGGCATTTGTCTCATGTGTTTTTCTTTCAACTTGTAGAACTCCTTTTAGCATTTCTTGTAGAGCTGGTCTAGTGGTAAGGAAGTCCCTCAGCTTTTGTTTATCTGGGAATATCTTAATCCCTCTCTCATTTTTTAAAGACAGCTTTTCAGCATATAGAATTCTTAGTTAGCATTTTTTTGCTTTTGGCACTTTAAATATTTCTTCCCACTGATGACTTGCATACATTATTTCTGATGAGATATTGACACTTAATCTTATTGACGCTCCCTTGGATGTGACATGTTGCTTCTCTCTTGTGGCTTTCAGAAATCTGTCTATCTTTGGTAGTTAACAGTTTGATTGCATGGCAATGTTTGGGTCTATTGGGTATATTTGGGTTTATCCTGTTTGGGGTTCATTGAGCATCTTGGATTTGTATATTCATGTCTTCCATTTAATTTGAGAAGTTTTCAGTCATTATTATTTCTTTGAATATTCTATCTTCCCCTTTCTCTCTCTTCTCCTCTGGGACTCCCACAATGCATAAATGGGCGTGCTTGATAGTGTCCTACAGGTTCCTCAGGCTTTGTTTAATTTTCTTTAATCTTTTTTTTTTGCTCCTCAGACTGGATGATATCATTCGTCCCACCTCCAAGTCCACTGAGTCTTTCTTCTACCAGCTCTACTCTGGTGTTGAATCCTTCTAGGGAGTTTTTTATTTTTGTTACTGTGGTCTTCAGCTCTATTTGCTTTCATTTCATAATTTCCATGTCTCTATTTTTTTTTTTTTTTTGCATTTAATTATTTATTTAGATGTTTAAGCTCTTGCACTAGGTTTTTACAAGCTGGTGAACACTGACAAATTATTCCTCCTACAGAACTATAACCACAATTCCCAGACAGTATAAATATATGGTTGAACTAACATTAATATACATCACCATTTTATCAATTACATAATAAAAGAAATTATCAAATACCAAATATTAAGTTACACAGCTCAAAAGGCATATAATATATTAGATGTCTGCTGAATTCATTAGCAGAAACCTACTTTTTTTTTGCAAGAGGTTGGGAAGAGAAGGAAAAAAAAATCACTTCAAACAAAATAGCTGGTAAACAACTTCCAATAGATATGGAAAAAATTACAAGAATTTCAGAAATTTTATGATTAAGAATTATTGTAGCTACCATAACAAAGCATTGCTGCCTTTAAAAAAAATAATTACTAAATTAAAGAGCATATCTACATATTCTGCACAAGACGAAAGCAACATTTTACTAAAAATATTTAATAGCCCCCTCCCATTCATTTGTCAGGTCCTCCCGGTTCGTTGCACTCCATAGTGCAAACATTAAATTAACTGTAAGGCTTTTTTTGTCTGGAGACCTTAAAGACATGTGCTTCTGTTCAATGCAGTTTTTCAAAATGGAGGTTTTCTCTAAAGTCACAAAATGAGATTTTTTAAAGACATTAAATAATCATGGTAAGACTTGGTAAAAATCCCAACAAAATCCAATGGCTGTGCAAACCTGATGTATATTGGTACTAATGTGGGAGATGTAAACATAAAGTGAATGGGCAGATAACCATTTACTCCCTACTTTCAATGTTTATAATGACTGCAGGAATAAACCACATAAGGTGTAGAGGGTTCTTGGTTCCTGGGATTTTAAGTTCTGTATGATACTAAAAATATATAAGTATTGTGCTGGGTATTTTGGCACCTAATATCTCAAAAATTTCTTATATATTGATTAGATCCTGGTATGGGAATAGATTTAAAGACGACTTATAACTCAATACTGCATGATTTCAGGAAAGGTCAATTGTTACAAATGATAAGCCCATTTTAAATGCTGACCAGCAAGAATCCAAATAGGCTGACTGTAACCCACAGAGGTTGCAATTCTGTCAAACTTGTAGCATGGTGAAACTGCTTTTCAATAACTCCTGTGGAAGCTTCATTAGACTTATTCACCAATATGTTGGCTAATATGTTCGACAAATTAGGTCCTCTCTCAAGTTCCACTTCCAAGGCAATAGCACCAGGCACCCCAATTTTATTGAATGCAACAGTTGTTTCTGTGACCATTGGAGTTTTTGAAGCACAGCCGCATCTTAGGACGATACTTCTCCAAATACAAAAGTTGCTTGCTGTTAAAAGCTCCATGCCGCTTTTGTCTTATGAACTGTACTGCATCTTCATATTTCATTCCATCTTCAATCAATGCTAGGGCAACCAACACTGGAACTCTCCCAAGACCTGCAACACAATGAACAGCAATGCAGCAACCAGGTTCTTCATGAAACTTAATTTTTACAAGACTTAACCAATCATCAACAATCTGATTGGATGGTGATGCACCATCATCAAAAGGCCAATCAAGAACATGGATGCCTTCTTTTTCCAAAAGAGCTGTGTCGTAAGTTGCTTCACATACTCTTACTATTGTGGTTACTCCATACTTCTTAAGTTCCTCTATAAATTTGCTTAAAGTTGCATTGGTTGCATTGTGTGTGATAAGAAATCTCATGTTCTTGTATGTGACTTCCACAGGAGCTGGGCGGTTCATTCGAGCCATTTTAATTTAGTTAAAAACACTCAAGAGGGTATGAAAGAATTTTAAAAAATGAATACCGAAATGATGTAAAGAAACTGAAGTCTACTTCAAGATACTCCACTTGAAATTCTCAGTGCTTTGCATATGAAGTTGGGAGTAATGGGAAATGAAATGAACCTCCTAACAAGAAGCAGTAATACTGAGGCAATATAAAGAAGTGCACTGAGGTTTACCCCATCCAGGTCAGAACTCTTGTAATACGCTCTGTGGATTTCAATTCAACACTTCTGTGTCCAGGTTAACCACTCTTATGGGCGTGTCTTGGTGGAGTAGTATTGAGTTTCTACAGTTCACTTGTCTGCATAGAGGTCGTGCCCGTGCCTAGCAGTAATCTCCTCTGCCCTTCAGAAACTCCATAAATGTGTGACCAAGAACACCACAGAAAGGAATATGTTTACTTATTGAAGATTGTGGCCTAATCATACAGCCGGTCCCGAGGCGGGGACAAAACAGGCAGTGGCGGCAGCTGCAGGGCAGGGGGTGGTGGTGGTCATTGCAGGGTGGCAGCGGTGCAGGCGGCGGCGGTGGCACCAGGCTCTACCATGCAGTAAGCGGCTCTGAGGAGAGCGCCTCGTGGACTCCATGTCTCTGTTGATATTATCTTTGTGTTTATCTATTATTTTCCTAATTTTCTTTTAGCTCTTTGAGCATATTCAAGATGATTTTTTAATAGTCTTTGTCTGGTATGACCAAGGTTTGGTTCTCTTCATTGATGGTTTCTAATGTTTTAATCTTGTCTTTTGCCTGGGTCATTGCTTCCTGTGTCTTTTTATATTTTATAATCTTTTGTTGAAATCTGGACACTTTTTATATTTTAATGTATCATTGCTATATAGACTCTGGGGCATCTGTTCCTTAGCTTGTGTCCAGCTAGTGTTTTGAAAGAGCTTTCAAACAAAAGGAAAAAAAGGAAACACCTTTCCTTATCTCTACAAATAGACCTGTCTGAATGTTCTCCTTCATAGTTTATCCATACAAAGAGTTTAAAGAATAGCTTCAGGTTAAAGTTTAGGGATCTTCCTGACCCCTTCTATGCATTTGTATTGTGTTTGGCATACCCGTGAGACCCCAAGAATTCCCCCCTTTATAAGGATATGAATGTTCCCTCTTTCCTAGGATGTAGTTTCCTCATGGTCCTGGGCACTGCATTGTATATCCTATAACCAGCAGTCTTTTGTACTAGGCAGCCATGACTTGACTGCTCTCCCACAGTGTTCTGTAAGAGAGCTCTGTAAGCTGCCTTTTACATGTAAGGCAAGTAATGGGATGGCAAGCCTGTGACGAGTGTCCTGGTTGAGTCCTTCAGGTCACCACAAGACAGATTGAGTCAGATATACATGCTCTCAGTATGTGCACGAATGTTATCCTGCTCCCTCTGGAACTGACGTCAGGGCCCTGCACTGGAAGCGTGGGCCAGCTCTCTGCTGGTGTAGGGCTGAGAGAGAGGTCAGCTAAAGCTCATGAGATCCTACCCTTTTTAAATAGCCTTTTTCTTGGTTCAGTTCTTGCTCTGTTGCCGCAATCCTTTAACTTTTACCTGAAGCTTTGAGAAGGATGTTTCTGCCAGTTCTTGCTGGTTGTTCAAAGCTTCTGTGGCATGATGGAGCCCTGAAGTTTCTCACTTCGCCATCCTCCCTTATTTGAATTTGATATAAACAAACCAAAGATAAAAGTTATTTTTAGGACAATTGGGAAATTTGTAAATGAACTTGGAATAAAAATATGTTAATGAATATTTTTTTTCATTTTGTTAGATGTGGTAGTGTTATTTTTATGTATGAAAATGCACTTATATTTTTAAAGGTGAAATGAATTATTTTGAATAAATATGTCATGAAATGACCAAAACACTTAGTAAAAATTTGAGGCATTTTACAATAATAAAAGGTGAAAAAAAAAAAAAAATGAAGTGGGATGTTAATGATTTTAAATGTAGAGGATCAGTATTGAAGGTTCATTAATCTCCTTTCTCTACTTTTTTTGCAATGTGTAACATCAGATCCCAGATTCTATACAGTGTACTACTAAAGAAGAAGGTGTCAAAAATTAGATTATGGCTCACCATCAATTTTGATATGCATTCCAATCTCACAGGTGTTACGATCCAAAAATATGTCTTTAAATTAAAAAAAAAAAGATGCATGTTTGAAATTTTTCATTAAAAAACTGAGAAAACATAGAAAGGTATTTTTGGAAGATAAAAATGAGTATAATAAGTGGAGGTGGTATGAGAATCAAAGAGATGAAGGAACCCAATTCTTTAAAAAGGAAATACACCTGGTAAAAAGGTAAATGTGTCTCTCCCTGATGGAGAAGGTAGGTTAATCCACACAGTATTTCAGTTTTATGTATTTGTCTGGGGAACCATGAAAAAGTGCATCACTCACAGTGGCCCTTTGTGGTGCTGAAATATAGTAGGGGAGGATCTGTAACAAGGTTATAACTCAAAACATTCGTCTAGTTTTCTCTGTACATGTCCTTTTCCTTTCCTTTCTCACTTATACTCTGAAGAGTATACTCTCTTCTTTATGTGACTCCAAAGCAAATCTAAGCCTCAAGGAAGCAACCTTCCACCCCAAACACAAGCACCTAAATAACAGTTGAAAAATTCTGTTTGTAGGATATTTTTATCCTAATAAGAGCTAAATAAGGCTGGACCTGAGGGAAAAGGAGAGAGAAGTAGAGTGTGCCTATTACTGAAGAGTGGAAATTAGGGAATGAGCTGAGTAAAAAGAATTAAGAATAGAAGGAACTCAGAGCAGTTCTTAGGTGTTGGCTTTCTTTGCACAGATTTGTACCTGTGGACAACTTGTCATTTAACAGTTTAGACTCTTGTCAGAGGAAAGAAAGAGATTTGGGGACCATAAACTGTTTGTAGAGATAGATGATTTATACCTGAGTTAGGTTAGAGAAATCTAGAATGGCATATAGACTAGGATATGCCTCCTTCATGGGACATCTAGAGGGTGAGAGAAACTTTAACCACTTGCTTAGGTAACAGAGCCAGAAGAGTGAATTTGTTGGATGTCTACAGGCTGTTGAGCAAGGAATGCATAATTGTGGGTTGCCCAGAGTCCTATACAATAAGGTTTTTGATGAAGGTATGAGACCTAAGCAGAAAAAAAAAAAAAAAAAAAAAAAAGATTATTCTCCTAGATATCTCTAGCTGCAGAAGGAACCACTGCAAACTACTGCTGGGAAGAAAAAAACATCAAGGAACTGAAAGCAAAAGAGCTCGATGGGAAACTTTGAAGAATCATTAAAATGCCACCAGAGGTTTTGTAGCAGCAATGGTTCAAATGTGTTCAATGTACCACACTAATGAAAGAGGTTAATGGGGGAAGGGGAGGGAGGGGTCGGGTATATGGGAATCCCCTATATTTTTCATGTAACATTTATGGAATCTAAAACTTCTTTTTAAAAAAAAAATGTCTTGGGGTAGAAAGAATCTGTAAACATCTCATGCCCAGAGTATTCAAAGCTAGTTTAAGACAGTACAAATTCAAGAACATAACCATTCTCCTTTTCCCCATGTCAGCTTTGGTAGGAAACTAAACAGCTATAGTAGGGGAGGAGGTGAGCACCGAAAAAGAAAGGGAAGAAGTCAACTATGCCAGGCTTTCCTGTCACAGCCTACTGTAGCTTAAACTGGAAAGGGGAGATTTATCAGAAGTGAGATGTTTACTGTAAGACTGTCTATGATCTAAACTATGCAGAAAATTGTTGGGTTTGTTTAAGTTTTGATTCAGGACAAGAGCTAATTATCCCTACCATGTAAAGTTTTTGTTTTTCCTTTTTTAATTTATTTATTTTTTATTGTGGGTAAAAATCAAAATTTTCACAATACATACCAATATTTGTAAAATGATATATAAATATATATGCATATATGTGCATTTGCTTACAAAAATGTTATTTATATATATATAAATATATTTTAAGAGGTGCTTAGATTACCTAAAATATTACATGGAACCCACTGGGATTCCCATGTTGCCCACCTCCCACACCTCCCACCATATCCCACACAAACATCTCCCACAAGTGTGGCCCACCACCCTCAATGGACTTACACATCCTGGGGCCTTGCCACCAACCCTAGACCACATTTCACATTGTAGACCACACTCTCTCCCACACAGTTCTGAGTGGTGTGTGCTGATTTAAAATGGCCTACATCCGTTACCACAACGGTACTCAGGACAAGCTCCAAATCCCAAAGAAGCCCCTGTATTTCAACTGCTCGTCCCCTCCCTGCCCCAAAAGTGTCAAGTGGCCACTGGCTCCACCTCATTGTTATAATTTCTTCCATTGCTAGAATCACCATATGTGTACAACAGAATATCATCAAGTCCAGTCTAGTCCATAGTTCTTCCCCCAATCCTGAGAGGACTGGGATGGTGATGTCCACTCCACCTCCAAGTGAGAGAGAGCTTATATCCCATGGATATGGTGGGTGTGATGATCCTGCCTGCAGATGCAGGCCCTCTCCATTCCCTGGGATGGCCGTTGCCCATCGTTGTCTCCTCGTCAGGTGAGTTGGATGAGCCCATTGAGCTGTAAGGTAGGAGTTGTAGTTCCACCGAGATTCCACACACACCTGGCACATAGGTAGGCCAGAGACTCCAGTCTCTGGAAGTATACCTAAAAACTTCAGCATCACATATAGGTTTGAATACAAAAACTGATGAACCATGTGCAGGGAGGACTTATTTGAGTCCAATTCTGTCACTCTCAGGAGCACAGATTCCAAAACAGAGCCCACTGATAAGGCATCAGTCTCTGGGGTTATCCCCCCTTATATAGGACCTGGGTGTCTCCAGACCTCTCAGGAGCCCCTCTGTGTGGGGTGATAGGCACTTTGATGTTCTATGAGCTCCTACTGAGGTGTGCGTAAGAGTTACCTCTGGGATGACCTCCTGACTCTCTTTGAAGTCTCTTAGCCACTTGAACTCATTTATCTTTACCTTTTCCCCCTTTTATTCAAGGTCTTTTTCCAGTTGTGTTGCCAGTTGGCACTTGGTATTAATCCCTCATTGCCAGGGAGGCTCAACCCCGGGAGTTATGTCCCACATTGGGGGGAAGGTAATGCAACGATATGCTGAGTTTGGCTTAGAGAGGCCACATTTAAGCAACAAGGAGGCTCTCAGGTGGCAACCCTTAGGCACCCCACAAATGCAGGCTAAGTCTTAGTTACAAGAGAAAAGTCTCACAAGGGTAGTCATCAATAAAAAGAACACATCAGTGGGTCATCCTCTTTTGACAGACACTGTCCCTACACTCAGAGGACTATTGCTGCTCCCTTGGAGACTGTGGCAGAGCTCTCCAGGCTAGGAATTCAGATTCCCTCATTTATTGTGTGATTGTCCACCCATCGTGTCCATGCCCCATCTTTTGATCTTTTGAATGATTTTGTATATCTTTCATGTATATTCAGATGAACTAATTCCCATGAAACCCCCCTCCCAGACACCCCCCACCAATAATCCCCTGCAGTACCCATTGTAACCCTTCTGTGATCCAAATCCTCCATGAACATGTAGTCCATAAGATAATCAAATACACTTACTAGGAAAAAGAAACAACTATGATAAGCTTACATGCAAGAGACAAACCCAAGGAAACTCAGGGGAAAAAAAAAAAGAGAAGGAAAAAAAAACAATCAAACAAAAAACAAAACAAAACAAAATATAATTAGCGGATTGGGACATTCAAAAAAATGGGCAAAAAAGCAAAGGAAATGCCTTTAAAAATATACATATATATATATTTATTCATTTTTTTCCTTTCTCTTTTCTTTTCTTTCTTTCCTTTTATACTGTGTTATCAGATGTCCGGTGTGCCGTGACACCTTCCCCCTCTCAATCCCCATTGTCTCCCAAGTTTTCATTTAATTTTCGAAGAAGTTTTAGGTCGCAGCAAAGTCACACACGGAGTGCCGGAGACTCCCAGATACCAAACCACCCCCCCTTCCCCACCCCATATTACCCCCCCCTTTTTTTTGGATGTTAGCATTGTTATAACTGTTATACAGATAGCAAAATATAGCAACTAAACATTGTCAATGATTTACAGTATAGTTTACAATTTAGATGATACAGTTTAATAATTTTGATGATATTTACCATGTCCTGTGTCCATTACTGTAAGGTAATGAAAAACCTTCCCCATGACCACCAAACACCCCATTAGATCTTGACTGTTCCCTTCACCCCAGCCCCCCAGGGCCCATGATACCACCGTATCCCGACCCATGGAATGTCAAGATTCACAGTTACATGCCCTGGGAATTTGAACCTGCCCTTCCTAATCCACCCACCCGCCAGTGCTGCACCACCAAATCCAGGAACACCATCACTCATCTACCCCATCTTTAGGTAGGAAAGGACAAAAGTAAAATTTTTTTTTATTTTTGTCAGGAATCATGCATTTTTGGTATATTGTTAAATATGATTACTGCCTTTCCTTAATCTGGAGGAAGCTAGAAATCTCCTCTTCTCCAGGTGCAGGGCAACCTAGCTCAGTCCAACACTGAAGTGACTAGGTGAATTTCTGCCAGGTCAGTTTGTGCTCTCAGGTTGCATTTGTGGGATCATTTGATATCAACTGGATCCTGATTGAGCTAAAAAGCCAGATTTCTCCACCTACTACCCTTCCTTCAGGTAGTAGGTTCTGGGAATACAATTTTACCTGGTGAACCTGCCCTTTGTCTGCAAATGGATTTATTCTTTGAATATAGTAGTTAATGGTTTAATGCCCAACTATTTTACATGTCTCATTACCTCTTAGGACTTCTGAAAAATTAGGCCCTTGAGAGACAAGGCACTGAATTAATACAACTTATGAGGTCCTGAAGTGAGCAGCAGCTCAAATAGAGCTGCTGAAGGAATATCAACTTTCCCAATAATCTTTAAATGGGACTCAACAGAATAAAAGGATTTGGGAGCACTAAAATCTCTTTGGATATTTAATCCAGTAGAACAATATAATTATATCTCTGGGTTTTAAGTGTTTTCAATTTTGAAGTCTTTTGTCTTTAACTTGCAGAGTGTTTTAATCTTCAGACTTATTTTTCCATAGGAATTAGATAATGATATTAAAATTGGGACATCTCTGTATTTTGGCTTTTATTGTTGTATTGCCTTTATGGATTAAAAATATAACTGATTTAAAAATCAGTAAAATTTATTTCTAAATATATAAGATGGGGGAGGGAATGATTCTGGGTGGTCACACTTGAATTCACTTTAGTGAGATGGTAGTTAAAAGATTGGCACCATACATGAATTGTTGGTTTTTATTTCATCACAATCAGTTTTACATGTTTTTAAAAGTCACCTACAGAGTGAGGTTTGGAGGGAGTCAAACTAGAAACAGGGAAACCACCTTGGAGGCTGTTGCATAATCTGTGTGAGAGATGGTGGGAACAGGAATTGGAGTGAATGGCATTTTGGGAGGGGAAAGATTCAGAATTCAGATTTAGTGATTAGTTGGATTTGGGAGGTGAGAGATAAAAGGAGAGGGAAGCCTATGATGTCTATATTCTTGGCTTGAAACCTGGTTGCATGGTGATGCCTTCAGAAATAGAGACTACAGGACAGACATAGACTTTTGTTGGGGGATAAATAATTCAGTTTTTATGACAATAAATCTGAGCTGTCCAAAGTATCTGTGATGCCTTTTCTGTAAAACTATCTAGTAGGTTGGATATAGAGGACAGGTACTCAAGAGAAATATTTATCTTGAAGATAGTAATGTAGAAGATAAAATAATTAAAACCATTGATGATTATGACCCAGTATGAAAGTATAACATGATAAATGAAAGGGAGTCTCAGATAGAATCATGAGGAGACCGATATTTAAGGGAAGGGCAATGGAATGTAAACTGTTAAAGGAGGAAGGAGGAGTGACTAGAAATGAATTTATTTCCCTCTTGGCTTGATAGAGATTCATCTGAGAGTCCTCCCAGGAATGCTCTCACAAATTCTACTCCTAGAGTTATTGCCTAACCTCAGGACAGGGTTTCTTCATCTCTCCCTTGAAAAATATCAGTCAACCTAAAACTTATCTTTCTTGTGTTTTACATGATCTGTTTTCTGATTAATTTATCTTACTCTCCATCCAATTTACCCTAGTTATAGATTAACCTCTCAGAGAACAGGGACTGAGTCTTCATCATTATCACTAGGCTTCCATTTTCTGGTATTTTAGATTTTATGCCATGCTTTTACACTCACTGTTTCATCTGCCACTCCCCAAAACATGTAAGGTCATCAGAGTAGAGAGTCAAGTTGTTCCAATAAATATTCATTTAATATTGTTTTATATTAACATTTGTCTCCATTGTACATATGAAAAGAAAGGGAGTCAGAATCAAAAGTCTAATAATCTTACCTCCTCATATTCTCTGAATTACTCCAACACTTCTGTGCATTTAACAAGTGTTTGTTTATTTATAATTATGCAAATTCCTGAAGTGTAACAAGAACCCTACTTAAGGATATCTTATAAACCTTGAAACTTTTCTATTTCTTTCTCTGAACAAATTGTATAAAATAAACGAGTTGGGAAATTACTCCAAATAGGCACTCTGTTTTCCCTTTAATGAGTGTTATGCACCAAGATTGTTTAAAAAGTACTTAAATACTTCTCTGTTGGGTTCAGTGTTTGGTGTGTGGATTGGAAAAGAGGCACTAAGACTATAAGAAAGACAATCATTGCTTAAATCATAGTGAAGCAAAACTTATAAAAGCAGAATCTAGTGAGCTGTGGATTCATGTTCTAGCCTCAGAATTTATGTAGAGTATTAGATAAATTTATATAATAGATGAAGCAGGCTGCTATCATAAGTCAAGCCATGAGTTCTATGGTCAAAAAAGTTCAGGAAACATGAATCAAGACTATGTCAGTATCCTTGAATGGTCCTTGAATAAATATAAAGAAAATGTTAATGAATACCATATCCCCAACTTAAGTATTAACAATATTGTCTGGAAAGCCTAGAAAGGTGAAAGAGTAGAATTATCAGAAACCTGTATACTCAGTAAACTTTAGGGAAGTGGGAATTTCTCAAGCTAATTTGATCAAGTAGTCCAGTTCTTGTTTGTTTTGTTTGTTTTGGTTTGGTTTGGTTTGGTTTGGTATGGTTTGGTTTGGTTGCTTGGTTGCTTATTGTAGGATGAGAGACAATGCTGTATTATAACAAACTTTCCTCCTTGCTTTTTATTTTCATAAATTACACCAGAGTAGATACAGAAAGCCATACAGCATATATCCCAATAAATGACTAAAATTCAACTTAAAAATTACCTGTAAGACACATGAATACACCTTCTGCTTTTAATTAGGGTAGAGAAAGCTGCAAGAGAATGACCTACTAATTCTAATAATGATAAAAAGTCAAATAATCTAAACATATATAATTTTTCTTGAATCTGGCATAGAGCTCAGGTCACATTTCAAATAAGTGAAATGAACTCCAAAGAGTCATAGACGCTCTGAGGAGAGACGGAACCATGGACACGTGTTTTGTGATCTAACAAATAGGATCTTTTATTTTTTAATAACTACATTGACATTATCATCCCTAACAAAATTATTATTTCTAAATTTCATGTAATACTTGATCCATATGAACATTTCCCCAACTGTCTCCAAAATGTCATTTTACATTTTATTCAAACCAGATCAAAATAATGCCCACAAATGAATTCAGTTATAAGTTTCTCAAGTCTCTTTTAAACTGTTAAATGGTTGCTCTCTCCCTTTTCTTTTTCTTACCACCCTTTAGTAGAAGAAATCAGGTCATTTGTTATATAGACATTTACATATTCTGGATCTTGTTGATTAGTTCCTTGTGGTGCCATTTACCTTTTCATCTAGTCCACAAATTCTTGGTTTTAAAGAATGTAATTTAAAGGTTTGATTCATTCAATACATTATTTTGGAAATAAGACTTCATAGGTAGTGTTGTGTACTTCCTGATGCATTATATCGGGAGGTATATATTGTCTGATAGTCTCACATTTATTGAGGTTAAGATTGATCAAAGGGTTCAGAGGTGGTCAGCTTTATAAATCCACTATAAAGTTCCATCAGTCTCCCACAAAATAGATTTATCATCCCTTGAAGAGAATTTACTGGATTCATTATTCCATTAGTAGAGAGAAAATGGTGAATTTTTTTCTAAATTTATTATTTTTTCTGTGTCTACTCTGCAGCCATAGTTAATAAACGTTCGACTACTGGTGGGGTCAAGTCAAAAGACCCAACTTGAAAAAACTCCCACTGGTCAAAGATGGAGCAATGTGGGCATCAAACAGTATACTGACTACAGTGAAATTATGTTTTCTTTCACACAGGAATTTTACACATACACACACGTGACATAAAATTTCCAAGTAGTTTCCTTTGTGCCATCTTTTGTTTCTAATTAATCTTGATCTTTGTTCAGACAATGGGGATGTAATCCATTTGCTTTTTGCAATATATTATAGACAAATAAGTTCATATTTCTCTTTTTCTTTAGTAGTTGTACTCTTAACAATTCCATGTTCATGAAATTCACTGGGTTTTTCAGCTTGAAATCTCTATGCAACTCAAAGGATGAATAAACACATACACTCTAATCTCCTAGATTTTATCTAGAATAAATGATTTTAAGTTTAATAAGTGCTGAGAAGTGACAGAAGACATTTTTACATTTATTTACTTCCATAGAAACTTACTTTCCTATGAATTCACAAATACTAATGATGAGAATAACAATTATAGATATTATTTATAGAATACATCTGGGTGGCTGATATTCTTCCAAGTACTATCCACTTAATTCCTACAATAATCCTATTATATAATGTGACAAGCACTCTAAAAAGGCCCCCAATGGTACCTTTCTTCTGAAATTCACTCTTGTATAATCCCCTTCCCTTGAGTGTGGGATGATCTAGTGACTTGTTTCTAACCAATAAGCAAAGGTAGTGGACAGTTATGTCCATGATTAGATTTCATCATAAGATTGTAACTTCCGTCTTGCTAGCAGATTATATTGCCTTCTCAACTTGCACACTTTTGATGAAGAAGACAGACAAGTTGGAAGTCCAAGTGGCACGAAACTGAGGATAACCTCTGGCCAACAGCCAGCTGGAAAGTGAGGTCCTCAGTCCAAGAGCCCTCAGTGAAATGAATTCAGTCAACAAAGATATGAGCTTAGAAGTGAATCTTTCCTCAGCTGAGCCTTCAAATGAGACTCCAGTTCTGGCTAGAACTTTATAACCTATAAGAGACTCTGAAGCAGAGGACCGAACCAAGTCATGCCCAGACTCCTGACCCAAAGAAATTGTAAGATAAAAAATGTGTTCTTTTAATCTATTAAGTATGTGTTGATTTGTTACATAGCAGTAAATAATCAATATACATAGGTAATACTATCACCATTTTATAAGTAAAATAAGGCACTGAGGTTTAAGTTTCTTGTCTAGTATCACATTGGTAATAAAGTATTAAAATAAAGGCTAAAGATTTTCCTACATTCATTACATTATTATCATATATGAAACAAAGTGGTGATGGGATGCTTTTAAATCAACATATTCTTTCACTAGCATGAAATCTCTTATGCTGAATTGTGTGCATGAAACAAATTTTCTCAAGAATGACTTTTCTGATATTCTATATAACATAATATATATTTGAAGGCTTTCTTGTATTTAATTCCACTATGAATTTTCTGATGCTGGTTAAGGTGTGAATGCTGTCTAAAGGTCTTCTTATATTCCTTACATTTATAGGGTTTCTCATAAATATGAATTCTCTGGTGTTGAGTAAGAAATGAATAAAGTCTAAAAGCCTTACCACATCCTTGGCGGGTTTCTTGCCAGTATGAATACTCTGATGTTTAGTAATTTGTGAGAGCAGTCTAAAGGATTTCCTACAATCTTTACATTCATAAGGTTTCTCACCAGTATGGATACTTTGATGTTGTATAAGTTGTGAGAGTAGCCTAAAGGCCTTCCCACATTCTTCACATTCATAGGGTCTCTCAACAATATGAGTACTCTGATGTGAAATAAGCTGTGAGTAACTACCAAGTCTTCCAACATTCCATACATTCATAGGGTTTCTCACGAGTATGAAGTCTCTGATGGTGAACAAGCTGTTGCCTTAATCTAAAGGTCTTTCCACATTTCTTACATTTGTAGGGCTTTTCACCAGTATGGGTATTCTTATGGACAGTAAGTTGTTGGCTTATTCTAAAAGCCTTTCCACATTCCTTACATTCATATGGCTTCTCACCAAAATTCATTTTCTGGTGGACTTTTAAGTCTGGACTACATAAAAATGCTTTCCCACATTCTTTACATTCATACAACTTCTCAGCAGTATGAAGTCTCTGATGTCAAGTAAGGTGCATACACTGTCTAAATGTCTTCTCACATTCTTAACATTCATAGGGTTCTTTGCCAGTATGAATTCTCTGATGTTGAGCAAGTTGCTGATGCACTCTAAAGGCCTTTCTACAGTTTTTACATTCATAGGGTTTTTCACTACTATGAAGTCTCTGATGTTGAGTAAGTTCTCAGAGCACTGTAAGGGCCTTCCCACCAGTATGAATTCTCAGGTGTTGACTAAGTGTTGAATGATGAATAAATATCTGCCTACATTGCTTACATTCATATAACTTTTCTCCATTATGAACTGTCTGTCTGATAATTAGCAAAGAAATTGTGATTTTTATAAGTGGTAACTTCTTCAGAGGTAATTTTCACTTGCCTAAAATATGCCTGTTGCAGTTCTTTTTGCCCCCCAATATTGCTTTTGCATTTCTAATCATTTGTAAAAATGAAGCCCTGAAGTTTATACCTTTTAATTCTTTCTATTATCTCCCATTGAAATGAATATATTTCATAAATATCCTTTTCTGGAGAGAAATTATTGGTTCTGTGTCTGGATTCCAAATGAAGGCAGTATCTTCTTGTCCCTTCCATCACAACCATCTAGGGCTCCTTCCCTTCATCCAATAATCACATCTGGCTTAGAAATGGAAGGTCCTGCTAATGAGATGAAGTTGCTATAGTTCCTCCACTTCACATCCCTATACAAGTCCCTCTGAGCAGGGTCCAGGCATTCCCATTCTTCCTGTGAGAAGTCTATGGCCACATCCCTGACCACTTGTTACTGAACCCTACATGTTCTTAAAGAGTCCTGTAGCTGCAGATTAATTTTTGCAGGGTCGACCACCTTAATTATCCAAACATATATGTGCTATGGTTTAAGACTACAAGGACTGGTTAGTCCTTGTCAAGATTTCTCTGTTGGAGAAATGCAGAATCCAAAGAGGTCAGAGCTCTCAGAGCTGACATGAGTGAGGAAAACCATAGACAGTTTTACATGTGACAGTAATGGTAGGAAAATGTGGACACTATAGAAACAAGTAAGAAGAAATCAGCTAAATTTTCAAGAATTTATAAAGGTTATGGGTTGGTAGTCCCATAAACAAAGGGATTTTACATTCACTCAGAAGATAAACCTCCAGTGCTCACAAGAAAGAAAGATCAGAAGCAGGGTAAGAGAATAAAGAAATTCTATTCATGGCGCAGACCTACAGAGGTAATCTACTACTACTGGAGAACAGGCAATGAAAACTAACTACATATAAAATAAAAGCATTAGACCATAGATGAGAGGCATCCAGCCTTCTTTCCCCAAGGGCCCAAAAAGATCCATTGATTCTAGGGGAAGTGTCAGAAAAAACCCTGACAAGAAAAGATATATTGCTTCTGGGGGAAGCAGTAGAAGCAAAATCTGCCTCATTATAGAGAGGAACAGAAGGTTTTTTTGGTATCAGTATAATGCACAAGCAGAAAAGCAGAATCTGCTACCACTGAGTTAACAGAGAAAGACAGAAAACTGTGCAGTTTAAAACATGCCAAAGATACAAAGCTGAATATGGCTGCCACTGGTAGAAGGGAGAGGAACACCAAAAAGGTCATACCACCAAGATCGAGGCACAAAAGACCAGGATAATTAAAAGCACTCACTGCCTCCACCATGAACCTCCCCCAAGCAAGGGGGATAACAACAGAAAGCATGGAGTGAGATACTTTATATGAATCAGATGAGGAAAGACTTTTGAAAGCTGACAGTAGAGCAAGAACACAGAGAAAAATGCTCTAGCATCTCAGGCCCCACACTAACTAACCATAAGGTGATGACAAGCCTCTACTATGTGAGTTTAAAATCTGTAAATAACTAGAGTAATGATGAAACCTAAACTTTGCTCAATTACTGTCTAGAGTGACTAAATCATCCACACTATCAGCTTGAAAGAAGAGTTTTGCACATTGCTAGACCTAAAAAGTATTTACCATAGTCTCTATAATTCTTCTGTACACAATATCTGGCATTCAGTCACTAGTTATGTGATGCCCAAAGAAACAAGGAAAAAGAAAAAGAAAACAATCCACTGTTAAGGGATAAAGTAATCAATAATCCTGGCTTAGAGGTGACTTATCTGTAGGAACTATCAGAAAAGGACTTTAAAATAATTATAATTATGTTAAAGGCTTTTGTGTAAAAGGTAAACAGCATGCAAAATCAGATGGGGAATTCAGCAGAAAAATGAAAACTTTAGAGTAAAATGGAAATGCTATATATAGAACCGTGATGTCATAAATGAAGCCCTCTCACTGGTCATAGCTGAGGACAGAATCAGTGAATTAAGAAATATCAATAGAAATTATTCTTTAGGAAACCAAAGTGAAAAAAGTAGGAGGAAACGTATTATCCAAGATCTGTGGAAAAATAGTGTTTAAAAAAAATATGTAATTGGAGTTTCAGAAAGAAGTAATAAAGAAAAGGACTGAAGAAATATTTGAGGAGATAATTGCAGGGAATTTTGTTATATTAATGAAATATAATAAAATGTTTAAGAAGCTAAGAGAAGTACAAGCAGGATACATTAAAACAAAAAACCCCTAACCACCTCATAGACAAACTGTAAACCAAAGATGAGGAGAATAAATTGAAGAGAGATAGAAAAAAAGTAACTTTATATAGATAGGACCAAAGAATTTAAACAGACTTCTCATCAGAAGCTATGAAATTCATAATACAATGGTAAAGCACCTCTAAAGCACCAAAGAAAAAAAATCAATCCTAATTCTGTACCCAAGAAAATTATTTTTCAGAAATAAAGGCAAACTAAAGAATTTTTCAGACAAACTATGGTTATTCATTACCAGCATTCATGCATTCCAAGAAATGTTAAAGGAAGTTCTTCAGTCAGAAGATAATTAATAGCAATGGAGATTTGATCTACTACACAAAGAAAGGGAGAGTACCACAAATAGTAAGCATTTATTCTTATTTTTTAAGAGATATTTGACTCTAAAGAAAAATTGTTAACAATATATCATTGGCTTCAATATATGTAGAAATAAAACATAACAGGAATCACACACGGATGGGAGAAATAAAATAGGAGCATATTCTTGTAAAGTTCTGACACTATATATGATTTTTTTTTTTGAGGAAGAAACACATTTTTATTAGGTTGGCACTGAAACTGGCCAGTGGGAAAAGGCTACTAGGGTGGAAGGCCAGGGGACTGGTGGAATAGGGAGCCAGGGCAGGACTGTGCATGGCAGTGGCTGAACCCAGCTGCACTCTCAGATGACCTCAAAGGCACTGTGCTCAATGGCACTGGGTATAGGTATTACAGAGCAGCTGAGGTCACCACTTCTTCTAGCAGCAGGTACATAAGCTCCTGTTTAACCACAAAACTCCACAGGTAAAGCTGCAGGAAGTGGTAATCCACCTGCTCTTGATGTAGCCTGAAACATGTGAATGTGCACAGCTGCACACACTCAATCTATGTCTTCAGGCTTATTTTGAAGGTGCTAGTCAATTCCAACACCATGTTGAACTCCTTAGAGCTAAACATATCAATATGTTCAGAGAACAACTTATGGGTGTTGCTCAAGAAGTGGGTGTCCATTGGGGAACTAGATATATAGCTGGGTAAACAGCAGTCCTGTTGCCAAGAGCTGTTATACACTCAGAAGTTCCTCTTTCTGGAGTTGCTGCTCTGGGCCTTGCAAATACCCTCCATGTACAGGAACCCCACCTGTACATCAATAGCCATCATGCCTCTACCTACTTCATGAGAACATGCATGTTCTGGGGCTCTAGTGTACTGAATAAGGTCCATATCTCCACACTGTTGTACAGTATCTGAGGTATGGCCAGGACCTGCACCTTCACACAGTGTGCCAGCAGGCACCATTTTATCTCCCTGGCCTCAGCACACAGTGTACTAACAAACAGCACTAGAAACTAATCCTAGAAACTGCTTACTATTTGAACATAGAGTATGATATGTTAGAGAAGTGTATCATAAACCTTAGAGAAACCACTACAACAAAATTGTTAAGATCAAAACCAGCAACTCCGTAGTGGTGATAAAATGATTGAATTATAAAAGATAGTCTAATAGAAGGTAGAAAGTAAGGATAAAATGGTAGAACAGAGGAAGCCAGATGGAAGAATCCAATATGTTCCATAATTATTTTCAAAATAAATGGTTTAAACACACCAATTAGAAAACAAAGGTCATTAGATTGCATAAAAAGACAAGACATGACTCTATAATATCTACAAGAAACCTACTTTATTTTAAATATAAAGACATAAATAGGTTAAAAGGAAAAGGATTGGAAAATAAATACAATGTAAACATTAATCAAAAGAAAAACTAATCAAATAGACAAAATAATCATATTATCAAAGTGATTTAAAAATTGAGACAGTTCATCAAGACATTTTAATCCTAAATGTATATTTAGCCAACTGCAGAGTTTCAAAGGAAATAAAAACAAACACTTATAATACTTAAATGAGAAATGGAAAAATCCACAATTATATTCTTTTCTTAATAATAGATAGAAAATCCTTAAGATAGTAAAGACCTGAAAAACATTACCTAGCAAATTTGACCTAATTACATTTACCATAAAGTCCA
The DNA here is from genome assembly GCA_026826555.1 of Tolypeutes matacus. Classification (NCBI taxonomy): domain Eukaryota; kingdom Metazoa; phylum Chordata; class Mammalia; order Cingulata; family Chlamyphoridae; genus Tolypeutes; species Tolypeutes matacus. The sequence goes on from JAKSZT010053887.1 coordinate 37,172,422, forward strand.
CTCATCAACAGAATGCACATTCTTTTCAAGTGCATATGGAATATTCCCTTTTAGATGATTTCCTGAGTCATAAAACAAACCATAGCAAATTTAAAAGAACTGAAATAATTCAAACTACCTTTTTCATCCCAATGGAATTAAACTATACATCAATAACTAATATAAATTTGGCAAATACCTAAATATTTGGAAATATGGAAGAAAAACGCCAACTTTTCCAGAAAACAGAAGTGGAAGAAACACTTCCAAATTAATTTTATGAGGCCAGCATTACCTGGATTCTGAAACCAGCCAGAGACATTATAAGAAAATGAGATTAAGGACCAATATCCCTCATAAATATAGAAAAAACCCTAATAAAATATTAGGAAATCAAATGCAGTGATAGAAAATATGATCCATCATCTACAATTAGGGTTATCTAACAAAAATAAATTTGGTATGGCACTCAAAAATCAATCAATTGAACTCACCATATTAATGGACTAAAAAAGAAAAACCATATGATGATTTCAATAGATGCAGAAAAATCATTTGTCAAAATCCAACATTCATTCCTAATAAAAATTGTCAGCAAGCCAAGAATAGAAGGGGACTGTCTCCATGACAATGAGCATCTGTAATACATGCTACTAACATCGTATTTAATAGTAGAAGACAGAATGCTTTCCCCAAGGTTGGGGGAAAAAAGATATATCTTCTCAACACTGCCCTAATACATACAATAAGGAAGAAAAGTAAGAAAAAAATGCATACATACTGATAAGATTAAAAAATTACTTTTATTCACAGATAATATCACTGTCTGCATAGAAAACACAAAAGCTAGTAGATCTAATGTATGAGTTTAGTAGTTAACAGAATACAAAGTCCATATTCAAAATTTAGTTACCTGAATTTTAAAGCAGCAAGGAAAAATTAGAGGCTGAAATTTAAAAATACCATTTGCAATAGTATGAAAAACATAAAACCTTGGGATAAGTATAAGAAAATATGTATGATATTTATACACAAAACTACAAAGCTTTGATGAGAGAAAGTTAGAGAACTCATACAAACGTCAAGACTTACCATAGCCAAAAGGTACATTAATCAAGGTAGTGTAAGAGTGCTGTAAGAGTGTGTTTGTATCAATGGAACATAATAGAGATTATAGGAATGGATGCATACACACACGGACAATTGATTTTTGACAGCAGTGGCAAAGTAATTCAATGGAAAATGATAGTGTTTCAACAAAAGGTGCTGAAAGAATTGGTGAGTCAAATCTAAATATAATAAAATAATTTTGAAATATTTTCTCACATTATTAAAAAACAACTTGAAATGGTTCGTAGACCTAAATATAAGAGCTAAAATTATAAAACTCATAGAAAAATACAGAAGAGAAAATATTTGTAATAGACAAAATATTTTACATGGGACGCAAAAGACACAAAATATCTGTGATGGTTTGAAGCTGGATAGACCCCTAAAAATCATGGTTTTTAAAGCTGGTCCGTTCCTGTGGGTATAAACCTATTGTAGGTGGGATCTTTGATGAGGTTACTTCAGTTAAGAGCCTTTTGCCTGGATTTCCTCCAAACAGCCATCGCCTTTTGCCCAGTGCCTCGTCTTGGCCTACACAGGACCTTGGAATGAAGTCTGAAAAGAACAAATGGCCCCTGTGCACAGAGCCATCAGAACCAGGGTCTTCCTGGACAGAGATGCTGCCCAAGCCTGGACCTTTTCAGTCTGCTTCCCCAGTACTCCTTAGTTTCCTCTCCTTTAGCAGACTTCTCCTATAATCACAGTCCCCTGTAGGCAGAGGGGTCCTCTCTCCAGAACTCTCAAGCTTCCTCCGCCTAAAACTATGGCTCACGAGAAACATTCAGGCCTGACTTAGGCTTGGGAGTCAAATTGTTCCTATTAAGCGTATCGTCAAGTAGGTAAAGACAAGTCAAGTATTTGAGGTTTAAAAAAAAAGAGCCTTTTTAAAAAATATTTTTTTTATTTATTTTTAAGAGATACTTGGATTACATAAAATGTTACATAAAAAAATATAAGGGATTCCCATATGTCCCACTCTCCAGACCTCCCACTTTTCCCCACATTAACAATTTCTTTCATTAGTGTGGTACATTCATTGCAATTGATGGACACATTTTGGAGCATTGCCACCGAGCATGAATTATAGTTTACATTGTAGTTTATACTCTCTCCCACTCAATTCTGCAGGTTGTGGCAGGATATACAATGGCCTGTATCTGTCATTGCAATATCATTCAGATCAATTCCAAGTCATGAAAATGCCCCCATATTACACCTCTTTTTCCCTCTCACTGACTTCAGCACCTCCAGTGGCCACTGTCTCCACATCAATGATATAATTTCTTCCATTGCTAGAATCACATTAAGTCTATAGTAGAATAACAGCAAGTCCCCACTGGTCCATGTTTTATTCCCCAGTCTTGAGGATTCTGGGATGGTGATGCCTACTCCACCTCTAATTGAAAGGGGGCTTTCATCCCATACAGCCAATTTAAAAATTTTAAAAGGAAGTACAGTCCAAGTGCTGATAAAGAAGTGGAGCAACAAGATCTTTCACATGTGGCTGTTAGGAACACAACATTTTGGAAAACAGTTTGGTGGTTTTTAAATAAAGTTAAACACTTGAATATAGCAATCCCATTCCTAGATATGTACTCAAAAGATATGAAAACATATGACCACAAAGGGCTGTATAGAATGTTTATAGCAGTCTTATAATAGCCAAAAGCTGCAAACAACCCAAATGCCCATCAACTGGTGAATGGATAATCAGATTGTGGTACAGTCTTATAGTGGAATACTTCTAATCATTAAAAAGGACTGTATTACTGATACACGGGACATGCTAAGTGAAGAACACTAGACCCAAAAGGCTACATAATGTATGATTTCACTTATATGACATTATGATGTAGGCAAACTATAGGCACAGAAATAAGACCAGAGGTTTCCTAAGGCCTGGGTGAGGGATAGAGAATTGTTTACAAAGTGGCATAAGAGAACTCTGTGCAGTAAGGTTAATACTCTATATCTTGATTGTGGTGGTAATTACACAACTGTATTGTCTTATTGAAATGCTTCACGCTGGGGGATAGATGTGGCTCAAACGGTTGGGTGTCCGTCTCCCATACGGAGGGAACTGGGTTCGATCCCTGGGACCTCCTGGTAAAAAAAAAAAAACAAACCTTCACACTGCATACTTACTTTAAAAGTGTGAATTTTTCAGCTTTTTCTTTAATCCAAAAGAAAAAATCCCATACCCCCTATTATTGACCGTTAGCACTGATATATCACCTTCTTTGACACTGATGCAAAAATATTACAACATTGCTAACTATAGTCCGTAAGTTACATTAATTGTATTTTCCCATGCTTGTATAAGGGATGGGACTGTATAATATAGTGAACCATATGGTAGAATACGGACTTTGGTTAACTACAAATAGGAGTGTGTTCTCTCATAAACTATAGCAAATGCACAATACTAATACATGGTGTTAATAATAAGGGGTGTATGGAAAAAATATACCAAATGTACATGTTAGACCACACTTAGTGGTAATAGTCTGATGATGTACTTTCATAATCTGTACAAAATGTTCCACAACAATGTAAGTGGTGGGTGGAGGGGTATTCTATGGGAATTCTGAACATTATGCCTGATTGTTTTGTAAGTTCACAATTTCTCTAATAAATATATATATTAAACAGTGTGCATTTCAAAGTATTTAAATTATACCCCCTACACAGATATAAAAACAAAAACAAAACATAGGTTCAAATTTGAATTTTCTTCTCTCTAGCTGTCTGACCATGGAAACATTATCACTTAAAACATGTCTCTGAACATGTTTCCTCACTGACAAAATGGTAGTTTTAAACTGTGTGATGTAATCTATACTATTCCTTCTGACTCTTGACTGATAATGGCAATTAAATTAATGCTTGCTCTCTGAATAAGCAAGATTAATCAAATACCTTTTACTGTTTTTACATCATTGATTGAAAAATTTATTCCAAAATTTCCACAGTCACCTTGTACATCAGAGACAATCTGTAAAAGAAATATCTGGGGAGTTCATTCTCTACTGCTCAATTATTGGGAGTAACTAGAATATGCAAAGCTTATATCTCAAGAACCAGATCCTTGTAGAAAGAACCATGCTTTTTCTATAAAGCAGTATTGTTCTGGAGATTGAATCTTACTTTCTTATCTTGAATAGAAGGTATTCAGAGTTTGACTAAATCTGTACCACTATAGTTTTCAGTTGTTCCACAAAAATATAGAAAGAGAGTAAGAAATTACAGGTTAAGAAAATACACAATTCATTCTTAATCTATTGACTACCAGCAGTGAATTCTATTGACAGATGAAATTATATTTCAGGTCACATAAATGATTCAGAAATTGATAATTTTCTGTAAAAAAATAAAAGTAGTAAAACTTTCAAGATGATTCAGACTGATAACTGAGCAGTAGTGTATTCTTCCAAAGGTAAAATGTATTTTATAGTAACAGATGGGTTGATAGGTAGCATTTTCTGCAGGGGTCAAAAATCATAGCATCCTAGGGAAGGCATTTATAATATGAAAAAAAAAAAAAAAAAAAAAAAAAACGATTTCAAAATCTATCCTCCAGGTGTGATCAGAGATTGTATAATTTTCCTCTGTACCACAGTGTCTGACACATAGTATATAATCATATTTTATTACTGTTTGGGAAGTAATAAAAACCCCAGAAAGTATGACCTCTTTCAATAATTATCCATCATTAATTAATGCTACATTCACAGATTTTGAACATAAGGCAGAAATTATATTTAGCATCATATGATAGGAGTAATCTAAATTTGAAGAACAAATTTTAACGTGTTTTTAATATACCAGAGCTCCAGGCAGGATTGTGATGCTTAATCATGTAAAAGATAGGAAACTTTGCATTGACTTTAAGTTACACTTGTAATGATTGCCTTGATTTATGTAAGTAGCCAGCTTCTGTGCACCTGGCTGGTGATACATATTTCTAATCCATGTATCAAATTTGGTATAAGGCAGAGAATTTGCCACAATCATTCAACCAGTATCTCAGGATGACAACATGAGAGTCACCCTGTTCACTCCCTCTCCAAATAATCATGGAGTTTGTATTTGACTAGGTAAATATTTCTCAAATCTGTTTTCTCCACTCAGTTCCTATACCTTTGTCATTATTAGGGTCTCATCATATCTTTCACATGGCTTAATGCAAACACTCTAATGGCCTTCGGTCCTGTGCCTTTCAAATCATTCTCCATACTCCTTCTGGAATTATCTGTCTTTAATCCAAAATTTACCACCTGTTTTAGTTTGCTAAATGTCTGTTGATGCAAAGTACCAGAAATGGCTTGGCTTTTATAATGGGGATTTTATTTAGCATAAAAGCAGACAGTTCCAAGGCTGTGAAATGTCCAAATCAATGCACCATCAGAAATGCTTTCTCACCAAAGTCAGCTGCCGTGTGGTAAAGCAAGTTGGTGGGCAATCTCTGCCTAAGTCTCTGCCTTCTCATTCAGGCTCTCTGTATCTCAGGACTCAGCTCCTGGAGCTCAGCTGTGAGCAACCAAGCACAGAGTTGCTATCTTTCTGAGTTCAGTTCATATATCGGGCATATAGCAGGGCTCCTCTTCACTTGAGCTGCTCCGTGGGCCCAGCTCCTCAGAGGCCTCTTTCTGTGCTTCTGTGCTTTGCTGGTTCCAGAATCCAGGACCTTTCTAAGCCTCTCTGGGCTTCTCTGTTTTCCTGCAGTCCTCTCTCTCACACTGCAAGATCAATATGGTGGCTTCCTTTTTTTTCTGTGTATCTGTCTTTCTCCGTGTCAGACTCAGCAAGAGAGAGGAGACTCAAACCGTTCATGCTTCACTGACATAGTACAATCAAAAGAGTCTCACACCCACAGGAATAGATTTAGTTCAAAAACATAATCTTTCTCTTTCTGGGATTCATACTTACTCTCCCACTGATTATGTTTTAATTGCTCTAAATTGCCTACAGCTTCAAGAAAAACAGTTAAATATACCTTGCAGACTCTTCCTGCTCTGGTCCTACCTATTGCTAGCCTTATTCTTACTTTGTCTTGAGTAATACCCTATATATTAGTCAGCAAAAGGGGTGCTGGTACAAAGTACCAGAAATCTGTTGGCTTTTAATAAAGGGTATTTATTTGGGGTAAAAGCTTACAGATACAAGGCCTAAAGAGTCCAACTCAAGGTTGCTTTCTCACCAGTCAGTTGCCATGTGTTAAAGCAAGATGGCAGGCGATCTCTGCCTGGTCTCTCGGGCTTGCGCAGATGCTCTGCTCTCTTCAGTAGCAAACAATCAGGCTCATCTCTCTTCCTGGGGCTTTAGCTGTTTGAGCCTTTTCCTTTCTGTCACATGGCAGGACCAAATTGACCAAGTTCTCTTCTCTTACGTGTATTTCTTGAGTAAGTATCCATTTATATCATCCCAACAAGGGGGTGGGGACTCATCCTTGAGTCACATCCTACTGATGTGGTGTAATCAAAGCGCTAATCTTAACAGATAATTTAATCAAAACATGTCAGCTGAATCTAATGCATTCAAAGGGTATCACATCCAGTCTTGGATTAAATATTTGAAATATTTACTCTGTGCATGTCTCTACCTTTACACTTTCCACATTGACTGCAGTTATCCATTTTTTTTTTCCTTCTTTTTTTTTTTTAAAAAGATTGTGTCTCTCATTGACTTTATTTTGGAGAAAGCACAAGGTTAAAGATTTTATCTTACTGGTCTTTTTAGTTAAAGAACCTAGAATAGTGTTTAGCATGTGGCAGCCACTCAGTAAATGTTTGTTGGATGGATGGATGAATGAATGAATGAATGAATATTAAAGCATCAGACAGCTGCTAGGAAAATCAATTTGCTTTCCATTTTAGTTTATGAATTCCTCTTTACTGGAACATATAAAAAGAGTAACACTTAGATTTCTGGGACAGACTACTAATTCCTAGAATAGTCTCCTACTAAAACATAAGGCAGCAATTAAGTACATATGATAAAATAGAATGCCAGAAATAACCTATGTTTGTATTTAAAAAAACTAAAAATATATTTTTTTTCAGTACACCAGAGCACTAGAACAAATTTGAATGCTTACATTGGGTAAAAGTAATAGTAAATTGACTGAAAATTAACTATCTCGTTAATGACCTAAAAGTTCTGAAACTTTTCATTGACTTTAAATTGTTCTTGTGGTGTATTGTCTTGATTTATTTCTGGAAGTAGCATTTTGTAGAGCAAAGTAAAAGTTTAAGGAAAGAGTTGTGTGGAGAAATCCAAGATTAAGTGTTTCTCTAATTCAGAAGTTTTTGTGCACCCCAAAGAAATTGTTATTCAAGGTCAAATTATTTATATAGAAGAAAACTGCTGAAAGCAATTTAGTTATAACATGTGCTGTGTTAATTACATCTAAAAATATTCCATACATTTTTCCTTTAGCACTTAAACATCTGTTGGTATATGCAAAGATTCTCTTGGATTCCACAATAAATTAAATGCAGTTTTCCTTGAAAACAGAGTCTAGAATTCGACAATAGACTACTACTAAGATAACTGCTTTAAAATGTTAATGTCAAGCAGCCAATTGCTTTGATTTCAGAATTTCAGAATTTTAACTTTTTTTTCTTTTGATATCAATATGCATTCTTAAAAAGCCTTTTAATGAAAAACAAAGATTATCAATAGAAAGGATTATTTAAAATCTAATCTAAGTTTTTAAAAATCTAATTTAATTTATTTAAATTTTTAAAAATCTAATTTAATTTATTTAAAATCTAATCTAAAATCAATGTCAACAGTCCACAGGCTGACCAATATTCTTTTGTAGCTCTAATGATAATGGACCACATCCTTTCAAAGTGTTACATGGCACTAATGTAAAGATAGACATATCATTGCCTATATTCTTAATTGCTATTTATTGCAAAGCAATTTACTAAGATGCCATCTATAATACCACCAAAAGCAATAGAATATGTTAGATCCAATGCTTACAATATACAATTAATTTTTTTCTCAAGCAGCAACTCAGTATCCTCTTTTGTCAGGCACTTTGCTAAGCAACAAAGAAACAGATGATTCAGATATGATCCCTACCAAGAGAATCTCGATCTTTGTAGACCAACAGACAAGAGAAAATATTTTGTAGGAAAAGAATATTAATTTTAACTTAGCCCAAACTTTCTAAGTATTTAGAGCAACTAAAATAATTATGTAGCCATATAGCAACAAAAAAAAATATCTGCATAAAAATAGCAAAGATATTTAAAATCATTTAAAGATAATTAAGAGTTCATCATTAAACAAATATGTAATCAAAATGATGACTGTTACACATATTAGTTTATTGGGAGTAAGCATCCTGTTTCTGAGGCAGTTATACTTAAAAGTCAGTGGAGTAGGTACACTTATGTGATGTTACTTGCAAAGCTCCTGAAAAAGACTTTTCTCCTCCTGAGGTACCCAAGACCCTGAATTTCAGCTTTAAAGATATATTCCTTTTTTGCTGCATATTCCCTCTAAACCTGATGCCCTACACCAGTTACCCTCCCCTGTCATATCTACCAAAAGAACATTCCCACCATTATAATTTTAACCACAGAACTGCAAATCTCTGGAGTCCACCTGCTCCTTCCTCCAACCCTCCCCCTAGATTCATGGGTAGTCCAACCCAATTCCCCCACCTTACTCCCCTTCATGTATATAAAGGCAGTGGCAACCAGAGGTTCTGAAGAGAGGGAGAGGGAAGAATAGGTGTAACATGGGGTATTTTGGGGACATTGGAATTGTCCTGCATAACATGGCAATGATGGATACAGGCCATATGACATTTTGTCATAACCTATAAAATTTTGAGGGGCACAGCATAAATCATAACATAAACTATAGCCCACAGTTAGTAGCAATGCTTCAATATGTGTTCATCAATTGTAACAAATGTATCACACTAATGAAAGATGTTGTTAATTGGGGAAAGTGTGGGAGGGGGAGGAGTTGGGGTATATGGGAGTCCCCTATACTTTTGATGGAATATTTATGTAATCTAAAGCTTCTTTAAAAATAAAAATAAAAAAGATCTATTCCTCTAGAACAGATATTGCTTACTTCAAGGCAACTTTTGTAAACTACATACACAGGAATAGGGGAAAGGATTTCAAATTTGTCTTCCAGTGTTTTTTTTTTATTATTTTTTTAAGATATAAATTATTTTTTTTCCTGACTGTAGAATTCAGCATTGGGAGAGAATCAGGGTAGACCCTGATGCCTAATAGAGTAGCATATTAGAGATAAAGGGAGAAATAGACTTCTCGTTTTGTGTGTGATGATTAAGAGCTCTATTATACCATCTAGAGAAGGTGTAGTACCTTCATACAATTTTCCAGGTTTTAATTTGAAAAAACTGTTGATTTGGATCACATATTGAAACCCTGGTAGGAACTTTCAAGCTCCAACTAGCATATATTTTGTATTAATTCAGCAACAAAACTGGCATCATGTGACTGATGCTCTTAGTTTGGAGAAATTAGTGTTAATTTTTTCTTTTCTTGTGTCTTCATGGTTACTTTCAAGAAAAATTTGGAAAAGTTGAACTGGAGTTTCCTAAGCATAAATAATTTTGAACTGGGTATAATCGATTTGATTTTGCACACTAACAATGATCTAATTGTATTGTTCAGATTGTCAATATCCATACATTTTTTTTGCCTGCCATTGGTAGAGATTCTTAACATCTCCCACTGATTGTTGATTTGTCTATTTCATCTTTTATTTCTGTCCATTTTATAAAACTATATATTTAAGTAGATAACAATTCTAAACTGTTGTATCATCCTGGTGGATTTAATCTCATAATGAAATATTCCTGTTTATCTCTAGTAGTGCTCTATCGTTAAAGGCTACTTTGTATTATTTAGCATAGCTGCACTGGCTTCCTCTAGGTTAGTGTTCATATGATATATCTTTTTCTACCTTTTGACTTTCAATTTTTTGCTTCCTCTTATATAGAACAAGGATTTTTTTAAAAAATTAATCTTACAATCCTGGTCTTTTAATTGGAGTATGTAGTTCATTTATATTAGTGCAATTACTGATCTATTTTAAATTTATCATCTTTTTTTTTTTTATTCCCATGTGCTCCATATTCCATTTTCTCTCCTTTCTTGCCATTAGGTTAATCAAGTATTTTTTTTTATTATTACATTTTAGCTTTATTAGATGTTAATTATATATTATTTTACTGTTCTTTTAGTGTTTATCTAAGAGACAAAAATATCATCCTTAACTTATCAAGATCTAATATAAATTAGTACTTTCCAAACAATATTAGGACTTTAACATTTTTCATTTTTTGTGCTATTGTTGTTAAACATATTTTAATTTTAAATATACTTTAAAATATGTGAAATGTCAATATAAAGTTTTGCCAGTGTTTTTTTTTTTTTTTTAATTTCTATTGTTCTTTATTACATTTTGATGATACTATCTGGTCATTTTCTTTTGTCTGAAAAATCTTTTTAATATTTATTTTAATGCAGCTCTGGTAATGATAAATTCTCTAGGTTGTTTATATAGAAATATTTCTTTCATCATTTTTGGAAAATTCTCTCTTCAAATATTGCTTATGCATCATTCTCTCTCTCTCTCTCTCTCTCTCTCTCTCTCTCTCCCCCTCTCTCTCTCCCCCTCCCTCCCCCACACACACATTTCTGTAATTTCCAATTACATTCATGTTTACATTTAGTCCACATCCCATATGTATTTTAGGCACTTTTCTGTATTTTCTATTATATTTTCTCTATATGCATCAGTCTAGTTATTTTCCCAAATCTATCTTCTGTATAAGTGCTGTCCAGTATAGTACAAGCTGCAGAGGTAACTTAAATTCTTTATTTACCGCATCATAAAAAGTAAACAAATAAGAAGTGGAATTAATTTTAATAACATATTTCATTTAACCCAAACTATTGTCATTTTAGCATGTAATCAATATTTAAAAAATCAATGAGAGATTTTTCATTCCTCTTTTGTACTAATTCTTTGAAATTCTCTGTACTAATCACATTAGAGCTCAAGAGCTCAATAGCCACATATGCTTAGTGCCTACCATTTTAGAGAGTATTGGTATAGATCAATAGTCTTCTCACTAGTTATACTCCCTATATTGAATATTATTGCATTTTTAAGTGCTATAATTTCCATTTGATTCTTTCAAGAGATCCTAGTTTTCTGTTACATTTTTTGACCTTTTCTATTTTGAGTTAAATTATTAATTACAGCTATTTAAAAATACTTATCTGATAACTCCCCAAAATCATCTATAGATCTGCTGTCTTTTTTTGTTGTTGTTTTGGTCTACTGTCTCTTAGTTCATTTTCTTGGTATGTCTGATAATTTTTTTTACTGAATTATGGACACTGTATATGAAAACCTCTAGAAGCTTCCACCATAGTAGATTTCCCTTATCCTCTGGCAGGTTGCTAAAACAAGGATATCTCCAGTTCCATCAGAGATTGGGTTACAGGATGTTATGTTTTTAAGATTTTGAATCCTCTGGTTTCCCTACTACTCTTAATGTGTAGGCTTCCAGGAGGCCTGAAAGAGAATGGGTGGGATGTTTCTCAGAGCCCTCAAATTTCGTAAATCCAGAACTCCAACTTTTGCCTCCTTAGCATTGTGAAACTTCAAAACGTTCTTTTGAGCTTTTCTGTAATTTTCTTTATGGGTTTATAGCGTTTTGGCCTATACAGTTCAAAAACTGGCAAATGCCTCAAAGAGAAAAACAGCTCAGAATGTAGTCTTGTCCCTCAAATTCTAGCTGCTAACCTTAAGTTGTCTCTCCTTATTCTAATAACATCACAAAAGAATTCTCTGCTGGTTCCTCTTTATCTTATTAGCTTCCATCTCTCCAGACTCTTAAGACTCTCACTCTGTACAGATTAAGACTCAGCCAAAGACAAGGAGACATTGGGCTCACCTCAATGATATTCTCTTCATATTGGATTAATGTCACCTCAAGTTTTGGCTGCCTTTAATACTCTCCAATCTTTTCACACAATTGTTGCTACTGCTGTTTGTTTGATTGTGTGAGTGCTGGTCTGCTACAAACGTCTCTCTCATAGCTAGAAGCAAACATTCCCAAATTACATATCGCACTTTTTATTGACTCACATCTTGGGAATTTGATCTATATGGATGTTTTTGTGAATCCCAAGAGGTTAAATTTTTGTTTTTTTACAGTTTTGTTATAATTTCTAATATACAGAAACTATTTTATTGTGTTCAGGGAATTATTGCCAGGAAGAAAGGACACACACTCATTTTTATAGGAGGAAAGTAGACAAGGATTGATCTTGGTGAAAAATGTAAGTTTTCAGATATAGTGGAAGATTATTGAGTTCCCCCTGGGTGGCTTCTAATTCCTATACAAAGTAAGAAGCAAAAATATTGTCTGAGAGTCAGTGAGATTGTGGCAAGATTCTCTATTACTTCACTAGAAATTACCACAAACTTACTGGCTTAAAATATCACATACATGTTATCTCAAAGTTACATATCTCAAAGTGTCTGTGAGCAGGTGTCTGGCATGACAGTCAGGTCTCCTACTCAAGACCTCACAAAACTAAAATCAAGAAGTTGACCAGGCTGTGTTCTTATCTGGATGCTTGTCTGGAGAAAAATTCCCTTCTAAGCTCATTCAGGGGGTCGACAGTAGTCATTTCATTATATCTGTAGAACTAAGGTCAGCTTGGTTCTTCTTTGAGACAAGCAGGAGAATCTATCTGATTTCTAGAACTTTTTTTAAAGGGCTCAGCTGATTAGCTCAGGTTTATCCCAGACAATCCCTCTTTGATTAACTTAAAATTGACTGACTGGGACTTTAATTACACCTGCAACATCCTTTCATCTTGGGTATCCTATGGGTTAGAAGCAATCCCTATACTCAAAAGGATAGGATTATTCAAGGGTGTATGGCAATTTCCTAGGCTGCTGTAACAAAGTATCACAAACTGGATGGCTGAAAACTACAGAAATGCAGTGACTCACAGTTATGGAACCTAGAAGCCCAAAATCAAGTTGTCAGAAGGGCCATGCTCCTTCTGATGTCTGAATCTGTTCCATGCCTCACTCCTGGACTCTGGCAGGTGTTGGAAACCATTAGCATTCCTTGGTTTGTGGCATAACTCAGTCTCGCCTCCATCATTGCATGGTCAGCTTCTCTGTCTGTCTGTGTCTTCACTCCTTTCCTTATAAGGACAACAATCATTAGATTAAAGGTCTACCCTACTCCAGTATGACCTAATTTTAACCCACCTAATTCTATCTGTAATGACATTCTTCCCAAATAACATCACATTCTGATGTTCTAAAGATTAAGACTTCAACATCATATTGTTGGGGAACATAATTCAAACCATTGTATAGGTCATTGCGGTCATTTTCACATTCTGTCTGCCACAGGGTGTATGTGATTTTTGAGATGAGGTAAAGGATTCATTCTTCAGTAACTGAAGAATGTTAGGGATAGTAAATTATCTAGTATGATTTTGGGGCATTGTTTTTGTTTCATCTAAGAAAGAGACTACAGATTTACGATGGCATTGAAATGGTTTTTTAGAAGATGCAAATTCTCCCATCAAGATGTGGGGCTTATATTCTTTCACATGAATCTAGATAAGCTTATGACTCACTTTTAACACATAAAAGCAGCAGATGATACCGTGTGACTTCCAAGGCCAGAATTCTAAGCCAGAATTGATGGAGTAAATTCTGGTTTGTTGGCTTGGACACTCACTTTTGGGCTCCTGAAACACTATGTAAGACGTCCAACTACTCAGAGGCTGCCATGCTGTGAGAAAGTCCAGAATACATCGAGAGGCCAACTGAGTTCACTGTATGGTCTCTACTTTCTGTGTAAAGTAGAAGTGAGTGTAGGTGTTCTGGCCACATGTTCCAGCTGAAGTCAGAACCAACAACCATATTACAACCAGACATTTGAGTTAAGGTGTCCCTACTGCCCAACAGTCAAAGTATCCCTCAGCGGCCAAGTCTTTCCTGCTGAGGCCACAAATACTGAGTAACAGAGAAAAGCCAGTCCTGATGTTCTATGCCCAAATACCTGACCCAGAGAATCTCTGAGCATAATAAAGTGGTGGTAGTTGGCTGTTGAACTATGGGGTAATTTATTATGCACGACAGTAACTGCAACAGGCACCAATCTGAAGATGGGGTGATTTTTTCCACATTACCCAGCAGTCTTTATTTAATCAGTACTAGATTACCCAATATGGAGATTTAATGCATATTTTCAGAGACAGCAAGGAAGTACTTATGAGAAATATCAGAATTTTTCTGGATGCTTTACATTTATTTTATCATTTAAAATTGCACTTATTTTGAATTACATATGTTAGACTGTGGAAGGCAGCATAAGTATTTTAAATTTAGGGCCTCTAAAGGTCTTACTCCAATTCAGAGTGCAGCAGGTAAGAAGGTGAAATATGTAATGATCTGAAGTAAATTTGTTACAGGGTAAAGGAACAGAAAAGCATGGAATTGAGGATTTTGTCAAACAAATGGTAAAAGTGATAGAAGTGATAGGCATTGGAATCTAGGCTAGAAAATGAAACAGTTATTAAGTCAAATGTGGCAGTTAGTAGGTGGTGATAATTAGAAGGGGTAGAAGACAAAAGACTTTGGAGGTCACATGCCTCAAAGGAACAGGGTTTTTAAATGAGTAGAGTAGGAATGGCCTGAAAAAAACAACACTACTGGTAGGAGGAGGTGGTTACCACTTCCTTATCCTGGTTCTCATGGGTGTGAGAGTAATGAGCAGCATTTGTTTAAAACAGATGAAGTGGAAATAGTGTCCTTCGAGGAGTGCAAATTTTTAGTAAAGGACAGGAAATAGCAGTTGGTTATCAAAACAGAGATTCCAGAGGACAAAGTGGAAGTGTTTGGAAGATAAGAGAGTAGTAAGAGTTTCAGTTAAAGGAGAAGAAGTTTGAATATTATGATGAGAGAATATGGCACAGAAGGAAAACCAGTTATGGCATATTGGGCTTCAGGTAAAAGTCAGTCACGGTATGGGCTAGTTGGAGTCACAAGGAGTCTGAGAATAAGTGATTAGGGTAGATCAAGGTAAATGTGGTTCCAGGGCTCTGACCTCATAGTGGAAGAGCATTAGCCTTTGTTCAATGGAGAGATCTTAAGTT
The DNA here is from genome assembly GCA_026826555.1 of Tolypeutes matacus. Lineage (NCBI taxonomy): Eukaryota > Metazoa > Chordata > Mammalia > Cingulata > Chlamyphoridae > Tolypeutes > Tolypeutes matacus. Next base: position 37,187,721 of record JAKSZT010053887.1, read on the forward strand.
TCTTGGGTAAAACTTAATTGATAATTATATCTTTTATGAATTAAAGATGACTACATTTGTCTTAACTGCTTTCGATTTGAATCATAGCTTCCGTTATTAGTATTATCCTTTGCCTGCATTGCTTACTTTAAAATAACAATGCCCATTTTTTATATTTCATATTTGTAAAATTTTAATTTTGACGGGTTTCATGTAAACAAATATTTTAATTGAATTAGATAGCCTTTGTTTTTATTTTAGGAATAATTTTATTTTCATTTACCTTTTGAGATAAAATACTAGCTTTCATGATGTCATCTTGTTCTTTTCCTCTTACTTGTTTAAACTTTCTTACTATTTTCTTAGGGTTTTTCTCTTTGCCCTTATCTCCTCTGGTGCTTTGGAAAGGATACAGCCTGTTTTATTTCTACTATAAGTTTGATTTAAATTTCTACAAAACCATAATTAAACAAACTTTCTTTCAAAATGAGTTAATGTATGAAAAACGTGGAACAATGACTAACACAAAATGAGCATTATATAAGCATTTGCTAAATAAAAGTGAATATTTTAACTCTCCTCTATTTTAGTAATAAGTTAACTAAAATGTTCATTTCTCCTCCTTCTCATTCATTTTCAAATATTTGTCAGGATAATGTGGGATTTTCAAAATTGTATTATTAGTTTTATTTCTAAAGTTTAGAATTATTTTTGTATGTGTCAATGTCATAACCAGAGTTTATGTCATAATTTCCTTATCTTGGGCTCTTAAATTTGTTTTCTTGTAGTAATTTGGATTACATTTTCAAGTTGTTTTTTGAAGAACAACAAGAAAATGAAGGAGATGCAGGTGGCATATTTTCTGAGCCAATACATTTTTGAGAATGTCTTTCTGTTGCCTTGATACAGAAAGAACTACTTGGCAGCATATAAAAGTCTTGCAGGGCAATAATTTCTCTCAGAATGGATGCTATTTTCACCTAGTAGTTAATGATACACTTAATGTTTCAGATCGTATCCTTTTGAAATTATCAATGTAGCTAAAAATTTTAGCCTGAAGCTGTCTTCATGCAAATATGTTTCTTATAATTTAACCTAGAGGATGTTCTTTTGATCTGCAATATCAGGTTTTATGTCAAATAATTGTTCTTCTGTTATTGCTTCTGATTCATTTATTACTGCTTTTCATTTTAAAATGCCCAAAATCTGCTTGTTAGCTTTCCCATATAAATTTTCCACAATCATATTTTTTCACATAACTTTAATATTCTTTTTTTTCTCTCCAATATATTCTGGAATAAATTCTCAAACTTGTACTTCATATTACCAATATATATGCCCTCAGAATAAATTCTGATTTATACTATATCCAATCTTACTTATTTCTTCTATTGCACTTTAGTTTCTCTATAATCCTTTCTTGTGTCATCCATTTCCCTTCTGTAAAACATTCAGTTACCTTTTTTTTCTTTATGAAGTCTGCTCCTAATCCTGGAGTACCATATCCTCATACAGTATTCTGAGGAAGTCAAATGATTTTCTAAAAATTTCTTCTGGCTTCTAAATTAGATTATATTTAGAGGAATTCTGTGTGTCTGTATCTTCCTTTCTCTTGTTCTGCAGAAGTTTTGATTAGACCCTGTGTAAACATCTCTATTTCCTCAGGCAACATGAAATCTGTACAAACTTGGTATTTGCTAATAGAAGGCATAGTGGATTGCTCTGTGGTCCCACTGTATTGGTGTGGATGTTAACTGCCACTTATAGACTTCAAGTGGAGAGACGATTAAAATGTATACCTCCAAGTTTCCATTAGTCTTCCACCCAGGGTAATCTTGCTCTTTGGTGGTATTGCCTTCCTCTTTTTTCCATAGCAAGACTAGCTGTAATGTCTAACAGTTATAATTCATGGTGGTTAATGCTACAAAGGCTCTTCGTGTTTCTACTTCTGCCTACAGTATTTGCTCAATACCCAATATATACGCCACAAATATGTTTTATTATATACCAAGTGCCCTGATTGGTGTCAACATATTTTTTTTTGTGGTAAAGGAGCCAATTTATGAAATTAAATAAAGTCCATGGAGGGAGTGAAGAACATGGGGTAGGGTACTTCCACCTGCCTGGCACCTCCAACCTGGCTGGGCCCAGCACAGCTGGAGCTCCAGCGCACCGTGCATGCCTCCACCTCCCTCCCCTCCCCTCCCTGGAGGACAGCTTATGTGCCTATCTCTATAGAGCTTATTGATCAAACAAAAAGCAGATAATCAAACAACTAATAATAATAAATTAATTAATAATAGACTCTGATAAGTGTCATATAATCATTCATTCATTTATTCAACAGTCATTGAGTACCTTCTTTGTGTCAACCACTACTCTAGTTTCAGTGGATAGATCTGTGAAAAAAGAAAAAGTTTCTTGCTCTCATTAAGTGCATTTTATTCTCATGGGAGAACCCATTGTTAAGAAAGAATATAAAACAGAATCTGATCTAAGGAAAGACATCTCTGGAGATTTGACATTTGTACAGAGATGGAATAAACCAGTAGGTGTCAACCTGTTAAAAATGAATGATACTCTTTTATCATTTGTAACAATTGTTCCACAACAATGCAAGGTGTTGGTGGTAGGATGATGCATGGGAGCCCTGTATGTTAAGCATGTTTTTTTTTTTTGTAAGTTTGCATCTTTTACTATACACTTATACAGTTATTGTTTATGTATGTTCATGTATGAATGATATACTTCAATAAAATATTTTAAAATGAAAAAAAAAGTGAGTGATGGGAGAAGAAGAGAATGCCAGGCAGAAGAAAGAGCAAATGCAATGTACCTGAGGCAGGTTGGATTAGATATCTATGAGAGAATTTTTTTTTAATCCAAGCAAAAACAACTCTTAATTATTTCCTCCCAGATTCAAGAATTACTTTTTTATCAATCTTTGTTTTCAGTATGATGGAAGATATTTCCTTATGAATTTTTCAGTGACAAGTTAAACAAAATCTATTAGGTCTTTTAAAACAACGGTATTTTTAAAACAGGGATATCTTAAGCCTTTTATAATAGCAATTTCAGTTTCTTCACACTGTTTCTTATCTCATGCGTGCCTCTCTTTGTTTCCACCTCTCAGCCAGCTGCCTTTTCATCTCAGTTTGTTGCCTAAGATGGTTGTTTTTATCTCTTCTTTAAAATTGTTTCATACATTCTATGTTTTTTTGAATTATATAGAGAGCACAAATCAGGAGGTATGTTAAATTGATTTGTTTCCTAATATAAATCTATAAATAATTTTATTTTGTTCTATCTCTCTTTAGTATTATATACATCCCCTCCTTTTAGATTGTAGAATTTTTCCATAGTTCCCATATCAAGAATACCAACTCAATATCTAAAAATTCAGAATTACAAATAATTCAACCTGGAGTTGAATTATTCAGTCCATGCAATTGGATTATCTTAGAAGTTGAGTTTGAGTCTTGCCCTTGATCCCACACCATGAACTAGAGTCAAACAAGCAAGCAAGATGAACAGTGTGTCTCCCCTAATGAAATTGACATTAGTTTTTATATGTATATTATGTTTGTGTATTTGCAAATATATATATATATGTAATATGTATTGGGAAAAAAGGTTTTTGTTTGTTTGTTTGTTTGTTTATACCTGCAAAGTTGTTATACTAACTATAGACACTCAAAAGAGGTACTTAATATTTGATTTCATTTGATATCACATGGAGTAGGACATGTAAACTCATTTTTAACAAAAATAAAACAAGAAATAATATGTAGAAATGCATACAATAAACTATGTGGGCATAAAGAAAGTATTTTGGAACAAGCTTGGTTCTTCTCAATCTATTGAACCTAGAAGGTCTATCTTCAAGTCATCCCTATCCAAATGCTCTGATCAATACATAAAAAGTTAATATTGTGATGGATAATCTTATTTCTCAGGTATCTTGATACTGGGAAGAGAATATTTTGAATACCAAAAGTAATCTTTGAGTCACTGGAAATTAATTTTGCCACATATATTCCATTTTTAGTTTAATATTTAATTTCTAAGAATTTCGATAAATGTGAATCAGTCTCCAAAAGTTGATAACCTTTGTGGGAGTCCTATAAATCTAGTACAAGTCGTACTTGTACTAAAAGATAAAAATCTGGGGCATAATGATCTCACAGAATTTCCTCTGAGAAAGCAAGGGGGTCTTTCTATATCAACCTTTCAGCTCTAACACCTCTAACCTGAGCCTATATAGGCACTGGGTGGAAGTGGCAGCTACAAACTCAGTGACAATCCCTTAACTCATATGTATCTCTCCCTTCAAAATTACTGGAGTGCTTTTGAAATGTTACTTTGTGAAATTAATTGAATGTGTTCCCAGGAGTCCATTTATTAAAAAAAAAAATTAAAAAGCAAAACAAAACAAAACAAAATGAAAAACAAGCACTGAAAACTATGTGTACTCTTCAAATCAATCTCCACTAATAACTGGAGCATAATCACTGACCAATAACAATGGGCAAAGAGATGCTTAACTCAAAATAGTAGAGTCCATTATCATAGAACTTTAGGAATTATGGCATCATATTTTATTAGATGTTTAAAAACATTTACTGAATTAGTTTTGGAAGAAGTAAATGTTTTGGTCCCAGGCCAGGTACTAATCATTCCTCAAATAATATTCAGAGGGGTTGGATGTAGCTCAACTGGTTGGGCGTCCATCTCCCATATGGAGGGACCCGGGTTCGATCCCCGGGACCTCCCGGTAAAAATAATAATAATAATAATATTCAGACAGAGGAGGCAGAATTGACAATCTTTTTCCATAAACACCTTACAATCATATACATAAGATATATGAATTTCTAAATAATCATATAAAACTAGTTATAATTTCTTTTAGTAAACTACAATCTGGAGTTCCCATTTTTATATAGAGAATATTAATTTACAGAGGATAAAGCTAGTCCCATTTTCAGTCATAGAAAGAAGAATATTAGGAGTGCCTCTGAAAGATAATTTTATGAGGTGGGTCTTTCTTATTATGGTATTGCCCTCCCCTCATTGAACAATGTTCCCATTAAGTCAGAAGTATATTCTTTACAGATCACCATAAATTATCATTTTACCTTTCATAACTGCTATATTCCATTCTATATATTTCTTATATCAATGACATTCTATTCTAAAATGTAATAAAATTGCTATAGAAACATTAAGATTACTATCTTATTACTAAAAATATTTTGAATTGGAATTTATCTGAATCTCCTATTTTTAGGTCTTTAAAAAATATGAAAATCCTGTCCATATACAAATGATTTTTTCAATGAAATGATTATAAGAATCTTCTTACACACAAATAAAAGAATTTGTATATATATATATGCAGTGATTCCTTTCCTTTGAAAACTTAAAATATAATATAGGCTTGGTTTGACAAAACTTTTAAGTAATTGAAGTGTAAACTAAAAAACTTGAAATACTTCCATTTTGATGACCAAAATATCAAGACCAAAAGCACAACAAAATATCTTAATCTTTTTTCCAAAGTTTGCAGATATTAGGAAACACTTAACATTCTATTTCATTTATTAAATTAAATATAATGACATTATAAATCACAAATCTGGGAGTAGGGGGCTAAGAGAAGACTGAGGGGATTTTATCAGAGGAAAGTATCTCTCTTCATCGCAGTTGCCAACCTAGGTGATCTTTTGAATACTATTTAGCAATTCCCTTCTGAAACATCATCACTCCAAATTACTTCGGTAGTATTTCTCACCAAGCTGATTTTCCTTGATGAGATTCTCCTGCAGTGTGAAGGCATCTTGCTGCTACGCCACCTGGGGCAGCTCCTTCTTTGTCATACTCCAAAGCTGCAGCAAGGAGGGCTGGCTTGGATGCTTGCCCAGGAAGCCAAATAGAATTGTGCTTGTCTCCCTCTGAATCACATTCCTGCTTGGCCCTTATAGTTAGGGGTAAGGTGTGGGGAGGAGGAATATAAAATCTAAATTTCTAATTACTTGTGAAGTTAGAGAAGACTTTCTTATTTGGAACGTCCACTATAAGATATAAAAAGTAGCTTTCACATGAGATTTCATAGACAATGGCTACTGTATTAGTGTTCAATTTCCTGAAACTTAAGATGAACGATCAATATGACTAACACTTTGATCACTGATCTGCCATGAAAGACTACAGAATAATAATACTAATTTCTACTCAATGTAATGGTTTGCTCATTTTACTTGGTACTATTTTCTTGATTACACAAACAGCTTTCAAACACCAAACAGCTTTCAAATACCAGAACAATTAAGTCACAAATAAATATACTATATTGCTTTGCTACAGCATGTACAGTTTGTACAGTTAGTACAAAATGCCTGCATTTTTTAAAGAAGCATACCACTGTAGTACACATTGAAATATTAAACATCACTGACACATACTACCCTTTCTAAAAGTAAATGTGCTAAAACCATTATTAGTAGCTGAGAAATAATGCTCACTACCTCCCTGTGTGTCATGTAGGGATTTGTGTATTCTCTAACTCAATCTGCTTGTGCTCAGTCTTGGGTCTTCCAATGTCCCGACTTATTACCTTCTCAGGCAGAGGAAGACCTGGAGTTTGGACATTTTCACATAGAGATCATCAAAGAGTTATTTCAATCAATGCAACATAACCAGGAGAAGTAAAATAGGAGTAGGTCAACCTATTATTAGCAATGGCAAAAAGGCATGGAGTATCTCCAGGTCATCAATGCACAAGCTCCACTAACAGTGAACTCTTGATGGAACAAAGAATTGTTGTATTTTTCCTCTCTGAAGGGCTTCAGGGATATTTTGCTAAGGAAGAGGCAGAAACTCTAAATGCTACACAGAGGCAGTTTTTTTTTTTTAATGTTTTGCTAAGGAAGAGGCAAAAACTATAAATGCTGTGCAAAGGCAGATTTATTCAATAAAATGTGTTTCAGGTTATATTAAATGATTATAACAGTTGAGCACACACAAAAAAGAAGAGTAATTAATTAAAGACATAGAAAAGAATGAAAGTATATACAACCACTCACCAAATCGGGGGAAAGCACAACATCTGAACTCTCACGAACCTGGGGAGCCCCTTTATCAGCGGCTGATCAGAGTCCCAATTGGAAAACCAGCCCCAGGCAGAGTGTCCCCTCCTGGGTCAGGCTCTGACTGGCAGCTTTGGGAATATGCCTTTTAAGGGGTTCAGAACCTCAGAACTCCAATGGGTCTTGCAACTCATGAGGAATGATCTCATCAAAAGTAACTGAATCCATCTGGCGGGGGGTGGCCAGCCCTCCACAGGAGAGATGCGGTGTCTCTAGGGGTCTTTCTTCTATATTATTTATGGTACACTGAACAGCAGCAGGGAGGTTTTTAGCTTTTAGTTTTACAGAGGATACAAACAGGATGTGTAAATATCACGTCTGGTGACTTGCTCCTTCTAAACATTTGTTTTTTGGGTAATAGATGGTGGGGTTACCTGCATAGCAGTATTATAACATTCCAGAGGACAAAGGACAAGTTAATCATTCATAATTCTAGGCTAAAACAACAAAGACATGTTGATTAGAAAGCTTGTGAATTCACAATTCTTAATAATTTTCTTATAGCACATCAAGGGAGAAAAATCTTCTGGCTATAAACATCTAGTTGGCTTTGACAGATCTAGTTCTCCTGGATAGAAATTATCTTCTCTCTCTATCGTGAGACCTAGAATATTACCTTCAAAAAGGGAAGAGCATCCTCCTACCAAACTAGGGATACAGTTGAACTGTCTTGTTGTGCTCTGCCTTGTTGAGAATCTGAGCCCTCTGCCACAAACTACAAGTCTGTGAAAAATGACTCAGCAATCTTACTTTAAGAGTTACCAGAAATCTGATGGATGCCACTTATCTAATGGATGAGGAATCAATGTGTTTCAGAGTTTAGTGATTTTCCCAGTTGTAACTTGAACTAAAGCTAAGACCTCCTCATCTAATACTATTTTATTTATACCTTGCTGCTTTTGTTCCAGGAAAGCCTTGAAGTTGGAAATAAAGATCTAACACTCTGGGATTCTCTTGACCTTAGGTTAAAAACTTTAAACTGTGGTGGCCTCCAAAGAGACAAGGGTGATATGATATGGTGTGATGAGCAGAGACTAAGGCCAAGCCAAAAGCCTCAGCTTCTCCATTTATTTATGGCAAATCACTTTAACATTCTACATATTAGCTTGCTCACCAATATTATGGGGATAATAATCTCTGTTTTAACCACCCCACAGGATTTTTGAAAGAATCAGCTAAAGGGATTAAATGAAGGAATTTTATATACTTAGGAAACACTATCTGAATATAAGGAACAGTTTTCTTATAATAAACACTACTACTAGTAGCTGTTTCCTTTGCAGACCTTTTTTTCTGAATGGCTACTAATAGTTTTCCATCAAAAAAATTAAAAGTAAAGCACCTCTTGCAAACAAAACTTGTTTCATGAACTTCCTTTCTAATTCATCATTCACAAAGGTGATTTAGAAAATTATTATGCTCTGTTTATCTCCATTCATGTTCTTTCCATCCTGCTCTTTCACAGTGACTATTTTATTAATATGGTTAATGTGGCAGTTAATTATTGGCCCAAAGCTGATTTATTTGAAGATATTAAGAAAACAAAAATTTCCTTTTGAAGCTTAGGCACCAGGAGATGTCTAAGGATTCAGTACAGCCATATGAAGCAATAGCCACAGGTAGACTTGGGCTGTTAGAATAAGCACCACAAAAGAGGAGTCTACAACTTATTTCCCTAAGCAGGATATATTTCACAAAGAGGGTTGAGTATTGTGTATTCTTCTCACATTTTTTTACATAAAGATCTTGATATTATGGGTATGTCATGAGGTAAAAGTCATCATTTGTAGAATAACAAATACCTGTATTTTTAGTAGCATTTGTTTCCAGGGAAGATTACTAAGCATCTTTTCCTTTGCTGAAAAAGAATCTATGGTTTTCTGATACCAGATTTCTGGAGAAAATGCAGACTTTATAAGGAAACATGGGAGAAACCAGGGAAAAGAAACCTTATGAGTAACATCAGAGCTGGTTCTTATCCTGTCATACCACCAGCTTGCTTCATGACCTTGAGAACTACCTCTCATTTCTGGATCTTAGTTTCCTCATTTGGAAAATGAGCTTGAAATTCATGATCCTTAAGTTAACTTTACTTCTCACCTCTATGATAGTGAAATATTTAGGGTAAAGCACACAAAATACTTAAAATTACTCTGCACAAATTGTGTATGACAGTGTAAAAGAAAGTATTTCCCCTTGTTTTAGACAACTATCCTTGTGGTCACAGTCATTTTTTTTTGTTTTTTGTTTTCAACTGTCAGTACTTAAGCATGAAGATTAATAGTTGCATTATTTTTTGTGCAAGAGCTAATAGCCTCTTAATTGTTTTTAATGGGACATTTTAGAAAAGTCCCATATTTTTCACACTGCAGCATTTTTTTTAACCATAGGCCTCTGATTTAACACCGGGCTCAGCATCGGCTGGTAAAAAAGATTATTTTTTAAAATACAGAATGGTTTTAGTCAGGCCAGTGTGCAATTATTTTCACCATATAACTTTAGTTCCACTGTGGGGAACTGTCAAATAACAGTTGAAATAATTATGCCCTTCTCAAGTGGACAGTTTGATACCAGACCTGGGAAAAGCTCTTTCTGTGTATATAGGACAAAATACTGATGCCTTATTTTTAGTGAATATCCTGTAATGTGGAAAGAAAGAAAATGATACCATAGTAAAACCTCTGGAAAGTTGAATATGGCAGAGTAGATGGGCAACCAGATAATTTATTTTCTCAATTTCTAAACATAAGAATCAATTCCATCAATGAGCCACAGCAGCAAAGAAGAGCCAGGAAACATAATTAATAAATCTGGGGAAACTAGAGTCATTTTGAAGTAATTCATAACTAGGATTGGGTTAGGAAAAGAATAGAACTGAAAGTTGGGAGACCTCATTTCTAGTTCTATTTTAGTTAAATAAATGGTATTATGGGAAATCACCCTCTTCTTTAAAACCTTTTCCTCGCCTGTGAAGAGAATATTGATTGTCCGCACTCAACCCCAGAAATATCACCAGAATCTACTCTCTGTCAAGCATTTCCTATCTCTGTAAATAACAAAATCATCTCCAATTACCAAGTACCCCAGGCCCTATGTCACCTGTCCCATCTCCCACCTCTTCCTCCTCGAGCCTTTGTGCACCTAAATTTATCACTTATTTACTGCACTTTAGTCACAATGACATTACTTCTGTTTTTTTAGCATCTCAGGCTCATTCCCATCTCAGAGCTTTTGCACTTGTTCTACTTTTTGCTTGGAACACTCTTTCCTTAGTTAGAAATGTAGCTTCCATTGTCTCATTATTTTAGTTTTAATTCCAACATCTCCTGCTATAGAGGTTTTTCCAATCCACTTTTAACTATTTCTTAATGCTTGAAAGTGACATGAAACTATTTTTTAAAAAATCTATTGTGTCCCTCTTCACTCAAATGGTAACAGTTCCATGATTCACTACTGTATCCTGGTGCCAAAGAACACTGCCCAACTTGTAGTAGGAAATCATTACAGATTTTTAATTTATGGAGGGTGCTGATCTTTGGCTTAGACATCTTTTAAGTTTAATATTTTTATAATAAGGAGAAATCATGGAAATGGCCTTTTCTATTCCCATTCACTCTCTAAGTGGCATCCAGCTCTGAAATTCTATAATTGTGAAAGTACTTGCTATTATCCGTATTTTTCCACAGTGATCATGATGATTCCATTTTATTGCTGTTTTTTTTAAATAATAAACGTAATGAATATAAAGGGTAGGAAAGCTGAGGGGAAGTGAAGCCACAAGAAGACAAAATGGATACGAGAAGCATTTCTGGGCAAGGGTAGAGAGTGAGGAAGAATTAAAGACCATGTCAGGATGGCAGCTCCTGGTGAAGAAAGGTCATAAGATCCTCTCCTCTCTCTAATGTGTAAACAGAGTTGATACCATTCTACTGAGCCTTGGGGTAACCGAAGAAACTAGGTATTTACTGATGACTGGTAGCTTTTCAGAAGGTGGGAAGTGAATCAAAACCAGTCAAAGAAAACAGAAAAGCAGGGGCAGAAATGATGATTTGATTGGAGCAAAGCTGCAAGAAACATCTTACCTCTTTCCAAGCCACATTGCAAAATATAGAGTCTTGGGTGAAATGTACAAATGCACAAAGCCTAAATCCTGGAGCTAGCCTATCCCAAAACTTCGTGTGCCATACAGGAAAAAGAAATAAAACAGCAGCACTATGGGTTAGGGGAAGAGATTCACAAGCAGAGCTTACTCTGAATCATCATTGTCCATGTGCATTCTATAGATTTAAAGTGGGTGTTTGTATAGAGTATTTTTTGTTCATTAAACTTATTATTATAACCATGAGTAAAGTGAACTTATTCAGAAGTTCTGGATAAGGGGATCATGTACCTGACAATATCCCAGGGAACAACTTCCTGGAGGGAATTATGAAGTATGACTGGAGTTATTAAGTTACCTTGTTAAAGAAATCTTTAAACAAAATACAAGTCACAAGGCTCAAGACAGACCAGAGAGATCACGGAACACTAATGATAGAGAGCTTTCCTGAGAGAAGAACACAAATCATAGTTTGCCAAAGAATGAAAAGATGTATGGGTAACATAGTATCTTTTTGGCTTCAGGTTCTATTTTAAGCTTGGGCGCTTTCATGTTTCCACTGTCAAAATGTCCTCTGCTTTGTATAGAAACATCTTTGTCATCCAAAAGCTTACATCTTTATAACCCATTGGCAGACCCCAAACGATAATACTACTGAATGTTTGTCTATTTCTTTAATAAGAACTAACAGTTACTGAGAGTTTATTATATATGGGCATTATTCTCAGTATCACACACACATTAACCCATTTAATCCTAAAAACAACTTTAGATGTAGGAATATTATCTTCTCCACTTTTTGGATGGGAAAAAAGGGTCAATTATCTTCCCAAGTTTACATAGCTTTCCAAGGTCTATCTCTTAACTCTTAACCATGGTGCCAGGGTTTCTAACTTACTTTCATATAAATGTGTGATAATATTAATCCCCTAATTCTCATTGCAACTCTATTGGGGAATCAACGAGGGTTTATTTATATTTTACAATTGAGAAAATGAATACATACACTGGAGAACAATGTCGACCCCCTACTTCCCCAGGTAGTCACTAGCAGAGCCAGAACTAAGCGACACTACCTTAATAGTCTGTATCTCTTTTTCTTTCCCCACAACATTAAACTATAATATCTAGAAATCTGCTTTTCCTATTAAGAAAGGTAGCTAGGTCAATATCATGGGATTTAGTGAGGAAAAACTAATAAAATGCGATTGTAAAATCCTAGAGAATTGCTGCACGATGCAGTCTGCAGAGCTTTCCTCGCTGGCATGCATTCTAGAAATAAATAAATCAGAGAAACATCCTGTGTTTGTTTGTGGAGGGGAGAATGAGGGAGGCAAAAGCGGTGATCCATTATGCATTGTTTCCCAGAGTAGGACACAGATCAGCTGACTGTGGCAGAGCTAAATTTAAATATTCATGAGGATGTGGGTGGCTCTCTAGGGAAAGGCATCCCACGCCTCCTTGTCACAAGGTGCACTATGCTAAGACTCTTCAAAGGGGAAACCCTGGATTCCCTTAGGACAGCCTTTGGTAATTTCTGCTCAGGAATAGCACCAGAGACTAAAAGGGATGGTCTGATGAAATCTGCAAAGGAATCTCCCTTGCACAGAGCTTGGAACACGATGGAATTAGCGTTTCACACTGGGCTTTTTGCCTATGATTCACACCATTTGCTTTGCCTATAAACCTGCTATAGCTCTTTCGGTCTCAGTAATAAGGCCAATGCTCATAACTGTCTGTCAAATATTGCTGTAGAAATTACTCCATGTGTCTCTAGTAATTTTCTTATTTTTTCTAAAGAAATTATGTCTCTCAAAAAATTTCATAGGGTCCAAATAATAATATTTATAACACCAAGAACAAAATTCTTATCGTTAATTTATAGGAACTAAGAGAATTCCAATTTGCTCAAGTAAGGTGGATTATGCTTAAAGAAATCCTTATATTCTAAGACAATGCAAATAAGGAAGATCACAAAAGGATTTTGTAATATACTAACTGTTGAAAGCAGGTTAGATATATTGAGTGTGTTTTTTAGACACATTCATTATTGCAACCCACAGTAAAAAGTACATTTTTATTTTAAAGTACATTTTAATCTGGACAGCAGATAGAGAAAGTAAGACAGAGAAAGGCAGACATTTTCCCCCACAAAAGCAATACTTAAAATTACATGTTAACAATACTTAAATTACATAAGAAAATATGCTGTTGATATTTTCTTATTTTCTTTCATTCCATTCAGTTCAATTATGTTTTATTCCATTTTTAAAATATTGACTATAACCCCTTAAATTGACTGCACGATCCACCATTCAGTCCTAATCTTCGATTTCAAAAAGAGATGTAAACAGCTCACTTAACTAAAACAACTAAAATGCTGAATCATGTATTAAAGATATATATATACACACACACACATATCTTTATGTGTGTGTGCATTTATATTCCCAGAACAGAAGCAATTGCTAAAGTTCACTTCTACCCTGAAGTCATCTGTGTAAGCCTGGAGAATTGAGGTTTTATTCACACAACTTTTCAGGGTACAGAGATGAGGTAATATGGCCAAGTGCCAGAAAAAGGTGGTGTATATAATAGGAAATATTTACAATTAGCTGAGACCCCATGTAGTTCTAGCAAAGTATAATGGTGAATGAGAAATAAGCAATGCTGCTTAGTAAGGCATGTCAAGGAACCCTAATGCTACCACTAGGAAAAATTAAAATCTCCCCCAAGAATTCATAGTCACAGCCAATCCTCAAGCAGTATTGGGGTACTAGTATGGACCAATATACCTCAAAAAGATTATTTAAAGTGGTTCCAAGTTTTTAAATACTGCCCCTCAAGCAACTGACAGATAGAAATGCAATTCTTATCTTCCCCACAGAAAATATTCTTAGGTAAATAAATAGCTCAACAATCAAGAATTTCAAAACATAATATAAAAAAATAAAATCATAATACCAGAAAAAATCACACAAACAATAGGCAGTTGAAAAAGTCCAATGTAGCTTCAGATATTGGCATTTTTCAGTCACAGATACATTTTAACTATAAAGCATATGATTAAAGACTTGAAAGGAAATGTTAAAATATGAGCTGGAAAATATGTGAAAAATAATCATTTAGAATTTCTAGAAATTAAACATGTAAAAAACATCATTAAAAATTCACTGGATAGACTAGAATATTACACAGCTGAAGAATTATTGAACAAAAAAGGTAGATTCAAAGAAAGAATCTATAATGCACGTACAATAAAAATAAGATAGAAAATATGAGAGACTAAGAGACATGGAAGTTAGAGTGACATGATCTAATATGTAAATTCAGAGATTTGAAAGAAAATAAATATGGAAATGGAGAAAAAGCAATATTTAAAGAAACACATAATTTTCCACTGAGGAAAAACATCAAACCATAGATTCAAGAACCCCAAGCAAGATACATAAAATGAAATCCACCCCTAGCCACAGCAAAGTAAAACAGAAAAAAATGAAGATCAACATAATGGTAAATTATGGTTATATCTGTAAGAAATGATGATATCAAATAATAGCTTTATTGTTTAATTTGGGGGGAAAGCAGTCTAGAATTGATATTCTGGATAATAGCATATATATTGAAAGAGGATGGTTAGACATGTGGTGTCTTTGGACATTTAAATTGTTTAAGGGAATTGGTTTTATATTTTGTTAAATTTAGTAGACATGTGAAAAAAGCTGTGGCAATCTCTAAAGTAATAGGTGGAGGATGTATAACTTCCAAAAATGGAAAGGTACGAATTAAAAATCTTCAAGGAAGATGTGGTAGACTGAATTATGTACCCCAACAAAAACATATTCTTAATCTTACTCTATATGCCAGTGGGAGTAAAACCATTTGTAGATATGAGCTTTTGAAGACGTTATTTTAGTTAAGGTGTGGGCAGCTGAATGAGGTGGATCTCAATCCATATTACAGGAGGTCTTACAAAGAGAAGAAACTAGAAATCTGGAGAAAGCCAAGGATTGAAGTAAGCAAGCACCAGAACACTACAGATTTCTGGGAGAAAGTATAGTCTTGCCCTTGCCTTGATTTTGGATTTCTAGCCTCTGAAACCTGTGAGACAATAAATTCCTGTTGTTAAACCAACCAGTATGTGGTATTTGTCATAGAAACCTGGCCAACTCCGAAGACAAAAAAGATTAGAAATAGAAGAAGTAAGTCATATGAGAATAGCATATGAATATTTGGTAGAAATTAATCCAGGCATTCAAAAATCACCTTAAATGTGAAAAGGCCTGCAGTGCATTAAACATGGCAGCATTTTTTTTTTTTTTCCTATTCTTTCATTGAAAGGTGGGGTTTATCTGCCCTCCTGCTGAATCTGGGCTGGATGTAAGGCTGCTTAAATGACAGAGTGCACCAGAACTGACACTGTGCATGTTCCAAGGTGAGCCTTTAAGAGCAAAGTCAGCTTTCACTTCCTCCTGCTTGGAGCACACACAATTAGAAATTTCCTGTGCAGAGCCCAGCCACTGGTGGGAAATGCCCAAGAAGAGTGGAGGGGCCTAGATTAGGTATTCTGGTGGACAGTCTCAGCTAATTCCTACATGTGAACTAGTGGAGTCCCCCCTAATTGTGCGGCATAACTCAATGTCACAAGGAGCAGAAGATCTGCCCATCTGAGCCCTGTAAACCTATAGAATCATAAAAGATGATCAAATGATTGTTATTTAAACCCCTATTTTTGGAGTGGCTTATTCCACAGCAATAGATAATTGAAATAGGCTACACCCTCGCTTATCATACCAGGCCCTGCTAGCAGGGTGCGCTGTCAGGCCCCACCGAGCCACGCAGCAAGATGATGACGTAACAGGAGAGTGACACAGGGAGAGCCAAGACAGCCATGCCAATAAACCAGGAGCTAAGGTAGCACAGGTGGTAGGACCCCTCTTTCCCACATCGGAGGTTTCCAGGATCGAATCCCGGTGAAGACAGGAGGAGAATGATGAGAAGAGAGGGCAGGAAAAAGACACAGAGAATTGCCCAGTGAATGGACACAAAAACACTAAAAACGGGGGGGAGGGGGGAGTAGAGGGGGAAAAGTAGATAAAACTAACTAACTAAATAAATCTTTAAAAAAAAAAAAAACTGATAAATTTAAAAAAACAAAACAAAACAAAAAAAAAAAAACCCTTGCCCTATGATGCTGGGTTGAATTGGTCAGTATAGCCTATAAATTTTTGGTATAAATATTTTGAGTCTATGTTGCTAGGTGCCTCTGTGATTTAGGATTACTTATTATCATCCCATTTTACAGATGAGGAAAATAAAGAAAAGAGGAATTAACTTGCCAGGATCACCTGGCTTACAGGTTGCGGAGCAGGATTTCCAGCCCAGGGCATGTGATTCCAGATTCTGAGCTCTTAAACTCACTACCTGCTGCATCTCACAACTTACTGAGCACTTACTATGTGGTAGGCCCTGTTCTAAGGGATTTATCCTTTTGGCTACAACACCTTGCTACATCCTTTAAGAAGACAATGAGGTACAAATTTAAAACATACGAAAAAGATCCTCTAGACCAATACAACCAAAGAAAGCTGGAATAGCCTGGATAATATCTAATAAAGTAGATTGCAAAGAAAAAGGGTCACTGGAGGCAACGCACATTGTTATGGAATGAAAAAAGTTCAATAAATAAATCAGAAAATATAAAAATTATAACTTTATAATCACCTAACAACGTAGACTCAAAATATTTATACCAAAAATTTATAGGCTATACTGACCAATTCAACCCAGCATCATAGGGCAAGGGTTTTTTTGTTTTGTTTTTTAAATTTATCAGTTTTTTTTTTTTAAAGATTTATTTATTTAGTTAGTTTTATCCACTCCCCCCCCCCCCCATTTTTGGTGTTTTTGTGTCCATTCACTGGGCAATTCTCTGTGTCTTTTTCCTGCCCTCTCTTCTCATCGTTCTCCTCCTGTCTTTACCGGGATTCGATCCAGGAAACCTCCGATGTGGGAAAGAGGGGTCATACCACCTGCGCCACCTTAGTTCCTGGTTTATTGGTGTGGCTGTCTTGGCTCTCCCTGTGTCACTCTCCTGTTACGTCATCATCTTGCTGCGTGGTTCAGTGGGGCCTAACAACGCACCCTGCTAGCGGGGCCTGACAGTGCACCCACACACGGGGCCTAGTGGCCTGCGCCTTCTATATTTTTTCTTTATTTTTACCAGGAGGTCCCGGTGATTGAACCCAGGTCCTTCCATGTGGGAGATGGACACCTAACCATTTGAGCCACATCTGCCCCATAGGGCAAGGTTTTTAACAAAGCTATTTCAGTAATACATCAAGCAGAGAAAAATTCAATAAAGCAGCAGCAGATTTGAAAAGGGCAATTAAAAAAATAAGTTTTATGAAATTGACATATATAGAATACTGCACCAAGTTGGAAATTACACATTCTTTTCAAGCTTATGTTAAACATAATAAAAATTGACCATGTGTTAGGCAATAAATTTTAAAGACTTGGTACATTTCAGACATTGTCTGACCACAATGCTATAAAGATAGAATCAACAGCATAAACATAATTAGAAAAACATCATACATTTGGACAATCTTATGAACTGGGAAGCAAAATCCTTTTTAAAACTTAGCAAACTGAATAAAAATGTGCTAATAAGTTAATATATTAAGACCAAGTTGAATTGATCACAAGAATACAAAATTGATTTCATATACTATCTCGTTCTATAGGGTTCATGTAATCATTATTTAAACTTAGGAATGTCACAACTCTCTCACCATCTTTCTCATGTAAAAGTATAATGATGATTGTTCTATGCCATTTCAAAGAATAAAGTTGATAAAATGAAAAGAGGTTTAAAGGTTGTAAAAGTGCTTTGTAAACTGAAAATCACTGTAATGAAAGCAGTTATTTTGTTATGCACAAAGGTTGCTACTAATTTTTTTTTTTTTTTTTTTTTTTTTTTGCTTCTCCACCTATATCAAAATAGTTAATGCGCTCTATAAAACAACATGGTCAATATGAGAGGTTTAATGTGTTCTTAAAAAGAAAATGTGAAATATGCATACAAATGGTGTATTTATATGCACAGTCTTAAAAATAACAAACAACTTTTTATGTACCACAAAGGTTATGAAGTAATGATTTCCTATTCCACAGAGGCCCACTATGAATCTCCTTTGATCATATTACATGCCTCATGCCCAATGTCAATCACAATTCTGAATCTTTGTGTTACTTATTTCTTTTGTCTTCTTTATAGTTTTACATCTATGCCTGTATCCCTAAGCGTGTGTATGTGCGTGTGTGTGTGTGTGTAGGTTCACCTATTTTTTGATGTGCTTCTTTTTTCTCAGCCCCATGTTATTAAGATTCTCCAATTTTGACATCTGTAGTTGTTGTTCATTAATATTTTATTGCTGTTTACTCTTCCATTGTATAAATATACCATAGTTGCCATCCTTGTTAATGTTGGTGAACATTTGTGTTATTTCAAGACACTATTGTGAACATGGCTGCCAATGTCTACTTGTCTCTATGTGCACATGTTCAAGAGTTTATTTTGATATTATACCTAGGAGTGAAATCATTGAGTCAAAAGTCAGTACACTTAAACTAATCTTAAAAATTCCAAACTCCTTTCCAACCTGGTTGTATTTAGTTACATTCTCATCAGCAGGTGATGAGAATTCCTGTAATATACTACCTTCTCAAAATTCAAGATATTACAACTTCTCAAATTTTTGTTAATATAATGGATTTGAAATGGTTTCTTATTGAGATTTTACTATGCATTTCCTTGATTACTAATATGACTAAGTATATTTCCTTTTTTATATTAACATATTGTCTCTTCAAATGCCTCTTTATGTCTTATACCTGTTTTATTTTTCATATTTTCTAATTACATATTGGTAGGTAGAAAATAAAATTTAAACATATTTAAGACATCAAGATAGACAATACAACTAATAATGCTTTTAAAGAAAGAGAAAGTACCTTTGAATTTCCTGTGTGCTTTTCCTGCCTGTTATACTTCCTTACCCATGAATGCAAACCACCATCCTGAATTGTGTGCTTATCAGGTTCATATTTTTAGTTTATCATTCTCTTGTATGGTTTTTATATTGTTTGTGCATATATGTGACTTAGAACTTTTCTCCCCACCTGCATCCTCAATAACACATTTTTTTTTCTTTCGATATTAGCTGGAAAGGTCAGCATTACTCAAGAGAGTGATTAGACAGCATTAAGTAAAATGCTGCTACTACTCTTGCTTCAGCAGAATCACATAGATCCACTTTTGTGAGAAGCTGCCCAATTGCAAATCATTGCCTGTATTTTAAAACAACAGCTCTTTGACTTTAAATTCTGGAATTATGTTTGAACTCACTAGGCTTTTTGTTCTCTTTCTTCCTTGTTTTATTATGATGTCAATCATCATATCTTCTGATTGGCATACACCCAGAACTCTCACTATATCTCAGGTTCATCTGAGCAATCAATAGCAAGGTTGGTGTATATTCTGCCTCTTCACGTTTTTAACACTGTGTTTGTACATATATTTTCCATAAACGAAATACATTATTGGTTTATTAGTTTCTATTATTTAAATACAAATTTTCATAAAATACATATTATCCTATTGCTGATAACACTAAACTTTCATCTGTATACATATTGGTGCAAACAGAATGTATTTATTTTCATTTCTATATATTCTATCATATGACTGTCACAATCTATTATTTCTTCTCTTAGTGGACACTTAGTAACAAATGCAACTATGAAGGTTTAAAAAAATGTTGCATAAGGCCTACAAGGACATTTAAGCTGAGTCAATATAAAGATTCATGCCATCATCACTTCTGGAAAATTCTCTGAACTCTGTCTTTTAATATTGATTCTCCGCCATACTCTCTTGTCTATATACTTGTGGGTGACTTATTGGCTGTATTCTTGTTTTGCAACTTGGGTGTTTTTGTGTTTTTTTCCAATCTTTTCAGTCAATTCTACATGTCTCCTAATTAACTTTACATATATAAATATTTTATCAAATAATTGATATATAGTGCAATTAGAAAACAATTTTATTCTTTTCCCTTGTTACCCACTAAATCTACTCTACAGAACTAGTACTTCTTCATCCTTTGATTTCTCTATGATTATTCCTTGATTGTTCTTTTATCATTCTGTGATAATTCTGATTGCACTGAGAAAATTAAAATTTTTCTATTCATTCATAGGAAAAACAATCTCAATCAGGGATTTAAACATCTAGTCCTAAAGGTTCTAGTTCAACTATGGCAGAGTAAGCCCTCTACAGTGCATTCTTTTGCTGATTACAGCTATAAAATCTGAAGAAAAAAAAAAGGTACAAAATTAACTAATTGGAGATTTGGAAAAACAAACAAAAACAGGTTGACTGTAGAAGAAAGACAAAATTTGGAGAACTAAATATATAGTGTAAACTCATGGAGTTAATAATTAGAATATAGGTCACCAGAAAATAGAAGGAGGGTAGAGAATGGAAAACTGAGGGTTAATCTGTGCAGAATTGGTAAAAAGGTTGTTTGTAAATCTTTGGAAATGAATAGAAATGGTTAAAGCATATCATGGTGTTTGTAACTAGCAGTGCTGTTGTATGGGTATGACAGTGTTGAAAGAGAAACTCTAAGGTCATGTAAGGAAGGTCATCTAAGGTCATCTAAGGTCATTTAGGAAAGCTAAAACTATAACATGGGACTGTATAAGATAATAAAACTTCATGTAAAACATGAATATGGGTGATATTGCACATATAAGATTGCTTTTACAAAATATAAACATAAATATACTAGAGAGAAGGAAAAAGAACAGCAGCTATGTGCAGCAGGGGAAGCATAAAGAGATTGAGAGGTGATGAGTTTTATTTGTTTTTTATTATTATTATTTTTAGAATAATTAAAGTGCTCTAAGAATGACTGAAGTGATGAATGCACAAATAAGTGATTACACTGAATATCACTGATTGTGCACT
This sequence comes from Tolypeutes matacus, assembly GCA_026826555.1. NCBI lineage: Eukaryota > Metazoa > Chordata > Mammalia > Cingulata > Chlamyphoridae > Tolypeutes > Tolypeutes matacus. The sequence continues at coordinate 37,208,986 of JAKSZT010053887.1, forward strand.
GGGTGAACTGTATGCTTTATTAATATGTATCAATAAAATATGTGTTAAAAAAGTTGAAGACGCGATCTGCGTGGTGATGAGTTTCTGATTTTGTTTCTGCTTTGTTTTCTCCTCATATGGCTTTGCCCTGAGGTTAAACTCTAATTACAGAACAGTTAGTGGCACCAGAAGCCAAAAACTCAGGTAGACACCATCAACTTCCTGGCCAGAGAAACCAGAGATAGGAGTTCCTGTGGGCCAGAATTAGAGGAGAATTTCAAAGAGAAGAGGGCTAGAGTGAGGAATCCCCTACCTAATCCTATGTACAAACTCGCACAATTCTCAGCCAAGCCCTCAGACCACACATGCATGAGACACTCCAATATATGTTTTTGTGTAGCAGCACCAAATTATTCAAGATATAGAGAACCAGGAAAATGTAACTCATTCTTGAGAAAGACAACAAATACCCACTGTGAGATGACTCAGGTATTGGAATTATTGGACATAGACTTTAAAGCAACTATTAGAGCTATGTTCCAAGAAATAAAAGAAATCACACTTGAAATAAATGAAAAGATAGGAAATATCACCAGAGAAATAGATACTATATAAAAGAAACTAATAGAAAATATAGTATTTTAAATAAAGAGTAGAATAAGTTATCTCAGCAGCAGAATATAGATGACAGAGAAAACAAGTCATTGAACTTAAAAATAGATAAATAGAAATTACCAATAATTTTTCTTCTACCAGAAGGACTTGAACACTTCTACAATTCATTTTGCTGATGATGAAATCCTTCAAATTTTATATATCTGAAAATGTCTACTTTGGCTTGTAATATAAACAAATCTGTCTAATTATAGAAGTTTAACTTTTTTATAGAATTTAGGCTGATGGCTTTATTGTTTCAGTACTCTAAAGAAGTTGTTCCACAGACTTTTCATTTGCATTATTTCCAGTGTGAAATTTATCATTCTTATCTTTCATTATTCCTTTGTATGTAATGTGGGTTCTTTATTCTTCTGACCTGCATTTAAGACTTTACTCTTTATCAATGATTTGCACAACAAGAATATAATGTGACTTTGGCCATTGGCCTTTGGTAGTTTTCTTCTTCTTACCCTTCTTTTTTTTTTATTTTTTTATTTTTTTTAAAATTTGAGGGGTCCATTAAGCTTCTTGGATCTGTGGGCTTATAAATTTGATCAAATTTAGAAATATTAGGCCATTATTTCCTCAAGTATTTTTTCTGTTCCCGTCTCTCTCTTCTCATTCAGTGTCTTAAATTAAATGTGTGTCAGGCTGATTGAAGCTACCCAACAATTTACTAATGCTCTCTTCATTTTCTTATTTTTATTCTTTTTCTATCTGCATTTCATTTTGGGTAGTTTATATTGCTACACCTTCAAGTTAAATAATTATTTTGCAATGTCTAATCTGCTATTAATCCTACCCAGTGTATTTTTCATTTCACACGTTTCAACTTTCCTACCTAGAAGTTAGGTTTTTGTCTTTATTTCATACTGCAGTGAATTGTGAATTTTACCTTTTTGTGTGGTGGATAATTTTGTAGTCCTATAAAGATACCTAAGATGCCCCCACACTGGAATTCTCTTAAATTACTTGAAAACAGTTTGATCCTTTCAGATCTTGCTTTCATGATGTGTTATGCAGGTTCAGAGCAAGAGTTAATGAGGGCTAAATATTCCATAATTCTGAGATTCAAGTCTAAACCACAGATAATTATGACTTTTTATAGTCTGGCAGGTAAGAACAGTCACTATTCCCACCCTGTCTTAGTGCTGGGCACTATTCCATGTAATCTTTAATATGGCAATTTTCACAGTCCTTGGGTAATTTTCTCACACATATGTTCTGATTAATACTCTCCCTAATACTTCAGGAGGACTCTGCAGAGCTCTTGTTCTCTGTGCAGTGCTTTCCTCTGACACTCTGCCCAATAAACTCTAACTACTTTGATCTCCAGGACTCTCAGCTACATCTCTGCAATTTAGGGTATCTGTTGGCCTCTGCCTCAGTTTTTTCTCTCTATCCTATGGTCTGGAAACTCTCTCAAAACAGTAAGCTGGGGCAACTGTAAATGATATCATTTGTTTCCCATATGTCTGGGAACACTATCTTTTGTTGCGTGGTGTCCAATATCTTGAAAACAATTGTTTCATATATTTTGTATGTTTGGCCTGGTTTTTTCAAGTGGCGAATAAATTCAGTCCCTATTACTCGAGCTAGGTCAGAAGCAGAAGACTCCCTATTCTCTATTTACATTTTAAACATGCTTATTTAGACGTCTATTTCAAATGGTTATATTATCTCCATTTCTTACAGCACAATATTAATTTTTATTCAACATTTATAATTCTATATTGGTAATTTATTTTCTCATATAATTGATAAAACTTACTACAACTTCAAATATTTAATTTGGCTTTTAAAAATAGGAATTCCATGTAGCTTGGTGTGTGGAAGTTTGGTACTTCAATAAAATAACTGTATTGAAGTTTCATGTGTGTTTCTGTTGGGTCCCTATTCATTTCACTCATCTAGTTACTATGTTTATTTTCATTTCTAGTTTCAGATTTCTATAACTTTGTACGTAAGATGTATTTCGACTTCATATTCACAAATACTGAAGGCCTTGTTTCCCAATTTCCTGGATTTCTAATTTAATTTTATTGTGGCAGAGGACATTCTTTATACAATTTTATTCCTTTTCAATTTATTGAGGTTTATTTCATGGCTTAGCACATGGTCTATCCTGGAGAATATTCATGTGCACTTGAAAAGAATATATATTCTGCTTTTATTGGGTATTCTATGGATGTTTGTTAGGGTTATTTGGTTTATAGTGTTGTATAACTTTTCCATTTTATTTTTTAACTTTGCTTATTTGTTCTATCCATTATTGAAATAAGGCATTAAAGTCTCCACATTATCAATGAATTGTCTATTTCTCCTTTCAATTCTGCCATGTATTTTGGGCATTTTTGTTGGGTGCATATGTTAATAATCATTATGTCTTCCTGATGAAGTGACACTTTGATCATTACCAAATATCTTTCTTTGTCTCTAGTAACACTTCTTGTCCTAAAGTCTATTTGTCTGATATTAGAATAACTGATTCAGCCCTCTTTCAGGTACTGTTGTTTGCATGGTATCTTTTCCATACTTTTCTTTCAATCTATTTCTGTCTTTGAATCTAGAGTGTGTCTCTTGTAGATAGCATGTATTTATTTTTCAATCTATTCTGGCAATCTCTAGTTTTTTATTGGACTGTTTAGCCAATTTACATTTAGTGCAATTCCTGATAAGGAAGTATTAATACCTGCCATTTTGATTATTATTTTCTATATATTTTATGTCTTTTTTTTGTTCCTTTAATAATCCATTATTGTCTTTTTTTGGTTTTAAATAGATATTGTCTATTATATCTTTTAATCCCTGTTTTTTTTACCATATTTTTTTTGAGTTTTCCTAGTTGTTCCCTGGAGATTACAATTAAAATCTTAATTTATAACAGGCTAGTTTGGATTAATACTAAATTAATGTCAATATTGCTTCAATATAGCTCTATTCCTCCACCCTCATTTTTACAATTATCATTTATGACATCTTTATACACCGTAATACAGATTTATAATTATTGCTTTATGCAGTTGCATATTTGATATGCATTTAGGGAAAGAAAAGTGTTACCAAAAAAATACATTTATATGATCTTTTACATTTACCCATGTAACTACCTTTATTGGTATATTTTTATTTCTGCATGCAGATTTATATTACTGTACAGTGTTTCTCCTTTCAGCTTGAAGGACTCCCATGATATGGAACAGTCTGAGTGTGGACTGCTGCTTTTCCCAGGGACTCAAATAAAAACTCTGTGCTTAGGACCAGATGTGTCAGCCCGGTGCTTAGAATGGTGGGTATTAGTTAGGGTTCTCTAGGAAAACAGAATCAACAGGAGATATCTGTAAATATTATGAGATTTTATAAAATTATCTCACATGACTGGGGATGAATGAGTCCAAATTCGGTAGGGCAGGCTGCAAGCCAGGAACTCCAATGAAAGTCTTTGACAAATTCCTCAGGTGGAACTGGCTGGCAAAAATAGAGATGAAAATTCTCTCTTCTGATTGCTGAAATCATCACTTTTCCTTTTAAGGCCTTCAACTGATTGGATGAGATGTCTCTCATTGCTGAAAGCGATCTCCTTAGTTGATTGTAGATGTACTCAGACATAGATGCAATCCACTTACTGATGATTTAAGTCTATGAAATGTATTCATGGTAACAATTAGGCTAATGCTTGCTTGACCAGACAACCAAGTGCCATTACCTGGCCAAGCTTTCACATGAGCCTAAACATCACAGCAGACCTTGACAAAAAACACATTCAGTGACCTGCCAGCATATTCCTACCCCTTTTTTCCCTGAGCATATGTAAACATTCCCTGGAAACTGCTTAATTAAAATATGTACATTTTGGTGCTTGCCTTCCTCCACTAATATATCTGTTCCTGGCAGGCAGGGAGTGGGGTACTTTGTTTCACAGTACAAGAGGAGTACACACATATCACTTCCCTGTGTTGGGTCTTGGAGCAATATCCACTGACCATTAGGAACTGATGCCCATTATTGAAGCTGACTTTGTCTCTATATGATTAAACATTGTCCCATCTAGTGCCTGAGTTCTGCTTTTCTTGTAGCTTCAAGTCCTGCAAACCAGGGAAAAATGATACCAAATGCCACCCAAGTCCAAGTTTAACAAAGAACATAATATTAAAACCTTTATAAGGAATCAATATTTTAAATTCTCTTAATCTAAATTCCTGGGACTTCTAGGTTTTAAAAGTTAATATATTAAGAATTTAACAACACCACCACCACCACCACTAGGACTGCTGTTCCTGGTGGCAGACATTTTGCTACCATTCATGTGGTAAGACTCTTTCCTTGGAGGTGGTATTAGCTGTCTCTTTCCTCTGACAGTTTTCTTTAGTATTTCCTACAGGGCAGGTCTACTATCATTGAATAATTTCAGTTTTTGTTTGTCTGGAATGTTTTCTTTTCTTCTTCACTTTTGAAGGAAAATTTAATGGATTTCTATTTCTTGGGTAACCCTCTTTTCCTTTCAGTATACTTAACATGTCATCCATTGCCTTCTAGGCTCCATGTTTTATGATAAGGGAGTTAATTTTATTGAGAATAGTTTATCTATGATGAGTCGCATCTCTTGCTGCTTTCAAGATTTTATCTTTTTCTTTGCTTTCAACAGTTTCACTATGATGTGTCTTGGTGTGGATCCTTTGAATTTACCCTTCTTACAGTTCAATGAGCTTTTTGGATGTGTAGATTAATGTTCTTTTTCAAATTTGGGATGATTCAGCCTTTTTAAAAAAGTATTTCTACTCCCTCCCCCTATTTTACTATTCTTTTCTACTGGAATTCCCATTATTTTGGTATGCTTGATGGTATCCCATATGTTTCTGATTCTCTGCTTATTTTCCTTCATAATTATTTTCTTTATGTTTCTCAGATTGGATAATCTCGGCCTGAATTCAATTTTTCTGATTCTTTCTCCTGCCTGCTCAAATCTGCTGTTGTTCCCCTGTAATGAATTTTTCATTTCAGTTATTTTAATTTCAAGCTCTGGAATTTCTGTTTTATTCTTTTTATATATTTCTAATTTTTTTCACATACTTTATTTGGTGAGACATAATGCTCTTAAATTCTTTTAATTCTTTAGACATCATTTCTTTATTTGTTCAGGCATATTTATAATATCTGATTTAAATGTTTTTTCTAGTAAGCCCAATGTCTGAGCTTCCTCAGCCACAGCTTCTATTGACTAAGTTTTGTTTGTATATTGCCCATATTTTTTCTCTGCCTTTTTCATGATCTTTTATTGTAAACTGGACATTTAAAATAATATAATATTCCTACTCTGGAAAGCAGATCCACCCCACAGGTTTCATTGTTGTTGGCTATTTGTCATTGCTATTGGTGCAGCTGTTTGTTTAGTGACTAATATGGAGTAACTCTGAAAAGTCTGTATACTTTGTTTTGTGTAACAACTGAAGTGTCTGCTCAGTTAGCTTGGTAGTTAGCTAATGATTGGGCAGATATTACCTTAAAAGGCTTGGCTCACTATGTCTCCCAGCTTGTAGTGAGTAGCTGTGTTTGTGTATTGGAACTTGCCTTCAAAACCTCGGCAGGCAGTTAGCAACTCTACCTTAGCTTTCATTTCTTGCTTGTGCAGACCCTCAGTGTCACCAGAGATGAGAGATTAGGGCCTGCTCATGTCTTTCCTGGGAAGGTGCAAAGCCCTGAACATGCCCACAGCCTTCTAGGTCCCCAGAAATGTGTTAGGGCTTTTCAAGCACACGATGGGTATTTCTTTCCTTAGAATTTCCTTTTTAATTTTTTTGGTCAGCATCTTGTTAACCACAATTTGTAGTGCTACCTCAGGAAGTGAAAGATTTTTTAAAAATTGACACTAGTTGTTTATGATAAATGCTCTGGCATAGGGGTATTTGCAAAGAGTACCCTGTGTCAGGTCAAAATAGAAAAAGCCTTTAGAATGGAGATTTTTGGAGAACTGCCAGAGAGGTCAAAAAGTGACACTCCACTGGGAATGGAGCTTTTCATAAGCCTCAAAACCATTTTGCCCCCTCTACTGGTTTCTAGGCAACTATTTTCACAGATATTGTAGTTTAAATGCTGTTGATTTGCAAGGTTACCATAAAGCTGGGGAAATGGAGTAGGATTAGGGCAACTTAAAATGACACAAAGCTTATATATATATAAAATGATCTTTGGATTGGTGTAAGCCTTTAGATAAGTTCCAGAATTCTCCAAAAGTTGATTTTGAAAATTTTTACCAATGACCTCATTGCTTTTATGGAGAAGTAAATTTTCAGAGGACCTTACTCCACCATTCCAGATGTTCTATTCTTGGTGGGGTTTAAAGTCCCAGGTTCCAGCTCTAAAGGTTCATATATAATCTTGCTTTCTCATGGTCTCTTTCTCATCAGGCTCACTAGCTGATCTTAAGTTTCTTCTTTACTTAGGAATTTTCTATTTTTGGTTTCAAGGTAGAGAATATTTTTTAAAATATTATTATATTTTAACTTGCATAGCTATGTATGTAATAGACGTGATACTTTTTACATAAACTCTATTCACAATATTGGGAAAAAAGTGTAAAAACACTTTTTAATGATGGCAAACATTTGGTAAAGTGAGATGGTTTGAAGATCAAGAGCAAAAATGTGAGATTTTCAAAGTCCTGAAGTGGTGATAAAAGATGAAATCCATAACAAAAGTGATAGCATAAAGCTTTGCCAGAAAAGAAACCAAATCTTCTATTAAATCAGAAAGAAAGGAAAAGAGAAAGGGTAGAATACCAAGAAGTCTAGTGTTGAAGGGACAAGTACTTCAGAAAGTTCCTGTCTTATGATATATATTATTTGCAAATAGATGTTTCCAGAAAAAGGTTGGGAATGGTAGAATATCTTCATTACAATGCAACATATTGAAAGAACAAATGTGGACACTAAAGGGACAAACCTAAGGACTCAGAGAATAATGTTTGGCAGCTTTAAATGCATAGGTATGAGTGAAGATTATAAATTTGTAGTGGCAATAATCTGCACTATTCCATGATTCAATGTAACAATGCTCAGAGGTGTGAAGCAGAGAAGCAGGAAAGCAAGAATACTGAATTGATTGAAAGTGGGGATTTCTCCCCCATTGTAACTGGGACTCCAGCCATGTAGAATTACTTCCATTTTCAAAAATACACCATGCTTTTGCTTCATTCATGCCTTTTTCAGTGCTACCCTTCAGTTCTCCAATAGAAGCAGCTAGTTTTTCTTCATCTCTCACTTGCTTCTACCCAAGGAAGATGTGTGATTTATCTGATTAATCAGTTGAACAAAGAGTCACAGAATATGCATGGCATAACTTCATGCTAACTGATTCTCAGACCATCACTCTTACATGTAACCCTGCTGTGGCGAGGTACATTCAAGAGTACAGGTCTTCTCTAACTTGTGTGGAAAGATACCAGCAGTTCTTAGCTGCTCTGACTGTTATGAGTTGGGATAAATCAGTTCATTTAGTAGGTTGATAGTTAAGAAGCCAATTTCCTGTCTGTTCTAAGCTGCATTCTCTAAAAATATCTTACGAAGAAGACATGTTGGTCTCTTTTTAACTACTGTTTATTCTCAAATGATTCAGAACCTGAAAGACAGAAGGTAATAATTTACTATCACCCTCAAGTTCAAGAAAGCTTCTATAATATGAATTTTAATACATTATTGGTTTTTTTTTCTGTCAACATAGCTGTTGCTTTGTACTAGTCTTTAAGCAACTTGAGTGCAGCTAATATGATTGTCACTATTGAATATCTATACCCTAACCATGTTACCAAAACATAGTAGGCACGCTGTGACTATTAGTTGGACTATAAGGTAATTGCAATACAAAAAAAGGAGGAAAAATGTAAAGATTTCAAAGACAGACCTCACAATTCCTATCTTTTTGAGTTCGCTGTAAGAAACTGCTGAGCAAAGCAGTATACTGTGAAAACAAGCTTCGAGGAAAAAGATAGATACAGCATAAACATAGTTATAATTTGTTTCCATGATTCTACATGAATCACAAAATGTTAGAATTTGAAGAACATTTAAAAACCATTCATTCCAGCTTTAAAGAAGAATAAGAACATCTTACATACTTGTATAGAAAGATCTCTAGGATATTTTGAAAAGTGAATAAAAATGTGGAGAAAATTTGTACATTATGCTACTTTTTATATAAGAAATGGGAACTATATGAATACATATAGATATCTATATATATTAACAAGGCATCTAATAAATACTTGGCAAATAAACATGTAATAATTAGCCTCCAATTAACTTATAAAGGTTAAATATCTTTACCTAAAGGAAGGAAATCATTTGATACATATGCTTTGATTTTTCTCCTTTCAAGTGTATACTTCCCTCAAAGAGACTTGAAAAAAAAAGTCATCTTTTCTGATGACATTATTATCCTGCACGGAAAGTGTGATCTTCTCCTTGAAAAGTGCAGGTGTTTGCATGAGAGATTTGACACTCAGTTTGCTAGGGTGACAGTTTGTTCCTTGGTTTTGAAAAAGAAATGAATACTAGAGCAAAAACAAAGTGTGTAAATAGACCAGCTACAAAGTCCATTTGAAAAATATGACTTGTTTCAATACTGAATAAAGCAGTTAGACAAAATGAGTAAATGAGAACTGTCAGGCTTATATTTTTTCAGCTTCTTCCTGCATCTGAGGGAGCTTCTGCCATCCTCCTTGTATGTGTTCCTAATGCCCTCTGGCATCCTACCTCATCCCTCAGATGAAACTTGCTTCTTTAATTTCTCAAGGTGAAAACAACTAGTTCCAGCCTGTAATGTGTAACATTTCCTTGAAAATAATTCCCTTCCTTATTAAAATGTAGAAGAGAATCCTCCCCATTCCCCATACAAGCCACACAAGACTTTCCAGAGACCTAAAAGGGCACCACTAAGTGCTCTTTCTCCAAGCCAGATATTTAGTTTACTGTTCCCATACATTATCACCTGAATATTACTACCATAAAACCATCCTTTCTGAATTGCAAATATAGATTTCAAAATCTGGGAAATAATTTCATGAGAAACAGAAAATTAAGTTAAAAAAAAAAAGGTCAACTGAGTTCTAATCTAAATTTATTTGCAATGACTTATCTAACCAAGTACAAACCAATACTTTTCAAAATTCAGTCCCATCTCTTTAAAATGAGGTAGGAAATAGGCTGGATTAAAAGGTTTCTCAATATGATGATCACATTGTATTTTCTTGGATAATTTATTTACAGTCTTCTCATTCAAATTGTCATTCAGATAATATGAACATGGCATTTTCTAGGTTATTTTCTGCTCTAGCATTTTATAATTCCCTCTACAATATTTTCTTTTAGAACAAAAACATTAACATGTGATTTTATCTGCCTGATATAAAAACATATATGAAAGATCAAATAATTTTAAATGGGTGATACTAGTACAAGAAAATTCTGATGGATCAGTGCAGCAAAAATTTCAATGCAGAAATTCACCTCAGTTTACTTTAGAATTCAGTAACCCACTAAAATATCACCAAGAAAATACAAAAGGAAATAAATTCTTAAGTGTGCTGAGATTAGGAGAAGGATATATCAGCAGTCCAAAAATTCTTACAAATGTGTGGAAGACATTAAGAGTATCCGGTAGATGATGTGGAATTAATCAGTGAACAAGAATGCTTTCTTGGAAGTTAAAATATATAATTTAAATTAGACTTACCATTATCAACACTGGAAGAAGCTAATGCCTTCAAAACAAGTATGAAAGTAAAAACATTATTTTCAAGTGTCACGTTTTAATAATATTCTGTACCCACTAAAAGTCAACCTTCCAAACTGTTTCAACATTTCAGGTAACAATGCTAAATAAATAATATGGCACCTAGATTCTTGCATTACCCTACTAGCCTGCTCAGCCTCCTTTCCTCCACTATCTTGTTTCTATAATGCACAATCTACACTGTATCAAGCAACATTTAAAATAAATGACAGATCATAACATAAAAGGCTGTGTTAAAATCCTCCAAAGTCTTCTCAGTGTTTATGAGTTAAAACCCCATGTGTTTGTTTGAGCTATATGTACCCCCTAAAAGATCTTCTTAAATCTAATCAATTTCTGTGGATTCTAAGTAGGACCTTTAAGATGTGGTTAGTTTAGTTAGGCTGTGGCCCACTGTTTCAGTCAGCTAAAAGGGTGTTGATGCAAAATACCAGAAATCTGTTGGCTTCTATAAAGGGTATTTATTTGGGGTAGAAGCTTACAGTTAACCGGCTATAAAGCATAATTTACTTCCCTCACCAAAGTCTGTGGCCACGTGTTGAAGCAAGATGGCTGCCAATGTTCAGATTCCTCTTCCTCTTAAGGATCCGTGGTCCCAGCTTCTTCCAATATCAGCTGTAGGCCATCAGGCTCTCTAGGCTTTGTCTCTTTCCTGGGGCTCAATTCTCTCCAGGCTCAGGCTTGCTTCTCTACACAAGGTCGGCTGTAGACTATCAGGCGAACGGCTTGTCTCTTCCTGGAGCCTCTGAGCTGTCTGTGGAGCTGTCTCTATTCCTCTATGTTCTTCTCCTGTGTTTACTTCCTGGGCTCCAGCTCAAAGCTCCAAACTCTGTTCTCTGCTATGTCTTTTCTCTAGTCCCCACCCACCAAGGGAGAGGGTATACAATGTCCTACTGACATGGCCCAATCAGAGCCTTAATCATTATTTAATCAAGTAAAAGTGAACTCTAATATGCCCAGAGGGACAGACCAGTCTGTAAACATAATCCAATATCTATTTTTGGAATTCATAAACAATATCAAACTGCTACACCCACTTTAATCAGGATGGGTCTTAATTCTAGTACTGGAGTCCTTTATAAGAGAATGAAATTCAGACAGAGAAAGAAAGCTACAGGAAGCAAGAGGCCGGATATTAACAGAACCCAGAAGAGAAGGGAGAGACCAAAAGACATTGTCATGTGACAAAGGAGCCAAATATTACCAGCAGTCAGCCCCAGAATGCCGCAGTCTTTGGAGAGAAAGCATTGTTTTGTTGATGCCTTGATTTGGACAGCTTTGTGGTCTCAAAATTATGAGCAAATAAATTCCCATTGTTTAACCAGACCCATTTCATGGTATTTGCTTAAGCAGCCTAGAAAACAAAATCATCCTGACTCCCTAACAGACTACCAAACTCTATGTGATCTGACCTCTACTTACCACTCAGCTTCAACTTTTTTTATTTATTTATTTATTTTTTTTTTTTATTGTGGGTAAAAATAAAAGTTTTCACAATACATACCAACATTTGCAAAATGATATATAAATATATATGCATATATGTGCATTTGCTTACAAAAATGTTATTTATGTATATATACAAATATATTTTAAGAGGTGCTTAGATACCCAAAATATTACACAGAACCCACTGGGATTCCCATGTTGCCCACCTCCCACTTACTTAGACCCTTTCTCCCCAACTTCCTGCATTGTACACTTTCTCATATAGGTCATGCTTTGCCATGACTCTGGACCTTTGCACAGTCTAATCTCTTTGAAGCATTTCCACCTTTTCTCCTCGTTCATCATTGCAGTTGAGATACAATCCAAATTCTTCACCTAATCTATAGGACCTACAAGATCCAGCCTCAGTACAACTCTACAGTCTCATCTTGCTCTCTAGCACCAGTCCTATCAGCCTCTTAACCTCCTATAAACACAAGTTCTTTATGATCTCTTGTTTCCATATATGCTATTTTTCTTTCCTCCACTCTTCTACTATTTAACTCCAACATATCCTTCAGGTCTCATTTTGTACATCCTTTCTTTAGGGAAAATTTCCTCAAATTTTTCTCTATATTGGGCCATTATAGAGTTTTCTTTATACCTAATACTTTTTCTTCATAGCTTTTATCACATTTTCTAATCATATGTATTTATGTGATTTTTTAGTTAATATCTATCATCTACCCAAGACTTCAAAATCCACTGAAGCATGATAATTTTTTCCTGACAAAAGAAATCAATTAATGCAATTTTAGGAAACAATCTTTGTATGAATATCAATTTCTACTATATTTAAATATTATTAAACCAACAGCCTTTTTATTGTCAATATTTAAGAGTGTTCTGCTAAACATATGTGCTAAGGTATGCATAGACTATTAGGGTTTCTTTTATTCAAGTTTATGTTTTCTTCTGTGATTTTCTTGTAGAAACTGTTTTTATAAGCTAAGTATATTTATAAGTATGTGCAACAAACACATTTTCTATCTTAAATGAAACATATGTTTCATTTTCAAGGAGAGAATGGCTTGCCCTGGTATCAGCATTATTGAAGAATGTATCTTTTCAATTTCATATAACAAAATTTGCATATTAATGTCAATCTTATAAAATATTTTGACACTTCTTATCTTTTTGGATCTTGAAAAAATCCTCAAGGATTTTTCAACAGGGTATATATTTCTATTTGAGACATGAAGAAATAGAAGCCCAGAGAGATTGATTTGCAAAAGGTTGTTCTTGTGGTACCAAACATAAGGTTGAGATGTACAGCCCTATTTTCTGCTCCTGCATAGTTAAAACATGATATATACCCTGGGTTGTATTATAAATTATAAGTATTTCTATTATTATATATAAATAAATTATATATATATATACACACACATGTATTTATCAAATAGCACAAACTCCTTTCCTTAGAAAGGGTGGGTCTGGAAAAATCTTCCTTTCCATTGAAATATAGGAGGGAAATTGTGGAAGAATTTTCATTTTTTGTAGCATATAGAACCAATTGTTTATTTTTATTCCACTGACATGTAGGCTGTGGTTCATTTCTGCCCTTGTTTCAGTCTGTGGGTTTACTTCATCACTGCCTTTTGAGTTTTCTTATTCTGGGATCCAGGCTTAAGTTACATTTCTCATGTGGGCCATGTACATTCTCATGACAGAAGAAATAGATTTTTAAGGGCTTGTGATTTCAAAAGGGATGAAAATGTGTAAAATTGGGACTCCTGCTAGTGTTATTATATGTATACCAAAATTCTGCTTCCCAGCATAGAGGAGTAAGCTCTTAACAAACCAGTTTCCCCACAAATAAGAACTAATGATTTTCAACAAGACACCAAAAATTACTATCTGATGGCTCTGGAAATGGAAGCTGAGCAAACATCATTTGAAGTAGAATTGAAACTTGGAGCATTAGACCAGAAAGGAGTGAGTTCCTTCTTTTTTAACTGCTCTATACAGAGGCAATCACAGTCTTGGTAGTGAACATTGGGTAGCTGTGATTCTAAAAGTAAACAAACAAACAAACAAACAAAAAACCTCACCCTCTTTTTGGCAGAAGAATTAAGGGAGAAAGCCCAGAGAAACCAGAGTTTCTGGGAAGGAAAAATCCAGAGGTGAGAAATCCCTAACACCTAATTGCTGATATTTAAAGCAGGCCCTAGAAAACTAAAATCAGTTAGGAGTTAAGGTTTAAAGAACTAAGCTACAATCTGAGCTGCCACCACCACAAATGTGTAGTCTTCAATTTGAGTATAAGTTAATTCCCTGTTAGGTAAATGCATCAACACTTTTTAAAGCAATGTAACAAAATCTAGGGCCTATACAACACAATATTCACAATTCAAAGGCTACAATCCAAAATCACTTGATATACAAAGAGCCAGGGAACAGTAACACATTTGAAGGAAAAAGAAAATCAATAAACGCTATCCCTAAGGTAACAAGTTATCCGACAAGAACTTTAAATCATTTATTTTAACTATGATCAGTGAGATAAATAAAATGCATTTGCAATATAGAAAAGATAGGAAACCTCTGCATAGAAATAGAAAATATAAAAAAAGACAAAATAAACATTTTAAAATTGAAAAATACAAGATGCAAATATAAATTCCTTAATAGCAAAATGGAGATGACAAAGAAAACTAAGTTAATTTGAAATAGGTCAATAGAAATCATCCAATTTGAAGAAGGGGAAGAAGAAAGGATTGGGAAAAAATTTTGAACTGAGCTTCAGAGACCTGTTTGACAATTTCAAGAAAAGGTGTAACACATAGGTAATTGGAGTCTGAAACAAAAAGAAGACAGTGTGGGACAGGACAGTTTTGATGAAACAATGACCTAAAACTTCCCAAACCTGGTGACAGGCATAAATTTATAAATTTCAAAAGATCAGAAAACCCCCAATAAGATAAATTTTAAAAGAGGCAGGCCTAGTTACATTATATTCAAACTGTTGAAAACCAAAGGTAAGGAAAAAATCTCAGAAGCAGACAGAAATGAACACTTTACATACAGGGAAACAATGATTCAAATGATGGTAGCTATGACAGCAGAAAACATTAAGGCAGACAACAGTGTATTTAAAGTTTTGAAAGGAAAAAGAATAATGGCTAACTTAGAATTCTATACAAAGTGAAAACAGTATAGAGGTAAAATAAACACCTTTTCCAATAAAGCAAAACAAAGGAAATTGCTAAATAGAAGACTTTGGGCTTGAAGGGAATTGCTATCCGAGTGAAACATATAATTAGGAATGAACAAAGAGTAAAAATCATAAATACATGGTTAAATATAAATGAATATTTTTCTCCAAATTTCTTTAATATATAAGGTTAATATGCAATATCAATTGCATTTCTATATACCTGCAGCAGACATATTGAAAATGAGAGTTTAAAAATTTGATTTACATTCACCTACAAATCATAAAATCTTTAAATAAAAACTTTATAAAATACATGCGATGCCTTTATACTGCAATCTACAGAGAATGAGCAAAATTAACAAAAAACTAAATAAATGGAGAGGTATTCCACATTCATGACTTGAATGAATCAATATTATTAAAGATGTCAATTCTCTCTAAATTGATCGATAAATTCAATGCAATCTCAATGAAAAGTTCAGAAGGCTCTTTCATAGAAATTCACAAGCTGATTTAAAAATGTATATGGAAATGCAAATGTCTTAGAATAGCAAAAGCAATTTTAAACTAGAAGAAAGTCTGGAAGATTTACATTATGGCACTTCAAAAATTGCAGTACTGTGGTAATCAAAGCACAAAACACAAAGTACCTAAGGATAGACATAGAGATCAAAGGAAAAGAATAGAGCAGTCAATAATAGACCCAAATATATATGGTAAATTATTTTCAATAAAGATGCCAAGACAATTCAATGGAGAAAAAGTCTTTTCAATAAATGGTGCAGGAATAATATGATACCATTATGAAAAAAAGAAAAAGAATCTCAACCTTAATTCACACAAAATTACTAAATGGATTACAAGGACTAAATATAAATACTAAAACTATGGAATACCTATTAAAATGAAACAAAACAAAACATAGTCTAGAAGACTTAGGGGTAGGCAAGAATTTCTTAAATATAAGACATCAAGCAAAATCATAGAAGAAAATTTGATAAATTGGACTTTATAAAAATTTAACATTTTTGCTTTTCAAAAGACAGTATGAGAAAAACAAAGTGCAATCCAAATAAACTATTTAAAATACATATATTTTACATAGAACTTGTATCTAGAATATATTCTAGAATATATAGAATATATGTAAGAATTCTTACAACTCAATAAGACAAACACTATTTTTTTATTGTCAAGAGATTTGAACAGACACTTTATAAAAGAAGATCTATGAATGGCCAATAAATATAAGAAAAGATACTGAACATCATCAGTCTTTGGGAAATTACTAAAACCAGAATGAGCTACTACTAACCACCTATTAGAATGGCTAAAATTAAAAAGACTGAAAACATTAAGTCTTAGCTATGATGCAGAGCAAAAGAAACTATCATAAACCAATTATGGAAATATAAAATGGTATAACCACTTTGGAAAACAGTATATCAATTTCTTATTAAGTTAATCATATATTCAGCATATTACCCAGTCATTCTACTCCCAGGTGGCAATAAAAGCAGAAGCCTATGCAAAGATGTGTATATAAATGCTCATAAAAGCTTCACCTATAATACCCATATGGAAATAACCCAAACATTTGTCCTCAAGTGAACAGATAGAATAAAAAATAAGTGTTGCCCCATCAATGCAATATAACTCAACAACAGGAAAGAAGGAATTAATTAATTATACATGCAATAATGTAGATTTATCTTAAAATCATTTTGCTAAGAGAAAGATGCTAGGCACAAAAGAGGACAGTATGATATGATTTCCTTTATTAAAAATGCAAACTAATCTATGGTGACAAAATATCAGGTAATTGATTATCTGAAGCTGGGGCTGGAAGGAAGGACTGACTGCAAAGTTGCCTAAAAGATAATTTAGGGATGATGGAAATTTTCTATGTTTTGATTGTGATGGTGGTTTCACTGGCATATACAGCTGTCAATATTACTGGGTTTGGTGGTACAGGGTTGACAGGTGGGTAGATTAAGAAGGGCAGGTTAGAATACCCAGGGCATGTAACTATGAATCTTGTCATTCCATGAGTCAAGACAGGGGAGTGTCAAATGCCCCAGGGGGATGGAGAGGAAGGAACAGAAAAAATCAAATGGGGTATTTAGTGGTCATGGGAAATGTTTTTCATTACCTTCCAGTAATGGACACAGGACATGGTAAATATCACCAAAAATAATTAAACTGTACTGTCTAAATTGTAACCTATACTGTAAACCATTGACAATGTTTATTTGCTGTATTTCACTATCTGTATAACAGTTATAACAATGCTAACATCCATAAAAAAAAAAAAAAGGTTTTAATATGGGTGGGGAAGGGGGAAGGAGGTTGGCTATGTGGGAGTCTCTAATATTTCGTATGTGACTTTTCTGTGACCTAAAACTTTTTTGAAAATTAAATGAAAATTTGGGAGACACTGGGGAATGAGAGGGGGAAGGTGTCACGGTACACTGGACATCCGATAATGCAGTGGTAAAAGGAAAAACGAATAATTTTTTTAAGCAGATTTTTTTTTAATGTCCCAATCCACTAATTATATTTTATTTTTAGTTGTTTTTTTTTTTCTGAGTTTCCTTGTATTTTATCTCTTGCATTTAAGATTATCATTATTATTTCATTTTCCTATTAATTGTATTTGGTTATTATATGGGCTTCATCTTCAAGGAGGGTTTAGATCACAGAAGGGTTACAATGGGGGCTGCAGAGGATCATTGGTGGGGGATGTCTGGGATGGAGGATTCATGGGAGTAAGTTCATCTGAATATACATGAAAAATATATAAAATTGTTCAAATGATCAAGGGATGGGGCATGGTCACGGTGGATAGACAATCACTCAATAAATGAGGGAATCTGAATTCCCAGCCTGGAGAGCTCTGCCACATTCTCCAAGGGGGCAGTAACAGTCCCCTGAGTGCAGGGGCAGTGTCTGGCAAAAGAGAATGGCCCACTGATGGGATATTGTTATTGATGACTAGCCTTATGAGTCTTTGCTCTTGTAATTGAAACTTAGCCTACTGTTATGGGGTGCCTAAGGGTTGCCACCTGAGAGCCTCCTTGTTGCTCAAAAGTGGCCTCTCTCTAAGCCAAACTCAGCATATGAATACATTACCTTCCCCACAACATGGGACATGACTCCCGGGGATGAGCCTCCCGGGCAATGACATATTAATACCAAGTGCCAACTGGCAACACGACTGGAAAAAGACCTTGAATAAAAGGGGGAAAAGGTAAAGACAAATGAGTTCATGTGGCTAAGAGACTTCAAAGAGAGTTGGGAGGTCATACCAGAGGTAACGCTTACGCACACCTCAGTAGGATTTCATAGAACACCAAAGTGGATATCACCCCACACAGAGGGGCTCCTGTGGGCTCTGGAGACACCCAGGTCCTATATAAAGGGGGGTAGCCCCAGAGATTGATGCCTTATAAGTGGGCTCTACTTTGGAATCTGTGCTCCTGAGAGTGACAGAGTTGGACTCAAATAAGTCCTCCCTGAACATGGTCCATCATTCCCTTCTATTCAAACCTATATGTGATGCCAGAGTTTGTAGGTGTACTTCCAGAGACTGGAGCATCTGGCCTACCTATGTGCCAGCTGTGCCTGGAATCTCGGTGGAGCTGCAACTCCTACTCTACAGCCCAATGGACTCACCCAAGTCACCTGGTGAGGAGACGATGATGGACAAAGGCCATCCCAGGGAATGGAAAGAGCCTGCAGCTGCAGGCAGGATAATCCCCTCCACCGTATCCATGGGATATAAGGTCACTCTCGCTTGGAGGTGGAGTGGACATCACCATCCCAGTCCCCTCAGGATTGGGGGAAGAGCTATGGTCTAGAGTGGACTTAATGGTATTCTGTTGTAGACATATTGTGATTCTAGCAATGGGAGAAATTATATAACAGTGAGGTGGAGCCAGTGGCCACTAGATGCTTTCGTGGCAGGGAGGGGAAGGGCAGTTGTAATACAGGGGCTTTTTCAGAACTTGGGTGTTGTCCTGAGTGACGTTGCTGAGACGGATATAGGCCATTTTACATCAGCATATACCATCAAAACTGTGTGGGAGAGAGTGTGGTCTACGATGTGAAATGTGGTCTATACTTAGTGGCAAAGCCCCAGGATGTGTATATCCATTGCAGGTGATGTGCGACACTAATGAAAGATGTTTATGTGGGATGTTATGGGACGTGTGGGATGTGGGGAACATGGGAATCCCCGTAATTTCTGTGTAACAATCTAAAAACCTTTTAAAATACATATATAAAAATAAAATTTTTTTTAATGCATTGAATTGGACATTTTAATGGATGGTTTTAATTGTATGGACTTTTTACTCAAGAAAATTTGAAATGGAAAAAATAAGCATACCACTGATTTTTGCTTTGTTTGCTGCCAAAAAATCTAAGCTATAATTTCTGTTCCTGGTAATGGTAGGCAGATCAATCATTCTTAGAACAGCTAGAAAACTTGGAAATAATATTTAAAATAATCTATTTGAAGGTATTGAATATCTTCCTGGGCAGTGAGATTTGAGAGGCCAACATATCAGAGAGGAGAGAAGTCCAATATTCAGCACATATTTTTTTCTGGAGGCATTTTCTGATTTGCAATCTGTACCCCAGAGCCTGAGAAGCCAGAGTTTTTGGCAGTCTTACCTAATTCAGTGAAAAAAACAAACAAACAAACACAGGAACCACCAAGTAGTTCTTGGTAACCCCAACCCTTTACCTATCTTCCAGGATAATTTTCATGGACACCCACAGCTAAGAAAGAATAATCCTACTTGGAGGAAAGAAAACCACATATATTAGCTGATATTGATGCTAAGCTTTGAAGACGTGTTGGAGTTTTCCCACTGAAGGAGTGGGGAGGGCATTTCTAAGCAGAAGGCATAATCAACAACTTGTCTTTCACAAGGCTTCTAAGAGATTCCTTCTCTCAGCACACAGCAGGAGGAAAAGACAACAAGGGAGGTTCAGGGAGGTACTGAGGAAGTTCCATTCTCTTCTCAGAAGAGATAATTAATGTCTTGCTCATTCCATTTCTCTCCCATAGTTAATCTACACTCTTCCAGAGAGCAGAATAAATCCCACCTCTGTCATTGTCAGTATATAGTAGTTGCCAGGAAGGGTTTTATATACCAGGAGAATGAGAAACCCTCTTTTAAAGGCTCTTTGTCCCATAACCCCCCTCAAGAAGAACTAATGTTCAAGTACATATTGAACAAGAAAAAAAGTAATTAACTGTCTCCTACCTATTTCAGTGCTTGACTTTCAGGTAAAAAAATGATGCTTTTGTCCTTGCTCAGCTGATGTGTGACATTGAACATTCGAGAGCACCTTTCTGAGCTCCTGATTCCTTAGACAAGGCCATCAGATTATAATATTATGCCTAATATTAGATAGTATAGCATGTCTAAAATAGCAGAAAAAATATTAAAATACCCACCTGCTCTTTGCTTTATACCATGCTGCCTGCAAATAAAAGTCAGGAACATGTATTCTGCCTATTATGGGCAAAGTTCCATGTTAAGCCTAATATCACTGATGAGTTTTCCCTGAAATATTGCTTGCATCATGATAATTTCTGTGAACTTTAAAAGACTGCTGATGTATTCTTGCATTCAACATTAAGAACAAATTCAAAAGGAACCACTTCTTATTACTTTTCTTTGAAAGTTACCCTCCTTCTTGGGCTTCCTCATTTGTTTTCCTACATATAAAAAAGCAGCTGAGGCAAAAGGGTCATATTTTATTGGATGGAGATGAGTTTTACAGAATCGATTTTTAATTTTTAAAATACCTAATTTTGAAGGCAGGAGAGGTATGCAGTTACAACAATTATAATGACTATTTCTAGAAAAAATTGTTGTCCTGGCTTTTCCAGAATTGTACATCTTTTAGAAAGCTAATTCTAGGTTCCTTCACATTTACTTTTCATCTATAGATTTTTCTGCTATTAATAATATTCTGTAACAGGGAAGTTAAATCTTCTAGCAAAGGTCAATTATGTGATATGAATCTTGAGCCACAGGTTATTGTTTATTTGAATTGTATGTTTCTAGAACATTATGACATTTCATTTAAAATTATTTCTAAGTGATCCCCACAAATACATTTAAACATATATATCTATACAAACACATCCACCAACCACAAAAGCACCCCACAGAGTACAGTAAGCTTGTGATTGTCATATTATTTTCAGTATTTCCAATGCTGTTTATGTTTTAACCCAATGCATAATTTCCCTCTTAGTTGCCTCCCATAGGACATTAATGGCAAATCCCTTGATTAAAAGCAGAGGAATGAATGTGAACAGAGGTAACTTCTTCCATTTACTTCGTAGGAAATAAAATCAGTCCAATGAGGCATAAAGGGAAGCCTGAGCAGAGCCTCCTGGGGAAGATTTTCCTCCCTGATGAAGTAAAGCTTTATTGAATTGGCCCTATCCATCCTGCCTTGAATGCAGATGGGTAAGGCCCTGATCCCTGAAGTTAATGTAGCCATCAGGCAATAAGTTAAAGACAAAAAGAAAACGTGCTTAGCATGGCAGAGTGAAAAATTAGTAAGGGTCTGAGAACTTGATATCAAAGGTCTTAACCCAACCTGGAACCAACTACTTGAAGATACAGTGTTATATGTGGTTATTAAATATCTTCTTTGCTTAGCATATGATTTGTCAGGTATTCTGATACCTGCAGTCTTGATGTATCCTGGACACATCCTGGACACAGCATTACTAACCCACTTTTTAAGTGGATGCATGTAGAGCACTTAGACCTGACCCTGGCATATGGCAAGGACTACATAAATTTTTCTTTGTTTTGTTGTTGTTTTCATTTTCTGAGCTCAAAACACTTATTTTCATCTGACTACTCATTCTCTTCTCATGTATATCTAAGCATTTCAATATATACAAACCCATATTTCTGATTTTCTACCCCCGACACCCACTTCTTCCCTAAGTCTCCCTCAACCATTAGCATTATTACTCAGGCTCAAAATCTGATTTGATCTCTACACTGAATTATGAATAATTCAATAATATTATGAATAACGTAATTGTTGGTATGACCCTCAAAATATATCTAAATCTGATTATTTCTCATTATCCCAACCACTGTCACCCTAGTCCAAGCCACTAGTATATCTTGCTTGGAACTTTCCAACACCTGACTATTTTTTCATGGTTTTGGTTTTATGCTGCTATACTGTATGCTCCACACAGAACCTAGAATGATACTTTTTAGAACATAAATCAGATCATGTTTCTTCCTATTTAGAACTCAATGCTATTTCATTGCTCTTAGAATAAAATTCAAATACACTACCGTGGCCTAGGAATGACTATATCGTCATTCCACTGCCCACATCTTATGACCTCTTTCATTTGACTTCAATAGCACTGGACTAAACAGCATTCCATGAACACAACAAACCCTTCCTTGACTCAGGGCCTTTGCACTTGCTGTTTCCTCACCCTGGAATGCCCTTTGTCCACACCGCAGCCAGACTTCCAGCCTCACTTCATTCAGGAATCTGCTCAACATCATCTCAACAGAGATAGTACCCCTTATTAACCCTATCTGAAACAGCATTGTAGAAGCAGAAAACACTAGATTTGATTTACAGTACCACAAAATGTTGAGACTTACCAACACTTTGTTTGGTATAATTGAGAAAAGTCACTGAAAAATTTTGGGACTCACTTTTCTCATTAGTCAAATGGGAAAAAATAATGCATGGTCGTAGTGTGTGACAAAATCCAGATGGCATATCTGCATGAAAATGGCTCATTAATTGCATAACACAGTAGAGATATATGATACAATTTTAAAGGTGATTCTAAATAATTGGGAGCAATCTTTCTTGGATAGTAGCAATATGAATATCCATATATACATCTATATATACCTATATACACCTATTATTTGCATGATTCTTTAGAATTTACAGTTTCACAAATGGTTGGTATCCTTAAAATGCCCCTATGAAAATAAAAAAACAGTATTATTAGTATTATAATTATTTATATATATAAAATCTAAGACACAAAACAGTGAAATAACTGGCATTCACAACTGACTAGTATAATTTATACTTTATTCCAAATTTTACTATTACAGATTGAATCTTTTTTGTATAGCACCATACAACAGAAAATCTAAATACCACAGAGAAAGATATACTAGAAGACTTAAATGTCAAAGAGAGGGCACTAATATGGTTAAGATCTATGTTGGTAAATTATCCAGTAATTTCTATTGTATTGATACAAATACTGAACCATTCCTGCTTAAACAAGGAAAGAGGCTTTTCCATCGCTGCATTTATAAAAGCAAAGAGCTAATGGTACTCTTTGAGTTTCTGAGTTTGTCACCACAAATGAGAGGCTTTCATAGACCATAAAATTAACTTCCTCCATTGCCAATTGCCCAGCTGCATGACAAGACAACCTACACATCTTTGTTAATTGGATGAAACAAGCTTGCTATGTTTTCTTTCTTCCTCACTAGCGACACAAGCTGTGTGAAGTTTTCCAAGGGGAAAACCCTCCATGACAAGATTTACTCCTGACAAGCAGTCAAAGCAGAGGCTATGTGTTGTAATTGCCAAAGGGCTGCTGATGCAAAGTACCAGAAATGAGTTGGCTTTTATAAAAGTGGTTTATTTAGGGTAAAATCTTACAGTTCCAAGACCGTGAAAAGTCTAACTCAGGGCACAATAAGAGGTGCTTTCTCTGCCAAGGTTGCTGCCTTTCTTCAGCTGTAGGCAAACCTGGCCTAGGGCATGTCTCTTACCAAGCTCCTCTCTCAGGCTTGGCTGCTCTACTTTCTTCCTGAGTTCAGCTGTAGCTATCAGGCATATAGCTCATTTCTCCCTGGGTCTCTTCAACAATTTGAGCCTCTCAGGGGCTTCTCTCCTTACAGCTCAGGTGTGGGTAAAACTGGAGGGCTGTTCTCTCACATGGTAGGATCAACTAAGGTGGCCCTGTTTGTTGTGTCTCCATTTATATCAGAACCAGCAAGAGGGCAGAGACTCAACCTGAGTCACGCATCACTGACGTAGTCCAATTGAAAGGGTCTCACACCCACAGGATGGATTATTTCACAAACATAATCTTTCCCTTTTTGGGATTCATAAAATAATTCCAAATGGCCACACTGCGTCCAAGGAGTGAATATCAAAAATTGCCACTCTAAATACCATATGCAATCAAGAGACATCTCTAGGTCATAGATCCTTGAGCTGTATGTTCCAAAGATTTTTTTTTTTTTTTAAATCCATTAGCATTCTAAGCATGAGAAGCATTGTGGAGTTACTTAAACCTTATTCTGCAATTGTCTAGAAAGCATCATCCCTTAAGTACAATGGTTCTAGAATATCCCTTTCATGATCACTGTTTCAAACTTTGGCACATGATTATTAGAGGAATTAGCACACTGCACTAGGAACTGAATATAGTTTGAAAATTGATGTCTGTTCATTGTTTAAAATTTTATTGACCCCCATACTATGTGCAAAGTCCTGTGATTTATACCAAATGAGACACAGAGATAAATAAGTTTGGCTTTTTTGCCTTTTGGTGGTTATACTCTACTAGGAGTGATGAGATATTTATGTAGATAACTCTTGGATAAAGAAGAAAATTTCTGTAAAAGCAGAAGAAAATATCAAGTTTGTGGAGTTTGGAAGAAGGATTACTCTTAGCACAGGGTCTGGATTTTAGAGCTTGAAGTTAAGAGATTGTTTAGTTCATTCTCTTCCTTTTAGACATAAGAAAATCAGAGCCCTGAAAGGATAAGTAATTTCTCCTAATTCAAACATCTAATTCATAGCATACCCAGGGGTACAGTAAGTTCTCCAAGCTCCCTGTCCTTTTGATACTTATGAGAAATAGATGTGTACAATAGTTAAGAATAACAGTTAGCCTTGGTGCTCAGGAGATTTGCACACCTGAATGCATTTAATGCCAGGCTATTTGCCACATTCACAATTTAGAATCTTGGCCAGCATCTTATCTGCATTCAATTCTGACTGTTCCAGTGGGAGATCTTTAGAGAAACAGACCAGGGCATTAAGAAAAGAAACAAAAAACAATTCTAGGCTTCAACAATCCACAAAACACCTTTTTCTTACATGCTGTGAGTTCAGAGTTCTGTCCTCTTATTAACTCTATCTACAACCTTTACTGCCAGTACCTTAAACCAATGCCATGTAACACCTAAGTCTCAATATCCCAACAAGTCTTCCTTCCTGTACTCAGTTAAACCTATTTATTCAAGTTCCACCTCAAAAACAAAATATCCAAAGTTGATTTCATTACCTCCCTTGTCCTGACATGGTTATCCTGCTCTATTCCCTATCTAGGTGTAATTAGATATGCAAAAAAAAAATTTTAAATATGTAAATTATGCTCCTTTCTTGATGATTCATTTTCTATACTTGTATCCTTCTCTGTGAAAATTTCCCTGGCTTTCTCTCTCTACACTCTATCACTTCCTGGATTTGTCAAGTTTCTTAGCATCTTCAATTGTAATATAGGGATGGTAATTTTACTTAACCTATATAGTTGTTATGGTGAGATCATGGGAATATTTGTGTGACATTTTCTGTTTGTTTATTTTGCGTCACTATTTTTTCTACAAAGAGAATATAACCAACAGAAAAACACTCACACAGAATTAAAGCCTCCCCAAAAATACATCATGAACATTTTCTCATGCCATTTTTGTGATGATTTTTACTCAAAAATAATATATTCCAGGAGAAGTAGCAAGATGGCAGTGGTGTAAAAGGTGCTCACCATTTCTCTTGCAAGGGACTGCTGAGTGGGGGTGAGATCCTGCCATAGTGGGCTGTTTTGGAAACCCAAAAAGCTGGAGGCTCGGGGCACTGATCTGGAGGGTCTGGACAGGGGGATAGGTTGTTCAAGGTAAAACCATGAGTTCTCCACTCCATGGCTGGAAATTGCAGATGGCTAAGCCCTACCCTCAGGGTAGAAAGTGAGCTCTGACTCCTGCCTGCCACCCAACAGGAGAGAGTGTTCTACAAGAGTGGGAGGGTTCTGGCGAGGGGTAGAGAGGGGTTTCCTTTTGTGGGTTTGGTTGCCTGAACCCCCTTTGAGCTTTGGGGAGCATACTGACCCAGCTTGAGGTGGCACCTGGAAGAGGGGAGAGGCGAATCTGCTGAGGAAGTCTGATTCACCTAACCACTCTGGGATAGAGAAACTTGGCCTGAGAGGGGGCCAAGTCAGGCAATTGACTAGTCTTGTCCTGAAAACTATCAAAATTTCAACTCCCCTCAGGGAGGCTAGCAGTAGGAAGTGCTTAATAAGCTCCTAAGAGCCTATTTAGGGTCCCCTGGGAGGAAGGGGTGGTCTGGAAGAGGGTTGAGAGTCATTTTTCCACAGTGAGTTCAGTTGCCCAGGGTTCCATTTGAATTTCAGAAGGGAACCCAACTTGACCAGGAGAGGTGAGGAGGTTATCCGCTCACACAGGCTATTGCATTCTGCCACCCTGGGAGAGAAAGCAGTAAGAATAGAAAGTGGACAGAGACAGACAGACTCCTAATCATCAGGAATCTACCCAACTGCAAAGAGTAAAACTTGCCCGAGGAAAAGTTACTGGATAGTTTCTGAAGAGCTAACAGACCAAACGAGAAAGGTTAGCTCAGTGGAGAAGATTCCATCTTGAATATACTAGGTCCCTAGTTCAATTCCTGGCTTCATCTTAGAGCAGTGATCCACCAGGATATCAAACATCCAGCTGATACTTTAGGACAGAGAGAACATAGACATTATTTTTGTATTAGCTTCTCTTGGGTCTCTTTATATTTCCTAAAAGAACAGTTACTTTTTTTTTAGTTTAACTTACTTTACTCGCTAAAACCTGCTTCAAAACCTGCAGACGGCAGTCTGCAGGGTAATTGATTGTGGAACACCAGCAGCCTGAGAAGCTCCTCAGGGGCCTATGAGGGAAGGTTGTTCTTCCTTAGTTTGTGTTCGCCTGTTGCTTGTGTGCTTCTTTGTGTGTTTTTGTTTTTCTTTCCTCTTCTTTCCCCCACCCCTCTCACCTTTTTTTTTTCTTAATTAGGTGCTTCTGGCTTGTTTCTTGTTTGTTGTATTTCCTCCTGCATGATTTTCCCTACCAATGCTATCTCTTTTCCTTCCCTCATCTTTCTATCTTCCACTTTCTGTTATTGTCCTTACATTCCACCTCTCTTTGTTTAGTCCTCAGTTTTTCTAGTTTTTATTTTTATCTTGTCTGCCCTGTTTTCTTTCATTTATTAACTTTTTCTCTTTTTCTCTTTTCTCTTTCCCTCTCTCCTCATCATTCTGGCCTTTAAATTCATTGTATATATTTTTCTCTATTCGATTTTCCATTTCATTTTGGTACTCCACTTTTTTGTTCCTATTACTCTACACTGCTTACACGAGTTAAATATTCATTTTCCAAGGTCTTATATGGTTCCTCTTCTAAATTTTACTATTATTATTACTATTATCTTTTTTTTTCTTACCTCTTTTGATTTCTTTGGCCTTAATCTTTTCCTTAAAGGGAACATAGACAACAGGAATGAAATGGAATAAGAGGAACAAAGCATTAAAGAGAAAACTTAACACACACACAAAAACAGCAATTAAATGAAACCCTTGAGTTGAGAGAGAACCTAATCAAATAAATAAACCCATCAAGAAAAAAGATGACCAGATAGCAACAAAAAATTACAAACCTTACTAAGAAACAGGAAGACATGGCCCAGTCCAATGAACAAATAAAAACCAGGAAGAGATGCAGAACACTGAACAACTAATCAAAGCCACCCAAACAAATATCATGGACCAACTTAATGAAATGAAGGAAGAGATCAAGAATATTAAGAAGACACTGGGAGAACATACTGAAGAAATTGTAAACATACATAAAAAGATAACGGATATGATGGTGATGAATGGCACAATCCAAGAAATCAAAAATACACTGGAAGGATATAAGAGCAGATTTGAACAGGCAAAGGAAAGAATTAGTGATGTGGAAGACAGTACATCTGAAATTAAACAGATAGTAGAACAGATAGACAAAAAGAGAGAAAAAAATCTAGCAGGGACTTAGGGATTTGAACGACAACACAAAACGCACAAACATACACACTATAGGCAACCCTGAGGGAGAAGAGAAGGGAAAGGGGACAGAAGGAGTGTTGGAGGAAATAATGGCTGAAAACTTCCCAATCCTATTGAGGGAGTTGGATGTACATGTCCAGGAAGCACAGCGCACCCCAAACAGTATAAATCCCCACAGGCCTACTCCAAGACATATACTTGTCAAACTGTCCAATGCTCAAGACAAAGAGAAATACTGAAAGCAGCAAGAGAAAAGAGAACAATCACATACAAGGGAAGGTCAATAATATTAAGTACTGATTTCTCATCTGAAACCATGGAGGCAAGAAGACAGTGGTATGACATAGTTAAAGTACTAAAAGAAAAAAACTTCAGGCCAAGAATTCTCTATCCAGCAAAGCTGACATTCAGTAATGTTGGAGAGTTCAAAATATTCACAAGTAAACAGAAATTAAGAGCATATGCCAATAAGAAACCTGCCCTTCAAGAAATGCTAAATGGAGTTCTGTAGGTTGAAATGAGAGAGAGAGAGTTGGAGGAGAGTGTAAGAACAACTGAAAAAACAAAAAGAGAAATAAAAACAATATATGACATACATAACCCCAAAGAAAATAAGGCTAATGTAAGAAATTCATTGAGAGTAATAACACTGAATTTTAATGGATTAAACTCACCAGTCAAGAGGTACAGATTGGCAGAATAGATAAGGAAATATGATCCATCTATATGTTATCTACAAGAAATACATCTTAGTCCCAAGGACACAAGGTGGCTGAAAGTGAATGGCTGGAAAACAATCCTACAAGCGAAGAATAACCAAAAAAGGGCAGGAGTAGCTATAATAATATTAGACAAAATAGACTTTAAATGAAAAACCATTGTAAAAGACAAAGACAGATGCTATATATTAGTAAAAGGGGTAATCTTTCAAGAAGAAAAAACAATCAGAAACATTTATGCACCTAACCAAGGTGCCTCAAAATACATGAGGCAAACATTGGAAAAAGTAAGTGGAGAAACAGATGCCTCTACGATTAAAGTGTGGGACTTTAATCACCATTACCACCATTATGCAGAACATCTCAACGGAGACTCAGTAAAGAAACAAAGACTTTGAATAATACATTAGAAGATCCAGACCTAACAGACATATTCAGAACACTACACCTAAATACAGTGGGATATACAATCTTCTGGAGTGCACATGGATCATTCTCTAAGATAAACCACATGCTATGCCACAGAAAAATGCTCAATGAATTCAGAAAGGTTAAAATTACACAAAGTAATTTCTCTGACCACAATGGAATGAAGCTGGAAATCAGTAAAGGGCAGAGAACCAGATTAGGCACAAATATATGGAAGTTAAACAACACACTCTTAGACAAACAGTGGGTTATGAAGGAAGCCTCAAAAGAAATCAGTAACTACCTTGAAACAAATGAAAATGACAACACAACATATCAAAACCTATGGGATGCAGCAAAAGCCATACTGAGAGGGAAACTCATAGCCATAAATGCATACATCAAAACAGAAGAAAAAGCTAAAATAAAAGACCTAACTGCACACCTGGAGGTATAAGAAAAACAACAACAAACTAACCCCAAAGGAAGTAGAAAGAAGGAAACAACAAAGGTTAGAGCAAAACTAAATGAAATGGAAAATAAGAAAGCACTAGAAAAATAAAACCGAAAGCTAGTTCTTCGAGAAGATCAATAAAATTGACAAACCATACTAATAAAGAAAAAAAGAGAAAAGATGCATATACAGAAAATAAGAAATGAGGAAAGGGATATCACCACTGACCCCACAGAAATAAAAAGTATCATAAGAGGATACTTTGAAAAATTATGTGCCAACAAGAAGGATAATTTAGAGGAAATGGACAAATTCCTAGAAACTCACAAGCAGCCTATATTGATGAAAGAAGAAATTGATGAACCCAACAGATAAATCACAAGAGATAGAATCAGTCATCAAAAACCTCCCAAATAAGAAGAGCAGAGGACCAAACGGCTTCAGATTAATTCTACCATATATTCCAGAAAGAACTAACACCAATCCTGCTTAAACTCTTCCAAAAAATGGAGGCAGAAGGAACATTGCCTAACTCATTCTATGATGCCAACATTACCCTAATACCAAAGCCAAATAAAGATGCCACAAGAAAGGAAAATTACAAAACAATCTCTCTAATGAACCTATATGCTAAAATCCTCAAAAAAATACCTGCTAATTGCATTCAACAACACATCAAATGAATTATACACTATGACCAAATGGATTTCATCCTGGGTATGCAAGGATGGTTCAACATAAGAAAATCAATCAATGTAATACATCACATAACAGATCAAAAGAAAAAAAATCACATGATCATTTCTATAGATGCAGAAAAAGCATTTGACAAAATACAGCACTCCTTATAAAAAACACTGCAAAAGATAGGAATATAAGGAAACTTTCTGAACCCAGAGCTAACATCATCTTCAATGGTGAAATCCTAAAGCTTTCCACCCAAGATCGGGAAAAAAGACAAGGATGTCCACTATCACCACTCCTCTTTAACATTGTGCTAGAAGTACATGCTCAAGCACTGAGGCAAGAAAAAGATATAAAGGGCATCCAAATTTGAAAGGAAGAAATAAAAATTTCACTATTTGCAGATGACATAATCCTATACATAGAAAGCCCTGAGAAATCTACAACAAAGCTTTTAGAACTTATAAATGAGTTCAGTAAAGTGGCAGGTTATAAGATCAATGTGTAAAATTTAGTAGCATTTCTGTACACCAATAACAAGCAATCTGAGGAGGAAATCAAGAAAAAAATATCATTTACAATAGTAACTAAAAGAATCAAATACCTATGAATAAATTTAACTAAAGATGTAAATGGCTTATACACAGAAACTACACAACACGGTTAAAGGAAATGTAAGAAGACTTAAATAAATAGGAGACTATCCCCTGTTCATGCATAGGAAGACTGAAAATCATTAAGATGTCTATCGTACACAAACTAATCTACAGTTTAATGCAATCCCAATAAAAATCAACACAGTATTTTTTACTGAATTGGAAAAACTAACTATGAAATTTATTTGCAAAGGCAAGAGGCCCCGAATAGCCAAAGACATATTGAAAAAGAAAAATGAAATTGGTCAAAACTGCATGGTATTGGCACAAGGATAGACATACAGGCCAATAGAATTGAATTGAGAGTTCTGATATAGATCATCGCAAATATAGTCATCTGATATTTGACAAGGCCACCAAGCCCACTCAACTGGGAGAGAATGGCCTCTTCAACAAATTGTGTTTGGAGAGCTGGATATCCATATCCAAAAGAATGAGAGAGGAACACCATCTCACACCATAAAAATCAACTCAAGATGGATCAAAGATCTAAATATAAGAGCCAAGACCATAAAGACTTTGGAAGATAATGTAGGGAAACATTTACAGGATCTTGTAATAGGAAATGGTTTCATGAACTTCAAACCCAAACCATGAGTAGTAAAAGAAAACATAGATAAATGGGACCTCCTCAAAATTAAAAACTTTTGCACCTCAAAGGAGGTTATCAAGAAAGTAAAATGGCAGCCTACCCAATGGGAGAAAATATTTGGCAACCAAATGTCTGATATGAGCCTAATATCCAGCATATATAAAGAAATCTTACACCTCAAAAATA
This sequence comes from Tolypeutes matacus, assembly GCA_026826555.1. Lineage (NCBI taxonomy): Eukaryota > Metazoa > Chordata > Mammalia > Cingulata > Chlamyphoridae > Tolypeutes > Tolypeutes matacus. The sequence goes on from JAKSZT010053887.1 coordinate 37,240,905, forward strand.
AAAAGACAACCCATTAAAAAAATGGGCAAGCTACTTGAAAAGACACTTCTCCAAGGAAGAAATATAAATGGCTAAAAAGCACATGAAAAGATGCTCAACATAACTAGCTTTTAGGGAAATGCAAATCAAAACTGCAATGAGATACCATTTTACACCCATTAGACTGGTGGCTATTAAAAAAACAGAGGACTATAAGTGTTGGAGAGAATGTGGAGGAATGGGAACCCTCATCCACTGCTGAATCATGCAGCCATTGTGGAGGACAGTTTGGCGGTTCCTCGAAAAACTAACTGAAAAACTGCCATATGATACAGCAATTCCACTGCTGGCTATATACACAGAAGAATTGAAAACAAGGACACAAAGAGATATATGCACCCCAATGTTCATAGTGGTATTACTCACTATTGCCAAAAGGTGGAATCCACCCAAATGCCCATCAACAGACGAAAGATAGACAAAATGTACATACATACAATGGAATATTACTCAGATGTAAGAAGGAATACAGTGCTAATGCACAGGATAACATGGATGAATCTTGAGGACCTTATGTTGAGTGAAGCAAGCCAGGCATCAAAGGACATATATTACATGACCTCACTGATATGAATTAAGCAAATCGAGCAGACTCAAACAGCTATTGTCTGGAAGATAGGTTTACAGGAAATAGAAAGGGAGAAGAAAGTTATGAGCCAATGCCCACATGGGTGAAATCTATGGTAAGGTGGAAGTGTGTAGTTGGGCATTGAAGAGATATGAAAGGAGGGTAGTGATACTATTGGGTAGTTTTGATGGGTGAGTAGAGAGGGGATGGTGGGTTGGACAGTCCATGGAACTGGGGGGAGGCTTGGGGGAGGGAACAGGTGAACACTGGGGATTAGTGGGTATGTGGCTGAAAGTACAAAACTGGGAATGCTCTACGGCAATATGATGAGGAAGGGTTACTGCTTTAGGGTGTTGGATGGGGGGGCATTCGGGACAGGGCACACCTGGGGCAGGCTTCTAGGGAGTGTGCAAATGATCATTTTGTCACAATGCATTATATCAGTGGGTGGAGACCAAGATAATGAGCAGGAAGGAGCTGGACTCCCATCCTGGGGAGGACCGATATGTTCTCAAACAAAGGGGTGGGTGTCTCACAAGATCATGGGTGGTTCCTAATAGGGGAGGACAAACCAGTGTGTCAAGACCTCAGTGCTGTTGCAAGTAACTAAGAATCTTGTCCTTGAAGGATTAAAGCCAGGTGGTCACCATGGGTCCTGAGGGGAAGGGGAGAAAGGAATAGAATAGATAGAACAGGGGGTATTTAGTGGGGAATGGAAGTGTTCTACATGATCTTGCAATGATGGACACAGGCCATGTTAAGTATCATCAAAATTTATAAAAGTGTATGGTCTAGAATGTAAACCATGACATAAAGTATTGACCATGGTTAGTAGCTATGTTTCACTATTTGTATATCAGTTGTAACAAATGTACCATCCACATATAAAAAGGTATATAAAACAGGAAGGGGAAAAAGGGGAGGATGTTGGGTATATGGGATTCCCCTGTATTCTATATGTGACTTTATTTTGTCCTAAAACTTCTTTGAAAACAAAATGAAAAAAAGTAAGACTGGGGAATAAATGAAAGAAAATGTCACTGTACATACAGGACAACAGATATTATAGTGACAAAAGGCAAAATATAAAAAAAAAAATTTTTTTAGTATTTTTTATTATTTTTGAATATACCAGTTTTTAAATTTTATTTTATTTTTAGTTTTCTTTAAATTTCTATGTATTTTATTTCTTATATTTAAACTTACCATTATTATCTCATTTTCCTATTAATTGTATTTGGCTATTTTATTGGCTTCATTTTTGAAGAAGCTTTAGCTCAGAGAAGGGTTACAACTGGGCAGGGGACGATCATTGGTGTGGGATGTCAGTGATGGGGGATACATGGGAAGAAGTTTACCTGGACATACATATAAGGTGTATAAATGTGTTCAAATGTTCATGGGGCATTGCAACCATGGGTAGAGATTCACACAATAACCAAGAGAATATTGAATTCTCATCCTGGAGATCTTTGTCACGTTCTGTAATGTAGCAGCTACTGTGCAAGTGCAGGGGCGATGACTGGCAAAGGAGGATAGTCCATTGATGGGCCCTTGATATTGATGACTATACTTGTGAGCCTTTGCTCATGAAATTGAAACTTAGCCTAGTGTTGTGGTGTGCCTAAGAGTTGCCTCCTGAAAGGCTCCTTGTTGCTCAAATGTGGCCTCTCTCTAAGCCAAACTCAGCATATAAGTGCATTACCTTTCCCCACAATGTGGGACATGACTTCTGGGGATGAGCCTCCCTGGCACCATGGGATTACTACCAAGCACCAACTAGCAATACAACTAGAAAAGACCTCGAATAAAAGAGGGAAAAGGTAAAGACAAATGAGTTTATATGGCTAAGAGACTTCAAAGTGAGTTGAGAGGTCATCCCAGAGGTAAAAATTATACACATCTCAGCAGGATCTCATAGCCTGCTAAAGTGGATACTACCTCAAATAGTGGGGCTTCTGAGGACTATGGAGACACCCAGGTCCTATGGTCAGGGCAGATAGCTCTGGAGTGTGGTGCCTCAGTGGGCCCTACTTTGTAGTTTGTGCTCCTGAGAGTAACAGAGTTAGACTCAGTTATGGCTTCCCTACACATAGCTCATCTGTTCCTCCTATTTGAACCTATACTTGGTGCTGGAGTTGGTAGGAGTGTGTCCAAGGGAATTGAATCTTTGGGCTGTCCATGTGCCAGCTGGGCCCTGAGCCTCAGCAGAGTTGCAACACCTACTCTCCAGTTCATTGGACTCACCCAGGACAACTAAAAAGGAGGTGAGGATTGACAACCGCCATACCAAGGAAATGAGAGAGCCTACAACTGCAAGCAAGAGAGTCCCATCCATCAGCTGTATGGGATCAAAGCCCCCTCTCAATTAGAGGTGGAGTAGACATCACCATACCAGAATCCTCAGGATTGGGGAATGAACTATGGACTAGAGTGGACTTACTGGTATTCTACTATAGACTTGTTGTGATTCTAGTGATGGAAGAAATTACAGCACTGATGTGGAGGTGTGGAGGCAGTGTCCACTGAGGGCTCTGGGGGCAGGGGGAGGGAAAGACAGGTGCAATTTGGGGGCTTCTTTGGGACTTGGGAATCATCCTGAATGGCATTGCAATGACAGGTATAAGTCATTATATATCTTCCCATAGCCTGAAGAATTGTGTGTGAGACAGTGTAAACTACAATGTGAACTATGGTCCATGCTCAATGACAATGCCCAGGATGCCTTTATAAATTGCAGTGATTGTGCCACACTAATGAAGGATGTTGTTTATGTGGGAGGGTGTGAGGTATGGGGAGCGGAGCATTTTGGAATCCCTATATTTTTTGTGTAACATTTGTGTAATCTAAGTATCTTTAAAAAAATTAAAATTTATATTTAAAAAATAATAATATATTGCAAAAATTTTAAATTTAAACCATAATTGCTAGTTGTGCAGTGCAAAGTAAGATCTATGTTGGCAGAAACTTTTAACTGTTCAACAAAATTCATTTTCTCTTCTTCCTGGGCACACAGTCAAATTACTATATTTTCCAAGCTCACTGGCAGTTAGGTATGGACACATGATAATATCTCTCCATGTTCTTTTCCTTTCTTCAAGCTGGATTTTAAAATCAGGAAAAGGTAAAAGCCACAAGTAAAAGATTTAAATAGGCTTGGTCTCTGAATGACTACACGGAGTAAGGGATTCCCCTCCACTGTTCCTCCCCACCCCTATGATTACAATTAGTATAGAATCTCCATGGATTAATATATGAGTAAAAGACAGACTTTTGCTGCATTTGAACCATTATGCAACTTGGAATCTGTTTTTTAGAGCAGTGAGACAACTTAAATAAGTGCAGCTTACCAAATAACTACTCATGGTAATCAGGATGGACTAGGTTTATGCTGTGGTAAACAAAACCCCAAATCCACAATGGGTTAAACACAGTAAAAGCTTATGTCTTGTTCCTTCAAAGTTGTCACGAATCCTGGTGATCCTCAGGCAACTGTCCCCTACACGTGGGTTAGTCATCATAGCCCACATATTGGGTGGCTCCTCCTTTTCCATGCAAGACTTTCTGCATGAACATTGTAAGGAAAAAGAGTCTGGAGAGTTTTAAAAGAGCTATTCTTTTTTTTTTTTTTTTCAGCTCAAAAGTCACTCCCACTCACATTTTATTTCAGAAAACTAGTTTCAGAGCTCTAAGTAACTGCCAGAGAGTTTAGAAGTATAATCTTCTGTATTTCTAAAAAGAAAAGTACTGGATATTGTCAACAATAAAATGTCTACAATGCAACTGTCTTCTGTTTCTTATATATTTTTCTAGAAAAATTCTTTACATATGAAGCATATTCATATAATATTAGCTAAGGGAGGGTCTACTATTAAAAGAATTTGATGCCTTGCTTTTCTTTTAATATACTTTGTAGGTTAATATGCAGATCATGGCTTTTTTTTTAATTTTACTTTATTCTTGACAAGGAGAATCCAAAGTACTCTTTAGAAAACTATGGGATGCTTCACAAATTTGCATGCCATCCTTGCATAGGGGCCATGCTCATCTTCTCTGTATTGTTACAATTAAAGTATATGTGCTGCTGAAGTGAGCACAGATCAATGCTGCTTTTTTTTTAATGTTTGGATTTTTTTTTATTTTAAAGAAGCTTTAGATTACATAAATGTTACATAAAAAATATAGAGGATTTCCATTTACTCCAACCCCTTCCCTTCCCACAATGTCCCACATTAACATCTTTCATTAGTGTGGTATATTTGTTACAATTGATGAACATATATTGAAATATTGCTACTAACCATGGAATATATTTTACATTATAATTTATACTCTGTCCTTCACCATCTTATAGGTTTTGACAAAATGTTCAATGGCCTGTATTCCTCATTGTAATGTCATGCAGGACAAGTCCAATGTACTGAAAATACTCCCATGTTATACTTATTCTTCCCTCTCCCTCCCCTCAGAACCTCTGGTGGCCACTGCCTTTATATCAATGATACAAGTTCTTCCATTGTTAGAATAATAATAAGTCTATAATAGAATAATAATACATCTACTTTAGTCCACTGTTCATTCCCCAGTCTTGAGGATTTTGGAATGGTGATGCCCACTCTGTTTCTAATTTAGAGAGGGCTTAGATCCCATGGGACAGATGAATGAAATTATCTTGCTTGCAGTTGCAGACACACTCTGTTCCTTGGGATGGACACTGTCCATCATCTTCTCCTTGTTAGTTGTCCTAGCTGAGTCCAATGAACTGGAGAGTAGGTACTGAAACTCTGCTGAGATTAGGAGCTCAACCGGTCCATGAACAGACCAAAGATTTAAGTTTCTGGGACATATATTTAACAAGTATAGTGCTAATTACAGGTTCAAAGAAAAGGGGCATAAGAGCTATGTGTAGCCAAACTATAAATGGGTCTAACTCTGTCACAATAGGGAGCATAAATTCCAAAGTAAGGTTCACTGACATGGTGCTGTATTCCTGAGTTTGTCTGCCCTGCTTATAGTGTCTAGATATCTCTAGAGCCCTAAGGAGTCCCACTGTCTGAGGCACTGTTTGCAGTGGCAGTCAATGAAATCCTGCTGAGACATGCATAAGTCTGAATGACTTTCCGACTCACTTTGGATTCTCTTAGCCTTAAAAACTCATTTGTATTTAATATTTTCCCTTTTGGTCAAGGTCTTTTTCTAAATGCAACACTAGTTGGCACTTGGTAATAATAATCCCTCAGTGCAAGGGAGGCTCATCCCTGGGAGTCATGTCCCATGCTTGGGGGAGGGAAGTGCATTTATATGGTGAGTTTGGCTTAGAGAGAGGGGCATTTGAGCAACAAGGAGGCTTTCAGGAGGTAACTCAGGCAATATATAGTACTAGACTAAGTTTCAATTTCAAAAGAAAAGGTTCCTAAGTACAATCATCAGTATCAAGAGTCTGGCGTAATGGTCTATCTTCTTTCACTAGACAATGACCACGTACTCAGGGGATTCTTGTAGCTATATTAGAGAATGTAGCAGGACTCCCCAGGATAGGAATTCAATATTCTTTCAGTTGTGTGGGTCTCCACCCACCAAAACAATGCCCCATGAACACTTGAACATATTCATATGCCTTAGAGGCATGCCCCAGATGAACCCCTTCCCACACATCCCATCACCAACACCCCACATGAGTGATCTTCCTGTGCCACAGTTGTAACCCTTCTGTGATACAAAACCTTTCCAAAAACAAAGCCAAAAAATAACCAAATAAAATTAATAAGAAAATAAAATAATCATTTATAAAAAAACAAATGAAATACAAAAATTAAAAATAGAAAAATAAAAAAATTTAAAAAGTTTTTTTTAATACATTTTGCCTTTTATCACTGTAAGATTGGTTATCTTGTATGTATTGTGACTATTTCCTCCGTATGTACCCCCAGTGTCTTATTTTTTCATTTTATCTTCAAAGAAGCTTTAGGTTACAGAAAAATCACATAGAAAATATAGATGATTCTCATATACCCCAAACCCTCCCATTTTCCACTCTCCCCTATTAATAACAATTTACATGAGGATGGTACATTTCTTACAATTGATGTACAAATATTGAAGCATTGCTATCAAGCATGGTAAGTGCTTTAAATTATGGTTTACATTTTGCACTGTATCCTTTTATAGGTTTTGATGAAATTTAAAATGGCCTGTATCCATCATTGCAAGATAATGCAGAACAATTTTAATGCCCTATGTTCCATCTATTCTATTCTTCCCTCACCCCCCCCCCCCGGAAACCTATGGTAACCACTATGACAAGATGAACACTTACATATTTCATAGAGGCATACACCAAGTGTGCCCTATCCTGCATACCCACCACACCCAATGCCCTATTGCAGTAATGCTCCCCTGCCATATTTGCCAAAAATATATTCATACCATTGTACTTTTAACCACAGACCTGCAAATCCCCAGAGTTCAACTGCTCCTTCTTCCAGCTTCCCCTTCCAGTTCCATGGATAGTCCATTCCAACCCATCCACCCTACCACCAGAAACGCTGAACCTAAGCACATCACTGCACCACTCTCACCCCTATCCACTGCATAGTCACCATTCAACATTATCATAGATTTTGCCCATATGGGCGTCAGCTCACCACCCTATACTCCCTTTCTGTCTCCTGTAAACAGATCTTCCAGACTCTAGCTCTATGAGTTTGCTCAATTTATTTAAGTCCTTTCAGTGAGATTCTTTTGATGTTTTGTTGAATATGATTAGCAAGTATTTTGTTGAGGATTTTAGTACCCAGGTTCATTAGAGAGATCAGTCTGTAGTTTTCCTTTTTTATGGCATCTTTATGTGGCTTTGGTATTAGAGTGATGCTGGCATCATATAATGAGTTGGGCAAAGTTCCCTTCACTTCTATATTTTTGAAGAGTTTAAGCAGGACTGGTGTTACTTATTTCTGAAATTATTGATAGAATTCACTGGTGAAATCTCTGGTCCTGGCCTCTTCTTAACTGGGAGGTTTTTGATGATGAATTCAATCTCATTACTTGTGACTGGTCTGTTGAGTTTATTAGTTTCTTCTTTCATTAATGTAGGCTGACTGTTTCTAGAAATTTGCACATTTCATTTAAGTTATCCATTTATTGGCATACAATTTTTCAAAGTATCCACTTATGATCGTATTTATTTCTATGGGATCAGTAATGAGAACCTCTCTCTCATTTTTAATTATGTGTATTTGCATCCTCTTTCTTTTTCTCTTGTTAGTCTAGCTTAAGGTTTGTCAATTTTATTAATCTTCTTAAAGAACCAGCTTTTGGCTTTGTTAATTTTTCCCTAGTGTTTTCTTATTTTCATTTTCATTTAGCTCTGCTCAAATCTTTTTTATTTCATTCTTTCTACTTGCTTTGGGATTAATTTGTTGTTCTTTTTATAATTCCTCCAGGTGTGCAGTTAGGTCTTTGATTTCGCTCTTCTTTTTTAATATAGGCATTTATGGCTATAAATTTCCCTGTAAGTACTGCTTTTGCCTCATCCCATAAGTTTTGATACATTGTGTTCACATTTTCACTCGTTTCAAGGTAGTTACTGATTTCTTTTGCAATTTCCTCCTTGACCCACTGATTGTCTAAGAGTGCGTTGTTTAACTTCCATATCTTTGTGCCTAATCTGGTTCTCTGCCCCTTACAGCTTCATTCCATTGTGGTCAGAGAAATTACTTTGTATAATTTCGATCTTTCTGAATTCGTTGAGAGTTGTTCTATAACCTAGCATGTGGTCTATCCTGGAGAATGATCTTTGTGCACTTGAGAAGAATGTATATACTGTTGTATTTGGGTGTAATTTTCTATATGTCTATTAGGCCTAGATCCTCTAATATATTAGTTAAAGTCTTTGTTTCCTTATTGACTTGAAACTTCCTTGCATCCCTGGGTCTAAGGTGATTTTCTTGTAGACAGGATATAGATGGGTCATATTTCCTTATCCATTCTGCCAATCTGTGTCTCTTGATTGTAAAGTTTAATCCATTAACATTCAGTGTTATTACTGTCAAGGCAATACTTGCTTTATCCATATTTTATTTTGGATTATATATGTTATATGTTGTTTCACATCTCTTTTTGTCTTTTTAGTTATTCTTACCAATAACCTTCCTTCCTACACTCTCCTCCAACCCTTTCTTTACTGTTTTTTTCCTTTCAACCTGCAGAACTCCATTTAGTATTTCTTGTAAGGCAGGGTTCTTGTTGACAAAGTCTCTTAATTTCTGTTTATCTGTGAATATTTTGAAATATCCCTCATTTTTTAATGCTAGCCTTACTGGATACAGAATTCTTGGCTGACAATTTTTTTCTTTTAGCACCTTAACTATGTCATACCTGTGCCTTCTTGCCTCCATGGTTTCAGATGAGAAATTAGCACTTAATCTTATCAAGCTTCTGTGTATGTGATGGATCTCTTTTCTCTTGCTGATTTCAGTATTATCTCTTTGTCTTGAGCATTGGACAATTTGACAAGTACATGTCTTGGAGTAGGCCTGTTAGGATTTATGCTGTTTGAGTTGTGCTGCACTTCTTGGACATGTACATCCATGTCTTTCAAAAGAGTTGGGAAATTTTCAGTCATTATTTCCTGCAACACTCATTCTGCCCCCTTTTCCTTCTCTTCTCCCTCTGGGATACCTATAATGCATATGTTTGTGTGTTTTGCATTGTCATTCAATTCTGTTTTTTTTCTATCTTTTTACTCTCTGCTCTACTATCTGTCTAATTTCAGATGTACTGTCTTTAACGTCACTGATTCTTTCCTCTGCCTGTTCAAATCTGCTGTTAAGTGCTTCCAGCATAATTTTTATTTCTTTTATTGTGCCATTCATCACCATCATATCTGTGATCTTTTTATGTATGTTTACAATTTCTTCAGTATGTTCCCCCAGTGTCTTCTTAATATCCTTTATTTCTTCCTTCACTTCATGAAGTTGATTCATGATAATGTTTGGACACCCTTGATTAATTGTTCCACTTTCTGCATCTCCTCCTCTCTTTTAGTTTGTTCATTAGACTGAGCCCTGTCTCCTTGTTTCTTAGTATGGCTTGTAATTTTTTGTTGGTGTCTCGGCATCTGTTTATCTTGATGGGCTTATTTGGCTGGTTAGCTTCTCTTTCTACTCTAAGGTTTTATTTTGTGGGGTTTTTTTGTGTGTTTATGTGGTAAGTTTCCTTTCTGATACTTCATTCCTCTTAATCTCTATCCTAGTAGTTGTCTGTGTTCCCTTGAAAAAATATATTAGGACCATAGAATAGGAAAGAGAGAAGAGGAGAAAGAGAATAATAGTAGCAATAATAATAAAAGGTAGAAGAGGATTTGTACTAGGGCCAGGAAAATAAATAAGTGATATGAGTAAATCATCATAAAAAATACAAAGGAATAAGAATTAAAAGGGTGGAATTAAAAAAAAGAAATGAGAAAAAATGGAAACAATACAGTAAATTAAAAGTTGGAAAGGTGAGAAGAAAAGAAAAGAAATAGAAAAGAAAAAAGAAAAAAATGAAGACTAAACAAGAAGAGGTGGAATGCAAGAAAAGCAACAGAAAACAGAAGATGGAAAAATGAAGAAAAGAAAAAAAGTAAAAAAAGAGAATAAGTAAAAGAAAAAAAAGGAAAAAAGAAAGGGAAAAGACAACAAACAACAAAACAAAACAAAACAAAACAAAAACAACCTATGAAAAACAGACTTCCTTCTTAGGTCCCTAGGAAGTTTTTCAGGCTGCTGCTGCTCATCAACCTATCACATTGCAGCCTGCTCCCCACAAGTGAGGCACCCAGTTTTAGTGAACAAAATAAAGAATAAAAAATAAAAGAAAATAAAATAAAGGAAAAGATGAAAAATAATAACAGATTGAAAAAACCTAAAATTAAAAAAAAAAAAGTTTGCAGGAGATGTTCCTGTCTCCACTCCCTCACTGACCTATTTCCTCTCTCTCCCAGGGTGGCTGGTTGTGAAATGTGCCTGATCAGATCCCTCCTCCCCTTTTGCTGGGGCCACCTTAGTGCCGTCTGGGGTATTCTGTGAGATTCAAAGAGGGCTCACCTGGCCAAACTCACTGAAAAGAAACCACTCTCTACCCTCTGCCAGACCTCTCTTATTCCAGGAACACTCCCTCCCACTCAGTTGTCTGCAATAAACCAGGGGTTTTACTGAGGCTATTTGCCATTCCCAGACACAGGGGCAAATAACTCAGTTTTCCTTCGGCCTCTGTTTCTCTGTCCATCTCCCTCCAGGATGATGTGCAGCACTTTCCTGTTCTGTAGATCCCCAAAGCAGCTTCCTTGGGTAGTATTTTTGAGAGAGTTGAGCTCTGCCTCCCTATTTGAATACCATGTTCCCGGAATTCTCTCGATCATTGCCTTTTAACTACTTGGATTTATTCAATATATTCCTTATTGATAGATATTTAAGTTATGTCAAGATGTTTTCTATTGCAAACAATATTGCAGTGAACATTCTTGGAGGACATAAAAAATATCATGAGATAAATTCCTAGAAATGAAATTGATAAGCCACATTTGCATTTTCAACTCATGTATATATATATATACACATATATGGTGTGTGATATATATGTGCACACACATACACAAATATCATTTCCCTCCAACGAGTTTACATTCATTTACATTTCTAACAACAATTTGCTATAACTGGCAGTTGTTTCCCTTCTAACTTGCAAAGAGGAATTATTAGCAAAATCACATGAAAGTGACATGTAATCTGCATATTAGCTGATCATATACTTATATTGAACTAAACTTTATTCAACATTTATTTAATTTCTAATATTCAGAATTGTAAATAATGTTGCACATAAATATGTACTCATCCACATTTACTATTATAATTTACTTTTAAAAGTGGAATTACTGAATCTATGAGTATGAAAATGTTAAAATTCTTGACAAATAATCAAATTTCTTTTCAAAAAGATGTTACCAATTTGCAATTCTGTGGGAGTTATATGATGGCCTTTCTCACTGCACCTTCATCAATATTAAGATTTTCTACATTTTAATCTTTGGAAACTTGTAAGCTACATAAAGTCAGTACTGGAAATTGATAGTGCCATCTCTGTAAAAACTACCCCATGGGAGATTAGCATGGCAGATTCTATTATCAAAACTACTCTAAGGGATATATATTTTTTTGAGAGGATAGAGGATCCTGAACATAGAAACTGAAAGAGCTGCTTTGTGGAGATCTCCATAGGATGGCTTTGGTCCTTTTTTTAAAGTAAAATTTAATACAAGTTAAAAAAATAAAATGACAGACAAAAGGCAGCTTAACAAATTATGGAAGCATTACATCAAAAAATTCTGTCCAGGCACATTTATCTCATTTAATCCTAAAAAACAAACTCAATTCTTTCTCCAGTGTTCAGAAAGATACATAAGTAGCACCGGTTTCCTTGTTAACGAAGATGAAGAAAACATGCTTGATCATATTTGTATCTCAAAACTAAATCTCCATTGTCACAGTAGGTGGAAATTCACACAATAACTGAAAGAATATTGAATTCCCATCTTGGGGAGCTCTACAAAATTCTCTAATGGAATAGCAAGAATCCTCCAAGTACAGGGGCAATGACTAATGAAGGAAGATGTCCATTGACAGCCCCTTGATATTGATGACTTTACTTTTGTAATGGAAACTTAGCCTAGTATTATAGGGTACTTAAGAGTTACATCCTGAAAGCCTCCTTGTTGCTCAATTGTGGCCTTTCTCTAAGCCAAACTCAGCATATAAATGCATTACTTTCCTTCCAGTGTGGGACATGATTCCTGGGGATGAGTCTCCCCAGCACCGAAGAATTACTACCAAGCACCAAATAGAATGCAACTGAAAAAAGACCTTGACCAAAAGGGGGAAAAGGTAAAGACAGATGAGTTTATATGGCTAAGAGACTTCAAAGTGAGTTGGGGGGTCATTCCAAAGGATACACTTATGCAAGTCTCAGCAGGAACTCATTGACAGCCAAAGTAAATACTACCTCAAATAGCAGGGCTCCTGAGGGTGCTGGAGACATCCAGACAGTATAGTAAGGGCAGATAGCTCAGGAGTTTGGTGCCTTACCAGTGGGCCCTACTTTGGAATTTATGCTCCCCAGTGTGACAGAGTTGGACTCAGTTGTGTTTTCCCTACACGTGGCTATTCTGATCCTTCTATATGAACCTATAATTAGTAGTAGAGTTGATAGGTGTACGTACAAGAGACTTAAATCTTTGGCCTGTCCTTGTACCAGCTGGGCCCTGAATCTCAATGGAGTTGCAATACCTACTCTCCAGTTCATTGGACTCACCCAGGACAATTAACAAGGAGATGATGATGGACAATGACCATCACAAAGAACCGAGTTGTCTACAACTACAAGCAAGAGAGTCCCATCCATCAGCCCTATGGGATCGCAGTCCCCTCTCAATTAGAGGTGGAGTGGGCATCACCATCCCAGAATCCTCAGGATTGGGGAATGAACTATGGACTAAAGTACTTATTGGTATTCTACTATAGACTTATTGTTATTCTAGCAATGTAAGAACATATATCATTGATATGGCGGCAGTGGCCACTGGAGGTTCTGAGGGCAGGGATAAGGAAAAACAGGTGTAATATGGGGGCATTTTCGGGACATGGGAGTTGTTCTGAATGACATTGCAATGACAGACACAGGCTATTATACATCTTGCCATAACCTACAAAATTGCACAGGAGAGAGTATAAACTACAATGTAAACTATAATCCATCCTTAGTGGCAATGCTCCAAAATGTGTTCACCAATTGTAATAAATGTACCACACTAATGAAGGGTGTTGTTAATGTGGAAAATGTGGGGGGAGGGGGTAGGGAGTGGGGCATATGGGAATCCCCTCTATTTTTTATGTAACTTTTATGTAATTTAAGTATCTTTAAAAAAATAAAAAATATTTTTAAAAAAACAAAAAAACTAAATCTCATATTCATTGTCTTACCTTTAGCATTGATATAGTACCTTCTTTGCTTTTGCTATAAATTACAATATTACTGTTAACTATAGTCTATGTTAGATTAGTTGTATTTTTCCCATGTATCACCACAGTCTTAACACTATTATAGAGAAACATTCTTGTATTTATATTATTAACCACAAACATCAGCAAAAGATAGATATTCTTTTACATCTAGCATTCTTTTTAATTTAGCATCCTTTCTTTGGAGAAATCAATCTTCCCCATTTCTATTTAGTTCTGGAGATCTCAACCATATCATCCTCTTGCAGGATGTGCATATTCTCCAATCCTCCATCCTGGTCAAGTGCCCCAAGCTATGCCAAATCAAGGACTTCCTTAGAATTGAGCCATTGAACCTGGAATTAAGTTCTCACTTGTTTTGGGGTTGCTAAATTGAGAGGATATATGGCTGAAGCTGCCAAGGGCCATCTTACCTAGAATATGACGAATAAAGTTTTTTGCAAAATGAAATTAAGCATGGATGAGAGAGAGAGAATATTTTAGTGTTAAGTGCATAATTCATGTTCTAGACGATTCTCTTTTTTCTATAATACATTTTGAATTCTAAGCAACCTATTATTCTTCCTAGCTTCCCAGTCAATGAGGTTTCTTTGTTTGTTTGGTTGGTTTTGAACACATGAATTTGAGTTGAGTTCTTGACATTTGCATCTGAAAAAATCTTTACTAATACACACACTGAAACACTACATTTAAATCCTTCTCTGCTACTTTGCTTTCTGGTAACTATAATATCTTTCACCATGCACAACAGAAATCTCACTAAACTTCATAAATAAATCCATAATGGACCCACTTCTTTGGCCTTCTAAATAGCCGAAGAAGAGTTTGGAGGGGGCTGGGTGTGATTTTCATATTATTCATTTGATTACAATATTTTATTTAAAATTGAAAATCCTTTCTTGATATAAAAGAGAACTTAAAATTTGGTGAGCTAAAACCTATAGACTCCACCCCTGCTAGACACATGTTTCAGAAACTTGCTATTTGTAGCTCTTTGAGATAAAAATAGAAGTCAAAAAGCAGCAGTATGAGGTAAGCATTGTACTGAGAAGCAAAGGCTTGCATCTGGACTTCTAGCCAATCTTTAAAGCATAGCTAATTCAGAGTAGCTAGTTTTACAACTGTGAATAAAAGTGAATAAATCAGTTTATTTCAGTTTCTCGCCTATACAGTGCCTCATTTGAATGACTTCTAGAGTCCTTCATGATTCCTGCATTCTAAATAATATTCATATCACAGTGATAGTTATTTCAAAATAATAAGGCTGCTGCTACTCTAATCCAATTTATGTTTCAAGAATATATAGCTTTGATTTATTCTATTCATCCAAAAATGAACCACAGACTTTAGAAATTTTCTGCTTTTATCTACTTTATATATGTCACAATGTTGTGCTTCTTAATAGCCTTGGTCAATTAAAACATTATATATCATTTGACACTCTAAAACCATTAGTAGAAGGGCTGTGTTACCAGTGGATTGACTTCTATGATGAACCATGTCTATGCAGAGAATTTCCTATTTATATTTTTAAATATGCAATTAGGTTTTTAGATTTCTAGCAAGAACTTTGTTTTTAAATATATTTTTATTTAAATAATCTCATGATTTGCTAAATGATAATTGAATAGAGATAGGTTTATTTTACAAAAAAGAATTTAACCAATTTTTCCTTTGGGAATTCAATTGCTTTGTCTTGATATGGGTATTTTTTAAGTTAGCACACTAAAATTGCAGAGTTCTTCTTTTTTATTTTTTTTATCTAACCAAGAGCCCATGAAATGAAATGATGCTACAACAGAAACTACATTTTGCAAATATAGCAATAATAACAGTTACAATTTTATATTGGTTTTTCAACCATATTAATAATTCTATGACAAATATCTACTGAGCACTTTTGGTATGCAAAACCATGTGTCAGATTTTGCAAAAGATAAAAATATGAGGCAGAAGCAGCCATATTCTGAGGTTAATGCATTGTCCAGCAAAAGGGAAAAATTGATGTATGCCAAAAGATTCATTTTATCATCAGATTCTTATTGAGCACCTGTTGTCTCCGGCACCATTCTAAAGTGACTAAGTATAGTAGTTAATGAGCTCGGCAAGGTGTCAGCAGGCAGGGAGCTTACATAACATTAAAAGGTCGTGTGTAAAAGAAAGCAAACCATGATGACCTGAAGGTTACTTTACATTGGATGGTCAGAGATGAGCTCTTTGTAGTGGTAGAATTTAAGCTAAGACTTGGATGACAAAAAAGATCCAAGAAATATCTTAAGAAAGAGTATATCAGGATGAGTGAATGACTAGTGCAAGAGGTTAAGGCCTTCATATAACATATATTATATACTAAAATGAAGAGTGTGTTAAGGAGCCCTGGGACAAGGAGCTATAGGAAATCAGAGGTGGAAGAAGAATATATGTGGAAATAGAGATGAGAGTTAATGAAAAAAAAGTATGTAGTGATGCTTAACACACAAAAAAAGAAAGAAAGATAGAAAGAAAAGATGAGTAACGTTACAAGGTCTTTAGTGGACTTTTTCAAAACTATCATATAGAACACATGGTTACTTTATTCAGAACTCAGAGCAAGTATTTCTACTTAATATCCAAGATATTAATGTATTCAGGAATAAAATCTGACTTTAATTCTTAAAACTTGTAATTATATTCTCTGTTTTTCTCTTGTCTTTTTGGATTGATTTTTAATATTTATTTAGAAATCCTTCCGTCTCAGAATGTTCTAGGGAATAATTGTGATTACTTGAGAATATTCATGAAAGAATTTGTATAATTAAGAGCTAGAAGAGAAATTAAGGTTGCCTAGTTCAAAACTCTTGTTCTACAGATGAAGAAGAGGTTCAGAGAGGTAGATCTTTTCTAAAACCAGAAAAAAAAAATAGAGATAACCAAGATTTGAATCAAATTCCTCATGATTTCCATTCCAATGCTTTTTTTTTTTCATCTTTTTCTCCATCTTGACTCCTTAGTTTGCCAACTCAATCTGTCTGAATTTCAAAGTCTATCTGAGGAGCAAAGATATATCTGCATTATCTAAAATTGAAATACTGGAGCAATCCTAAGCAACTACACCATAGTGAAATATGAAGTGTATCAAATGCAATTTGTTACAATGAAAAGTTAAAGTGTCAAAATATTTGGATGCTTTTTCATATTTTATAACTAGAAGTGATTCAAATTTATTTCCTTCAATAATGTCACACTCATTCACTTGCATTCAGATATGCTTTCTAAAGGGGTGGAGTTTGTGAGATTTGGTTCCTCATTGATAGGAATATATCTGAAACATCATACTGTCCTAGGGTTCACTCAGCATTTTTGAAATTTAGCCTTATTTTTGCATAAAAACACAATGTAAAAAATGTGCAAATGCAACTTTTGAATATTTCATGCAAAAAAATCTAAATTTTGGTAGGAGTTGAAGTTCTGAGAACCTTTCATTTCACTCTGCTTTGACTAGAGAAGACTGAGAAAACACAGGGTTTTAAATTAATTTTTAAAATATAAGGCTATTTACATGAAAGCACAGCAGGTGTGTTCTCAAAGGAAAGGTTATTTGACATCTGCTAAAAAAAAGTTTATTCTATACCTCTTTTAATGACATTCACATTGTGAAACCTGTATACAAATGTCTAATTTTCATCTTATTAGATGTAAGCTAGATCTGTAAAATACTATTAAAATAGAGGACAAACATGGCAACTCAGTATATACATATAAGTTTTATTTATTTTGCTCATAAATTGCCTTACAAACTGCAGTTTTTTTGTGTGAAACATCTCATTCATCACTTAACAATCAGTTTTGGATGGGATGCCTAGGCCCAATACTGGCAATGACATCAGAATTAAGTTTAATGAGAATGCTATTGCTGTGTGAAGGAGAGTAAAGCAAGGACAATAAAAACTTGATGAGGTCCTAAGAGTGCATACAACCTCCTCATGACATAGGCTAATTGATGTTTAAGAATTGCCCTTAGAGGTCTCCTTTCACTCTATTATACTTTCCATCTCTCTCTCCTCTCTGCATCAAATTTATTTTTGTTGTCAGTTCCACCATGGTGGCTTTCAAACCAGAGGTACTTTCCAGAGAGCTGGGTGAACTAAGGTTGGCAATAGTTGCTCCAAATATAAGAACAAAGGAAAAAATGAGAGGTGGCTTAGTGAAGTGGAATAAAGCCAGATGGAAAGAGAACAGAATAATAGTCTTGCCAGTGACTGTTTGAACAAGAAGAAGATAATTTAATTCTCTACTATTCTATTTTCACACTGTGAAAAAATGTTAGGGGTTAAAAGGTGAGTCTAATGTTGTAATTTCACATTTAAGTAGTTAATACACGCTTCCCTTCTCCATTCCTCCAAAATAAAATGAAACTTTCTGAAATCAAAAATTGATGCTGCAGCCCCAATAGGTTGTTTTTAAACAGAGAAAACTGTATGCCTGGATCAGCTCAGATGATGTCTCACATGCTGCAATTGCTTGAGTTCAATAAATCTAACAGTAGTCTTGCAGAGCTGATGTAATCCACGTCTCACCTCCCTTCAATTTGTCTGAATTCCTTTGATCTCAATTGCCATATATCCTGATGCTTTTATTCATAACTAAGAAAAACATTTTGGATGCTATCTTCAGCATTGTGCCATAATGTCAACAAGAGGACATATTTTTATTCAACAATCAACTCCTCTGTAGCTTAACCATTCCCAACACATTTAAAGTTTACTTTTGTATATTTTTAAGTGGCCAATATTTTTCTACCATTAAAAAAGGCCCTGTTTTTCATTCTGCAATCAAATTGTCCTCCCTTTATTATACTGTAAATTGTTATTCATCTTCTTATAAAGCAAGGAGATCCAAAACCATGAAAGCCAAGGTACCACTTTGACCACACTACCTTGACATTTGGGCTGCTTTAATCCAAAACATAACTTTAAATTATCCAGATACCTCAGATAAAATCTTGGAGAAAATTTCTCCCTACAACTATTCTGTTTAGGCCACAGTTTTCCCTTAATCTTTTAGGTAGATACAGGAGCTTAATATTCTGCAAGATTCCCAGCTCTTACTATTGGGAGAAAGAGATCTTTATAAAATTTCCTAGGAGAACATGGTAGCTTAAACTATTAAAACTAGAAATTGTGTGATATAATTAGAAGAATACCTGCTCAGCCAGTAATTCCTTGCATGGTCTTAGGTAAGTCCCTTCAGCTTTCTCGTCTGCATCCATGTTTCACTTAGGAATTTAATGGAGATTCAACCTCTTTTATTCTTACATGTAATAAACTAGAGGGATAGCATGAGAGAAACAATTCTGTGGATTACTGCATGCTAAACTACTGAAGGTGATTACTAAAAAGGAGACTATAATAGAAAGTAGAACATGTAGAGCCTAAATGGTCTCCAAATGTAGTGCTAAAAATGTGGTTTATTGTATTTATTTCAGATGAGCATGATATGTATGAATATGAGCTTTGAAATGAGACACATCTGGGCCTTTCTTGATTGATGTGACTGGATAATGGTGAGCATCACCAATCTTAGTTTGGGAAAGTTTTCACCAAGCCCACAGAAATATTGTTTCAACTTCAGTATTATCATTCTCGAGAAAAGTAAACCATAACTAGAAACAGCCTAAGAAATTCTGATAAAATTAAATTTTTTAATTCTACAAGTATTCACACAGACAAGAAGTTGCAGGTACTTGGGTAAAAAACAGAATGGCCTCTGCCTTCCCTTTAGTAATATAAAAGGCATAAAAAAGATAATATTGCAAAGCATTGGGAAGGAAAGTTTGTTACAAAACAACTTTATAACCAAAAAAATTCCTATTTCATGTAAGAAAGTAAAGATATATTTAGAAATGTAAGGATTATTAAATGTACTACCCAAATAAACTTTTTAAAAACACTTGAACATATTCACACACACCTGCTGAAAAAAAGCTGAAATATCAAAAATGTGAAAGTTATGAAATACAGGTGTAATGGCATTCTCTTATTCATTTTATACCTGAAATTTTGGAAAAGAGTTGGACTATGACTTATCAGATAACATCTGCAGCCCCAGAGCAAAATCTGTTCTTCCAAAATATTTCTCCATCAATTCCTTTGATGCCTCAATGTTTTCCAAATAGCAACCTTAGTTCTAAAGTGCAGAAATTATTAATCTCATACCATATTTAAGAGCAAATAAAGTCATAGGTGGTCATATTTTGTTCTAGTATTTGTTATTTTCAGGATAAGTTACTATGACAGGAAAATATCTGAATTTTTTCATTGGAGTACATAATCGCCATTGTCATTGTGAAGAAACTTGATTAAATGGTTTTTTTCCATCTCTAAAACATACTAACTTGAGTGATATTGTAGTACTTTCTTTGGTTACCTATCCAATGTCCGATATTATATGTCATCATCTAATATTTGTATCTACTAACTGTGACTATTTCTGTTGGCTATACTTAAATAGCACTACACAGGGATTAAGTTCAATAATGAGAAAACAACTATAGATAAAATATAGTGGCTTCCCTTTTTTACCATATGGTAGACTAGGCATTAATGTAAACCCCTGCCATAACAGTGACTAAAATTGAGGACAAAAATGCAGAAACAAATATCTTTTCCACAGAATTAAGATAGAATGCAGTGAGCCCTGGAGATTGCATTGACCTGAGGCAAACTGTCCATCACTGATGGCTTAAAGCCTCAATTACAATCAGCCAAATGCACTGGAGAGAGAAGACAACGACTAGGAAGCTAGTGGAATGGCAGTTCAGTCAAGAGAAATTCAGAGGAAAAACAGAACAGTTATAATTCAAAGTAGGTTAAAACCTGATTGGAGGGAGTCAGCAGAGACATTTAGCTCTCTCTCTTTGATTTCAAGTGGGGCAGAACAGAAAAAAAAGAAAAGAAAAAAGTCTCTTCTGAGAATTCTTAACAGCAAGCTTGCACTTATATGAGTCTGGGAACAGATTTCACTCCATCTCTGGTACAAAAGACCCCAAGCTGAAAATTTCTTTTATGGTGGTTCTAGGATGGCATTACCTCCAGACTCCTGGGAAAAGTAAATGACAGTCTTCTAGAAGAATGACCTTTAAAACAAAGACTCAAAGAATTCAAACAAAATTCTAAGCAATATGATGAACTTAAAATAAAAGTCCAAATATACATACAAATAAAGGGGAAAGTATTTATGCATTTCTATTCATGAGTAAAAGTCATCAGCAATAAAATAAAGTGTCAAACACATAGAGGCTGCAGATATTGGAGTTATCAGACAAGAATATAATTTAAAAGACTCCAAAACATGGTAAACAAGATGAAAGATATGAGAGATTAGAGTTATGATGGATAGGAGAATAAGATCTAATACAACCTATTTACAGTTTGAGAGGCTATAACATAAAGAATGAAGAAAAAGCAACAGTTAAAGCAGCATGGCTAGATTTTGCATAACTGATGAAAAACATCACTCCTCGCATTTAATAACATAATTTCAAGAAAAAATACTTTAAAGATCCAAATTAGGAACATCATAGTGAAAGTTGTATAGTTTCACTACAATATGAACAGGTGCAGATTACTTTTTATTTATCCTACTAAGATTATTTTGCTTCCTCAATCTGAAGATTAGTGTTTTGTAACATTTATGGGAAATTGATTAAAACAATGATTAAAACTCTGTATTTATACCTTTATACTTTTCTGTATTTTCTACATTTCCTTTGGTGAGTATGCACTACCTTTTAGGAGGAAGAGACTTTTAAATTAAAATTTTAATATGTCATAATATGATAAATATGTTTAAGACTGTCCAAAGGAAAGCCCCAACAAGAAATAGAACTTTAAGTGGAAAGTGGCTCTATGGGTGGTGGGATTTTTTGTTGTTTTATATTTAATTTATTCCATCTTCAATTGTTTCTACAATTATTCATTGTTTTAATAAATAAAATATTCATTGTAGTTCAATAGAAAATCCATATGGTCTATAATTAATTATTTTCCCCAACACCCTATTTAAACCCTAAACATCTATTTTTTAAATTAAAATCTATTAACTGCTTAATATGTTTGGCTAATGCTATGTTCCTTATGTATATTATCTTAATTAACTTTCACAAATCAATAAAATATTTTCCACTTGACATAAAAGAAATTGAGTTAAGGAAGTGCCCGTGGCTGTACTTCAGGAGAGACAGAGCTGGAACCCTTAGAAATTCTGTGTGATTTCTTCTTAAAGTCAAAGTCAGGCCCTTAAATGCTATATAGTACTGCCTTGCTCCCTCTAAAGAAGCAGGTGTTCCTATCCACAAAGCATCAATGGGACTTTATGGAAAAAAAAAAACAACACCCAGCCATACTGAAAGAAGTGAGCAGAAATGCAGCTCCATGTTAAACATAATAGCTCTCTGGTATACCTTCAAGCTAAACAAGTAAAAGTCCTTGAACTCTATAGCATACAGTTTTAGCCTAATGAATATGGATAATTCTATCTTGATTATGTTGACAATTTCCCAGTGCAGATATATATATCTTATTGCTGTCATGGAATTATGCTATAATTTAATAGTTAACTTCAACAAGTAGCTATTCTGATATAGGTACTATGTGATATATAAAATAAGAACCTTAACACTCAAGAGAATTATATTACACTTAAGAGAAGTATAATATAGCATGGGAAGGGGAATAAAGCAAACATGTATATTTAAAGTTGTACTAGCAAAGAAAGCCATCAATATTTGACAGCTACTAATTAAATATCATATAAGAGATACAAAATATTTTAGATATTAAAAGAATAAATAGTTTGCATTTGTTAGGAACAATATAATATCAGTCCACTTTTTAAAATTATGTAGTAGTTTGTGTTGAAAATCTTTTCCCCTCTCTGATTTAAGGAGATGAGGAAAGTATCAACATAGCTTAAGAGCATGCCATGTTTGTTCAGACACTATTAAGCAGTGTGACAAGGATTTCCCTTAGAACACCTTGGAAAATGAGTAAAGAAGGAAAACTATTTCAGCTACATAAATAAGATATCTATCAGTGGAAAAAATTCAAAGGTAAGATGATATTAACTATGTTTCTTACAGATGTAAGTAATAAGCAATGAAAACTAGGTCATTAAAGGAAATACAAGAAGCAATATAAAAGCAGCAGCAGAACATTACTAATTCATATCTTAACCAAGGAAATATTGCTTCTCACTTCAAATGGTGTGGTTGGCAACATCTTAAATGCATCAATATTATATTAGTGCAATGCTAAAACAATTGAAGATGCTAATAAGTTGTACATCTCAGGGAAAACCTGAAAATCTATCACTGAACCTCTCACATTACATGTACTATGTCTGAGATTTAATCAGTTGATAAAAATCAACTGATATAGAAAGGGCAAGTTTATGTATGTTCCTGCTTTCCTAGCTTATGCCTTCCTTTGATTAATGCCATTGTGTTTTTCATACTTCAGAATAAAATAGTAAAACTCTATGTTTTTCATACTTCCAAAAAGCAGTAATTTGTAAGTTATTATGTAAAAACTTACTTGAGAATATAACAAAACTTAGATAATATTCTTAGACTGTGATAAGTTATGTATGTATAATGTAATACCTAAAAAGAAAACCTACTAAAAAATACACAAGGCAATATATTCAAGAACACTATATATAAATCAAACGGGAATCCAAAAAGATCTTTGAGAAACCCACAGAAAAGCAGAAAATGAAGAGAGAAATTAGACACAGAAAGAACAGAGAGAAAAGAAAAAATGAATAAAATGGCAGACTTAACCCCTGATATAACAATAATTACATTAAATGCAAATTGTCTAGGTTAGGTTTACCCAGATAGCAGTATAAGACACTCTAGAATGCCATTCCCCATAGAGACTTTGAACTAGCACAAACTGGCAGAGTCATCTTTCTCAAAAGAGTTAAAGAACTGCAGTAACTGGGTGAGAGATGAATCAAGAAAATGTACCTTTCAAAACAGAGGTTGAGCACCTGCTTCCCATGTATGAGGTCTGGGGTTTGATCCCTGGCAGCTCCTAAAAACAAAACAAACAAACAAATGAAAAAACCAACTCACACTGGGGAGCAGATGTAGCTCAGTTGTTGAGCACTTGCTTCCCATGTACAAGGTCATGGATTCTATCACTGGTACCTCCTTAAAAAACAAACAAGCAAACAAACAAACAAAAAAACAGTAACAGAAGCTCCTGGTATCCTTTCTGGTCCCTCCTCCACCTCCACCCAGTGCAGAGAGGAGCTTTTGCTGCCATTTTGTGTCCCTGACCCTGTTCTGGATGGAGCAGAATAATACATATGTGCATACTGAGGTGCCTGTATATTGGTGCCAATACATCAGGAGGAAGCATAAAAGACTGAAGCAGGAAACTCATCTCTTGTATACCTTCCCAGAACTTGCCCTGTGGTCAAAAGTAGCTTGTCCACAGCTAAAGCAATAAAAAAAAAAAAAAAAAAAAAAAAAAAAACAATTAAGTCAAAGCAACGTGGAAAAGGGATTACTGCCTTTAAGAAATAAATTGGAGCAGCCTGGCGTAGTGAAATGTCTGTTTCATAGAGAGTAGAGGAGAAATTTGGATTCCTATAAATGGGGGAATTCCTAAGGCCACCACTGAGCACATGCCCAGGACAAAATGCAGGCTTAGAAAAGAAGGAGAGGATTGTTTTAGTTTCCTTGGCTGCGCAAGAAAATAACAATGCCATGTGTTGGCTTAAACAATGAGAATTTATTAACTCATGGTTTTGAGGACAGAAAAAACTCCAAATCAAAGTATCATCAATGTGATGCTTTCTTTCAGAAGACTGACATTCTGGTGCTGGCTGGCAGTGATCCTGGGTCCTGGGCTGCTTGTCATATGGCAATGCATATTGTAGTCTATCTTGGCCTCTCTGTTCTCTTCTAGATTCAGGTGACCTTCAGTTTCTTCTTTCCCATGGCTTTCTCTCTCTCTCTCTAAATTTCATTTTGCTTATAAAGAACTCCAGTAATAGGATTAAGATCCATCCTGATTGACTTGGGCCATACCTTAAGTGAAGAAACTTCATTCTAGTTATGATGGGCTCACACTCTCAGGGATGGATTAAAGTTTAAGAATATGTTTTTCTGGGGTACATACAGTTTCAAACCACCACAAGGTTCATGCACTTCACTTGTGCCTTAGGCTGATGTTTTTGTTAGGAGGGTTAAACTTTGAATGAAAGCACCAGCCAACAGAGAATTAATTTCCAAAGACTGAGAATGACTTTTTTGTTTTAGCATTGGTTGAATTGTTTTTGTTAGCTCCTGGTAGTCAAGGAAATCTCTGTCATATCCATAGCTGGGTAAAAATTTAAGGAACAAAGGGCCAAGAGAATACATCTTAGAATTAACACATTAAAATATTAACATGTACATGTGCAGCAAAAGAACAGAACACAAAAACAAACAAACTAACTAACAAAAACAACAAGAAATGACAGCCCACCTAAAATAACAAGGTAAAAATTCAGAAATCTTCAGTGAGAAAGACCAGACTTTCAACATATCAAAAATTTTAAAAACTGACCTTAAATATATTCAAGGAGATAAAGGAAAACATGGATAAAGAACTAAAGGTTATCAGGAAAATATGAACAAACAATATGAAAATCTCTATAAAAAGATACATTTAAAAAAAAACAACCAAACAGAAAACCTGGAGTTGAAGACCACAACAACTGAGGTTAAACCCTATAAGGTTTCAACAGCAGAAGGGAGCTGGCAGAAGAAAGAATTAGTAAAACTCAAAGCCAAGACAATTGAAATGATTCAGGTTGAAGAGCAAAAAAATAAAGAATGAGAAAAGTGAACAGAGCCTAAAAGACCTGTGGGACACCATCAAGCATACAAATATATACATATTTGGAGTCCTAGAGGAGAAGAAACAGAGAAAGAAGCATAAGGAATATTCAAAGAAATGATGGCAGAAAACTTCCCAAGTCTAATGAAAGATATGAATATATACATTGAAGAAGCTAAACAAGCTAAACTTGAAAGGAACCATGCTGAGAAATATAGTAGTCACACTCTTAAATGCCAATGACGAGGAGAGAGTTCTGAAAGCCGCAAAAGAAAAGCAGCATGTTATGTACTGGAGTCCCAATAAGATAAAGTGCCAATTTCTCTTCAGAAACCATGGAGGCAAGAAGACAGTAGGATGAAATATTTAAAATGCTGAAAGAAAATAATAGCCAAGCAAGAATTTTATATATCCAACAAGGCTGTCTTTCAAAAATGAGGAAGAGATTATTCAATTCCCAGATAAACAAAAACTGAGGGAGTATGTCACCACTAGACATGCCCTACAAGCAATGCTAAGGGGACTTCATCAGACTGAAAGGAAAGGACACTGGACAATGGATTGAAGGAGCATAAAAAAAATAACTCTGGTAAAGGTAACTGTATGGGTAATTAAAAATGTCAGTACTACTGAATTGTATTTTTTTGGTATGGAATACTCTTTTATTTCTTATAGGTTATAAAATGCAAATGCATGAAAAGTAATGGTAAATCTATAGTTTTGTTCATACAAAGATGTAATTTGTAACAAGTACAACAAAGAGGTAAGGAAGAGAGAATAGGAATAGTGTTTGCAAAAGTTATTGAAGATACATTGGTATCAAATTAAACATGATTGTTAAAGATTTAGGAGATTAAATTTAAGCTATATAGTAATCACAAAGGAAATATATACACAAAAGAATATGAGAAGGGACTCAAAATAGAACACTACAAATAAATAAAATAAAAATAAAAGTAGGCATTAATGGAAGAACTGAGGGTTGAAAAGGTATAGGACTTACAACAACCAAATAGCAAAATGGCAGAAGAAAAGTCCTGCATTATCAGAAATTACTTGAAATGTAAATGGGTTTAACTCTCTAGTCAAAAGGCAGAGATTAGCAGAATCGATTAAAAAGCATGACCTAACTAAGAACAAGAGGCTTACCTTAAGTTGAAAGACACAGGAAGATTGAAAGTGAAAGGATAGGAAGATATACATATACACACACCATGAGGAAGCTATAATATCAGATAAAACAGGATTTAAAAGACCTCATCAGATCAATAATAAGAAAAGAAACGGAATCAATTTTGGAGATTGAAATTAAAACAGATTTTGGGTCCAGAAAGTGGGATGCTACTATTACAAATATCTAAAACTGTGCAAACAGCTTTGAAATTGGGTCATAGGTAGAAGCTGGAAGAATTGTTAAAAGGGTGAAGTGTTCAGGATTAATCATGTGCCCCACTAAATGCACGTTCAGGTCCCAACCCTTGGTATTGTGAGTGTGATCTCATTTGTAAAGAGGTCCTCTGAAAGTGTTATTAGTTAAGTTGTACCCAGCTGAATGAGGGTAGGCTCATTCCAATGTGGCTGAAGTCCTTATAAACAAAAGAAACTGGACAAAGAAAGAGAAAGCCACCCTGGACATCTAGAAGCTGGAAGTCAATGGGACTCTAAAGAGAAAAGCATAGATGTGTAGTGCATATGACCGAAAAGCCAAGGAACCTGTAATATAGCTGGCCAGCCAGAGATGCCAACCCTAAGAGGAAGCAAGCTTCTAGACTCTGAAACTTTGAACAATAAATTCCTGTTTGAAACGAATCCATTGTATGATATTTGTTTTAGCTGCTAGAAAATGAAAACAATTAGTAGTCAAAGAGCTCAGTACCAAATGGCTTCAATGGTGAATTTTACCAAACATTCTAAGAATTAACACCAATCCTGCTCAAACTCTTCCAGAAAACTGAAAAGGAAGGAATAATTCCTAACTTATGCTATGAGGACAACATCATATTAATGGCAAAGCTAGAAATAAGATCCCACAAGAAAAGTTGGTTTTGACTATTCAGGATCCCCTTCCCTTTCATATAAATTTGGTGATTGGCTTTTCCATTTCTGCAAAGGAATCTATTGGAATTTTGATTGGGAAATGCATTGAGTTGCTTTGGTTGGAATTGAAATCTTAATATTTTGTCTTCCAATCCATGAACAAGTAATATCCCTCTATTTAGGTTTTTTTTTTTTTCCTTTTAGAAATGTTTTGTAGTTGTCCACGTACAATTCTTTTATATATATATTTTATTTTACCGGGAGGTCCCAGGAATCAAACCCAGGTCCCTTCATATGGCAGACGGACACCCAACCATTTGAGCCACATCTGCCCCCCCCCATGTACAATTCTTCATTTGTTAAATTTATTCCTAGATATTTGAGTATTTTAGTTGCTATTGTAAATGGAATTTTTTCCTTGGTTCTCTCCTTAGATTGTTCACTACTAGTATATAGCAACACTTCTCACTTTTGAGTGTTGTTCTTGTTCCTGGTCACTTTGCTCAATTTGTTTATTAGCTCTAGTAGCATTTTTATGTGTGGCTTTTCCACATCTTCTGCAAATAGGGAAAGTTTTACATCTTCCTTTCCAATTTGTATGCCCTTTATTTATTTTTCTTGTCTAATTGTTATAAATAGCACTTCCAGTACAATGCTGAATAACAGTGATGACAGTAAGCATCTTTGTCTTTTTCCTTATCTTAGAGTATTTCATCATTGAGTATGATGTTAATTGTGGGTTTTTCATCTATGTCCACTACCATGTTGAGAGGATTTCCTTCTATTCCTAGTTTTCTAAGTGTTTTTATAAAGAAGAGGTGCTGGATTTTGTCAAAATGCTTTTTCTGCATTAGTTAATGATTGTGTTATTTTTCCTGTCATTCTATTAATGTGGTTTATTACATTAATTGATTATCTTAGTTATAGGTCCATTGCTTACCTGGAATAAATCCACTTCATCATCTTGTATATTTTTAATGTGCTGTTGGATTTAGTTTGTTATTATTTTGTTGAGGTTTTTTGCATCTATATTCACAAGGAATGTTCATCTTTAATATTATTTTCTACTGGCATCTTATTTCTGACTTTGTCATTACTATGATATTGTCCTCATAGAATAAGTTAGGAATTATTGCATCTTGAAAAAGACAGATGAAGTTGGAGAACTCACACTTCATGGATTTAAAATTTATTACAAAGCTATAGTAATCAAAACATCATACTGGCACATAGACATATAGAGCAATCAAATTTAACTGAGAGTTCAGAAATAAATCTCATATATGGTCAATTAATCAGTAGGGAAATAACAGTGATTTCAACAAATGATGCTGGGAAAATAGGATAGCTCTATGTAAAAGAAGGAAGGTGGAGTGCTACCTCACATGGTATAGAAAAATTAATTCAAAATGGATCAAGGACCTAAGTCCCAGGTCTTAGAATAATAGAAATCCTAGAAACAGAAAGAGGTATCTTCAACACCTTGCAATAGACAATGGTTTCTTACACTTTAAACCAAAAGCAAATGCAACAAAAGAAAATCAGATAAGTGAGACCAACAAAATTAAAGCTTTTGTGTATCAAAGGAATTCATCAAGAAAGTAAAAAGACAACCTACACAATGATAGAAAATATTTGGAGACCACATATTTTATAGGGGTTTAATATCTGGAATATATATTTAAAAGCCTACAACTCAACAATAACAAAAAATCCAACAATCCAATTATAAAATGGGCAAAAGAACTGAGTAGATGTTTCTCTGAAGAAGATATACAAATGGCCAAAAACCATATGAAAAGATGCTCAAGATAATTAGTCACTAGGGAAACACAAAACAAAACCACAATGGGATATCATTTTTTCACACCCACTAGAATGATCATTTACAAAAAAAAAAAAGAAAAAAAGATGTAGAGAAAAATGAAGTCTCATTCATTGTTGATGGGAATGTAAAATGGTGCAGCTGATCTGGACAGTTTGGCAGTTCCTCGGAAAGTGAGGTATAAAATTACTATTTGTGGGGAGCAGATGTAGCTCAGTGGTTGAGGGCCTGCCTCGCATGTACAAGGTCCTGGGTTCAATTCCCAGTATCTCCTTAAAAACAATTATCATATGACCTGGCCATCCCACTTCCAGTTATATACGCAAAACAAGTGAAAGCGGGGACTTGAACAGATGTCCATAGAGGTATTATTCACAATTTTTGGAAGCAACCCAAGTGTTGATCAACAGATGAATGGATAAAAAATGTGATATATACTTGCAATGGAATATATTATTCAGGTGAAAAAAGAATGATGTTTTTATACATGTGACAGCATGGATGAACTTTGATGAAATCATGTTGAGTGAAGTAAGTCAGGCACAAAAGATAAAAATTATATGAGTTAACTGACATGAAATTAGAATAAGTAAATTCAAAGGGTCAGCAACTAGAATTCAGATTTCCTAGGGCTGGAGGTGGGGTAGGAAATAGGGAGTTAATGCTTAATTGGTACAGAGTTTTTCTTTCGGGTGATGGAAATATTTTGGTTATGAAGAGTGGTGATGGTAGCACACTATTGTGAATATATTAACACCGATGAATTATATATTTGAATGTTTTTAAACATGAAAATCTGAGGTTGTATATAAGTTACTAGATAAAAAATTTTAAAAACATAGATGCAGGGATGGGAAGATGCAGATAGCCAGATAAGCTTTCAGAAGCCTACTTAAATTGTGGAATATGTGTAGCTCAGTGTAGGAACTCCTGCTTTGCATATATGAGGCCCCTGGTTCAATTCCCAGTACCTCCTAAGAGAAGGGATTCAGAGAGTGATCCACTGAGTTATCAGACACCCAGCTGGCACCTTATGACAGGGAAGTATAGATTGAGATTATTTTTTTGTTTTAGGTTTTTTTGATCTGTTATTTTTTATTTATTATAAGTTTTTTTCCCTTCATTTTATTTGATAAAACCAGGTACTCACCTGTGGAAGGTGGGCTGCACGGTGATTGATGAGCACCAGCAGCCTGAGAAGCTCCCTTGGGACCTAAGAAGGAAGCCTGTTTTTACCTAGGTTGTTTTTCGGTTTTTGTTGGCTTTTGTCTTGTTTGTTGTCCTTCCCATTCATTGTTTCCTTTTTTCTTTTACTTATTTTTCTACCTATTTTATTTCTTTTCTTTCCTTCATATTTCCATTTTCTATTGCTTTTCTTTCATTCCACCTCTTCTTGTTAGGTCTTCATTATTTCATTCTCTCTCTCTCTTTTTTCTCTTCTCTTCTCATCTCAACATTCTGGCTTTTTAATTCATTCTATTTTTTTCTATTTTGATTCTTATTTCATTTTGTTCTATTCTACCTTTTATAAACTTATTCCTTTGTATTTTTTATGACTTTTTACTCATATTATTTATTTTCCCGGCTCTTGTATGGTTCCTCTTCTACCTTTTAAAATTATTATTACTGTTATTCTTTTTCTATTCTTATCTCTTTCCTTTCCTCTGGTCTTAATTTTTTTTTTCAAAGAAACACAGGCAACTGCAAGGATATAGAATAAGATGAACCAATTGTCAAAAAAGAACCTTACCACACACAAAAATTAAAAAAAACACTAGAGCAGAAAGAGAAATTAACCAAAGGAACAAGCCCATCAAGACAAACAGATGTCTAGACACCAACAAAAAATTACAAGACATAGTAAGAAACAAGAAGACATGCCCAGTATAATGAACAAACTAAAATAACAGGAGGAGATGCAGAGCATGGAACAACTAAACAAGGATGTCCAAATATCATGAATCAACTTAATGAAGTGAAGGAAGAAAATAAAGGATATTAAGAAGACACTGGGAGAACATACTGAAGAAATTGTAAATATACATTATCTAACAGATCTGATGGTGATTAATGGCACAATGCAAGAAATCAAAAATACTCTGGAAGCAGATTTAAAGAGGCAGAGGAAAGAATCAATGATATCAAAGATAGTACATCTGAAATAAGACAGATAGTAGAACAGATAAAAAGATTTTTTAAAAATCCAGCAGGGACTCAGGGATATGAATGAAAACATGAAGTGCACAAACTACATATTACAAGCATCCCAGAGGAAGAAGAGGATGGAAAGGGGGCAGAAGGAGTGTTGGAGGAAATAATGGCTGAAAATTTCCCAACTCTTTTGGTGGAAAGAACGTACAAGTCCAGCAAGTGCAGCACAACCCAAACAATATAAATCCTAATTGGTCTACCCCAAGACATATACTTATCAAATTGTCCAGTGATCAAGACAAAGAGAGAATACAGAAAGCAGCAAGATAAAAAGAGACCCATAACATACAAGGGAAACTCGATAAGATTAACTGCTGATTTCTCATCTGAAAACGTGGAAGCAAGAAGGCAGTGGTATGGCATAGTTAAGGTGCTAAAAGAAAAAGAAACTGTCAGCCAAGAATTCTGTATCCAGCAAACCTGGCATTCAAAAATTAAGGAGAATTCAAAATATTCACAGATAAACAGAAATTAAGAGAGTTTGTCAATAAGAAACCTGCCCTTCAAGAAATACTAAAGGGAGTTATGCAAGTTGAAAGGAAAAAAACAGGAAAGAGAGTGCTGGATGAGAGTGTATGAACAAATAAAAAGATAAAAAGATAAAAAAAAAAAAAAACACATGGCATACATATGCAGCTTACACTGATGAAAGAAGAAATTGTTGAACTCAACAGGCCAATCACAAGTAATGAGATTGAATCAGTCATCAAAAACCTCCCAAGTAAGAAAAGCCTAGGACCAGGGGGCTTCACAGGTGAATTCTACCAATAATTCTGGAAAGAACTAACACCAATCCTGCCTAAACTCTTACAAAAAAATAGAAGTAGAGGGAACATTGCCTAACTCATTCTATGAGGCTAACATCACCCTAATACCAAAGCCAAATAAAGACGCCACAAGAAAGGAAAACTATAGACCAATCTCTTTAATGAGCCTAGATACTAAAATTCTCAACAAAATACTTGCTAATTGTATTAAAGAACACATAGAATAAGTTATACACTATGACCAAGTGGGTTTCATCCCTGGTATGCAAGGATGGTTTAACATAATAAAATCATTCAATGAAACACACGACAATAACAGATTGAAAGAAAAAATCACATGGTCATCTCTATTGATACAGAAAAGGCACTTGGCAAAATACAGA
The DNA here is from genome assembly GCA_026826555.1 of Tolypeutes matacus. Lineage (NCBI taxonomy): Eukaryota > Metazoa > Chordata > Mammalia > Cingulata > Chlamyphoridae > Tolypeutes > Tolypeutes matacus. The sequence goes on from JAKSZT010053887.1 coordinate 37,273,666, forward strand.
ATCCTTTCTTGATAAAAACACTTCAAAGATAAGAATAGAAGGAAACTTCCTTAAGAAGAAAACAGTATATATAAGAAAAACCCACAGCTAACATCATATTCAATGGTGAAATGCTAAAGGCTTTCCCTCTAAGATCTGGAAGAAGACAAGGATGCCCACTGTCACCACTCTTATTTAACATTGCATTAGAAGTACTTGCTCAAGTATTTAAGCAAGAAAAAGATATAAAAGGCACCCAAATTGGAAAGTAAGAAGTAAAAATTTCACTATTTGCAGATGACACGATCCCATATATAGAAGGCCCTAAAATATGTACAACAAAGCTTCTAGACCTGATAAATGAGTTCAGTAAAGTGGCACGATATAAGATCAATACACAAAAATCAGTAGCATTTCTATACACCAATAATGAGCAATTTGAGGAGGGAATCAAGAAAAAAGTTCCATGTACAATAACAATTAAAAGAATTAAATACCTAGGAATAAACTTAACTAAAGATGTACAGACTTATACACAGAAAACTATACAACATTGTTAAAGGAAATCAATGAATACCTAAGTAAATGGAAGAATAGTCCTTGTTCATGTATTGGAAAACTAAACGTCGTTAAGATGTCTCTCCTACCCAAATTGATTTACAGATTTAACGCAATCCAAATAAAAATTACAACAGCATTTTTTACTGTATTGGAAAAACTAATTATGAAATTTATTTGGAAGGGCAAGGGGCCCCAAATAGCCAAAGACATATTGATAAAGAAAACTGAAATTGGGGGAATCACAATCCCTGACTTTAAAAAATAGTAAAAAGCTACAATATTCAAAACTACATGCTATTGGCACAAAGATAGACATACTAACCAATGGAACCAAATTGAAGGTTCTGATTAAAAAAATCCTCACGTATATGGTCAATTGATATTTGACAAGGTAACCAAGTCTACTCAACTGGGAGAGAATGGCCTCTTCAACAAATGGTGTTTGGAAAACTGGATATCAATATCCAAAACAATGAGAAAGGATCACCATCTCACACCTTATACAAAAATTAACTCAAGAAGGATCAAAGACCTAAATATAAGAGCAGGACAATAAAGCTCCCAGAATATAATGTAGGGAAACGCCTACAAGATCTTGTAGTAAGAAATGGTTTCATAAATTTTATACCCAAAGTGTGAGCAATGAAAGAAAAAATAGTAAATGGGACCACCTCAAAATTAAAAAACTTTTGTGCTCAAAGAAATTTGTCAAGAAAGTGAAAAGGCAGCCTACTTATTGGGAGAAATATTTGGTAACCATCTGTCCAATAAGGATCTAATATCCATCATATATAAAGAAATCCTACATCTCAAAAATAAAAAAAAAAAAACCCATTTTAAAAATGGGCAAGAGATTTGAATAGACACTTTTCCAAAGAAATACAAATGGCTAAAAAGCACATGAAAAGATGCTCAATATCACTAGCTATTAAGGAAATGCAAATCAAAACTACAATGAGATATCATCTTACACCCATTAGGTTGGTGGCTATTTAAAAAAAAAGAGGGCTACACATGTTGGAGAGAATGTGAAGGAAAGGAAACACTTGTCCACTGCTGGTGGGAATGCAGAATGGTGCAGCCATTGTGGAGGACAGTTTGGTAGTTCCTCAGGAAGCTAACTATAGAACTACTATATGATCTTGCAATCCCACTGCTGGGTATATACCCAGAAGAATTTAAAGCAGGGACACGAACAGATATATGCACACCAATGTTCATAGTGGCATTATTCACTATTGCCAAAAGTTGAAAGCAACCCAAATTTCCATCAACAGATGAATGGATAAGCAAACTGTGGTATATATATATATATATACAATGGAATATTGCTCAGCTGTTAAGATGGACTGCAGTATTAACACACGGGATATCATGGATTAATCTTGAAGAACTTAAGGGAAGTAATCCAGGCACTGAAGGACAAGTATTACATGACCTCACTGATATGACTTAAGCAAATAGAGCAGACTCACAGAGCTAGACTCTGGAAGATAGGTTTACAGGAGACAGAAAGGGAGTAGAGGATGGTGAGCCAATGGCCATATGGACAAAATCTATGATAAAATGGAAGTTGCGCAGCAGATGGGTATGACAATGGTGCAATGATGCTATTGGGTTCGGTGGTGCATGTTTGTGAGGAGGGTAGGTTGGGGGGTTGAGTTGGACTATCCATGGGACTAGGGGGAGGGTTGGGGGAAGGATCAGGTGAACTTGAGATTTGCAGGCTTGTAGTTAAAACTACAATGTTGGGAATGTCCTTTTGGCAAAAAATAGCAGGAGAGGATCACTGGTGTAGGGTGTTAGATGTGGGGTGGTGGTGGTGGCATACAGGACAGAATGCATCTGGGGCAGGCTTCTATGGACTTTGTAAGTGTTCACCTTGTCATAGTGTTTTATATCAGTGAATGAGACCCACACAATAAACAGGAAAACATTGACTCCTATCCTGGAGTTGTGCCATGTTCCCAATTAATGGGGCAAGAATCTGTCAAGAACATAGGCAGTGCCTAATAAAAGAAAACAGACCAATATGTCAAACCCTCAATATTATTGCAAATAACTATGAATCTTATTCTTCAAAAAGTGAACCTTAGTGGTTACCATAGGTACCAAGAGGAGGGGGAGGGAAGAAGAGAATAGATGGAACATAGGGCATTTGGGGGACATTGGAATTTTTCTGCATGATCTTGCAATAATGAATACAGGCCATTTTAAATTTCATCAAAATTTATGTGTTCAGCTCAAAATGTAAATTATAATGTAAACCAATGACCATGTTTAGTAGCAATGCTTCAATATTTGTACACCAATTGTAACAAATGTACCCCGGCATATAAAATGTTATTAATAGGGGAATAGGGAAAAGGGAGAGGGTGTTGGTTATATGGGAATCCACTATATTCTCTATGTGACTTTTCTAAGTCTAAAGCTTCTTTGAAGATAAAATGAAAGAAAAAAAAGACACTGGAAGAAAATGTCACTGTACATACAAGACAACAGATCTTACAGTGATGAAAGACAATGTCTAAAATGATTTTGCTATTTAAAACTTTAAAAAATGTTTTTTGTATTTTATATCTTATTTTTTTATTATTATTATTTCCTTTTATTATTATTTTATTTGGTTGTTTTCTTGGCTTCAACTTTGGAGACGTTTTGGATAACAGAAGGGTCACAACTATGGCAGGGGAGGATCATTGGTGCAGAGTGTCAGTGATAGGATGGATGCATGGGAGGGAGTTCTTCTGAGGCATGCTTGAAAGGCATATGAATGTGTTCAAGTGTTCATGGGGCATTATCATGGTGGGTGGAGATCTATACAATAACCAAAAGAATATCAAATTCCCATCCTGGGCAGTTCTGCTACATTCTCAAATGGAACAACAGGAATTCTCCAAATACATGGGTGGTTTCTAGTGAAGGAAGACAGACTTCTGTGCTGGGCTCTTGATATTGATGATTGTACTTAGGAACCTTTTCTTTTGAAATTGAAACTTAGCCTAGTATTATATGTTGCCTAAAAATTACCTCCTGAGGGCCTCCTTGTTGCTCAAATGTGGCCTCTCTCTAAGCCAAACTCAGCATATAAATGCACTACCTTCCCCCTAGTGTAGGACATGGCTCCCAGGGATGAGCCTTCTTGGCACCGGCGGATTATTACCAAGTGCCAACTAGCGATGCATCTGGGAAAAGACCTTGAACATAAGGGGGAAATGGGAAATACAAATGAGTTTTGATGGCTAAGAGATTTCGAAGTGAGTCGGGAGATCATTCCAGAGGTTACAATTATGCACGTTTCAGCAGGATCTCATTGACTGCCACAGTAAATAGTGCCTCAAATAGCAGAGTTCCTGAGGGTTCTAGAGACATCCAGACACTATAGGCAGGGCAGACAGCTCAGGAGTTTGATGCCCTGAAAGTGGGCCTTACCTTGGAATTAATGCTCCCCAGTGTGACAGAGTTGGACTCATTTTTGGTCTCCCTACACATGGCTCTTCTGCCCCTTCTATTTAAACCTATAATTAGTACTATATCTGATAAATATATGTCCAAGAGACTTAAGTCTTTGGTCCATCCATGTGCCAATTGGGCCCAGAATCTCAGCTGAGTTGGAGCACCTACGCCCCAGTTGTCACCCAAGACAACTAACAAGGTGATGATAATGGACAACACCCCTCCCAAGGAACAGAGAGAGTCTTCAACTGCAAGCAAGATAGTTCCATCCATCTGCCCCATGGGATCTAAGCCCACTCTCAATTAGAAACAGTGGACATCACCACCCCAAAATCCTCAGGATTGGGGAATGCTCTATGGACTAAAGTAGACTTACTATTATTCTACTATAGACTTATTGTTATTCTAGCAATGCAAGAACTTTTATCATTGATGTGGAGGCAGTGGCTACCTGAGGTTCTGAGGGGAAAGACAGAAAAATTGGTGCAATATGGTGGCATTTTTGGGACACTTGGATTGTCCTGTATGACATTGCAATGACGGAGACAAGCCATTATATATTTTGTCATAACTTAGAAAATTACACGGGACAGAGTGTAAACTATAATGTAAACTATAAACTGTAGTTAGTGGCAATGTTTCAATATGTGTTCACCAATTGTAAGAAATGTACCACACTAATGAAGGATGCTGTTAATGTGGGAAAGTGTGGGAGGGGAAGGGAGTGGGGCATATAGAAATCCCCTATATTTTTGATGTAGCTTCTACGTAATCTAAAGTTTCTTTTAAAAAATAAACAAATAAATTTAAAAAAAGAAGTTCAGGGTACTGGTTCTTGTCACATAGACAATGGTACAGGACAGATAGTACAGAAACAGAACCACACAAATATAGTCAAATGGTTTTGACAAAGGCATTCAAGAGAGAAAGGAAAGTCTTTTCAACACATTATGCTGGAACAATGTGATGTCCATATGAAAAAATAAGCCTAGATCCAGAATTTACCCTTAACAAAAATTAACTCACCATGGATCATAGACCATAATGTAAAATGCAACACTAAAACCTAAACACTAAAGACAGGAAAAAGTCTATGTGACCTTAGACTTGATAACGAATTTTTAGATACACCAAAGCATGATCCTTAAAAGAAAAACTGAGAAGTTAAACTTTAATAAAATTTATTATTAAAACTCTGCTCTATGAAAGACACTGATAAGAGAATCAAAAGACAAGCTACATGGGAGCCTGTGTAGCTCAGTGGTTGAGCACATACGAGGTACTCAGTTCAATCCCCCAGTCCCTGATACCTAAAAACAAAAACAAAAAAAGACAAGACAAGCTACCTACTGGGAGAAAATATTTGCAAAGTACCTATTAATAGTTTGTTCCTTTTACTGCTGAGTAAAATTACAAGTATGGAAGTACCACCATTTAACTATTCACCTTTTGGAACACTTTTGGGATGGGGGTATATCTGTACTATCTCATCAAATTTTGCATAAGCCTAAAATTCATCTAAAAATAAAATATATTAATTAAATTACTTAAACATTTTAAAAATATCCTTAGGAGGTTGGGGTATCCCGTATTTATGAAATAACCTCAATGAAGGAGATGGGATTAAATTGTGCTAACCTAAATTGAGTGGAATCTGTAAGATTAAAGTCAAAAGGAACTGTACATAGCACTACTTTAATTGATAAAGTTGTTATATACAGGTATAGGCTAACAATTCTGAAACATGCATACTGGAATTAAACACTAATATAAGTGGATGACAGAAAATGAGTTGGAGTTCAAGGATACAGATAAGCAAAGGAAGAAGTCTAGAATTTTCCCTGTGGAAATGGATTTGAATTGGAGAAATCGGTATGCACTCATGTTTATCTTAATATAGATACATGTGGTTACATATAAAATATTTATAGATTTATGCATATACATATGTTATTATACACACTTGTTCTGTTGACAAAGAGGGCCTAGGCCTAGAGAAAATATAATGAAATAGCATATGAGTAAATGCTGTATGTATTATTTACTTAACAGTCCCTAGTTTATGGTAAGCACTCATTGAGGTTAATTGTTATTCAATATTTTTTGTATTTGAAATATTTCATATTAAAAAGAGAATTCAAAGAAATGAAATAATTCATCATAGGTAAAATTATACTAAATATGAAAATTGTAATCAAGATGATCCTCACCAAAATTTGTAAAATGGCATATGAAGAAGTTTTTAGAGCTTCAATATTAATGTTAAAAGAGTAAATCCCATGAACATTTTATCTAACTTGGTTTTCTATTTATGAGAATAAAAGTAATTCATGTGCAGAATGAGTTATCTGTAGGCACATTCTTGCAAAGAGCTTCAAATCCATTCTCTTATCCTGTCATTTAGAAACAAAAAAAGTTCTTAAATTAAAACTGGATTTTTTCTACAACAAAGTACAAGATTTTGAAACATCAAATAAAGAAGTTTTTTTTATTTTTTACTCAGTAATACATAGTTAAAATTAAGTGTACATTTTAATATTTAGTTGTTCCTCCAAACAAATATATGACATTTAAAAAATTTGCTGTTCACAAATCCTGTCTTTGCTTAATAGAATGTGATCCATATTAATGGGAAACTGTTGACTTTTTATTATTATTTTGTAGATTATAGATCTCATTAAAATCAAGTTGGCCTCCTCTGCAAAGCTTGGGTTAATCGTTAGCTATGGATAGATAAGTCCCGCTGTACTGAAGCTTAAACTACATTTCTTGGAGTTGGCTGTGAGAGAAGCAGGCTTTTGGTACAAGAATGTCTGCTATCTGAGCAGCTACCCTTGAGAGTATTGGCACTTATGTCTGAGACCACTAGTTCATTTATTTCTCCATGGGATCTTTGCACCTATGCATGAATCCTGATGGTCACTCACAGTGGAAGTTCCTTATACCTTTTTCAGTTGTGGCAGTTCCTTATACCTTTTTCAGTTGCTCTCAAGATGTCCTTAATTAAGGGGCTCCCAAAGTGAATTTGGGTAGAAGACACAATCCATATTTACATCCCAAGCATACTATCCCTGTTTGATAAAAATATGTCCAGTTCCCTTCTGTTTGATAGTTTTTGGTTAAATTGATTGTATTAGTATAGTTTGTATAGATTATATTTTTTCAAGAAGTTAAATAAATCTTTGTTAATATATAGTGGTTATGATGTAAAATCTTTAAAAATAGTCTCTTCATTTTCAATTCTAAATTATTGAAAATAGCTTGTCTATCTAACTCAATGTTTGAATCCCATAGGTTTCTGGGGATCCTAGCTTTGTAACTACTGAACTATTCCAATACCTGAAGCTCAGAGAAATGAAACCAGTTCACTGAACAGATATGTATTTGCTTCTTATGTTGTGTTATCAGGCAGCATGCCAAGCCCTGGGTATGCTGTCATGGACAAAACAAATGTGGCTTCCAGCCTCATGGATGATACCGTCTAGAAGGAAAATCACTATTAAGCAAATAAATAGCAATACATATCTAATTAGAAATTGAGATAAGTACTGTGAATGGAAAAAAACATAGCATGCTGACAGAAGATAAATGTGGAGACAGATTTAGAATGGAGGGGGTGGTAAGAAGACCTCTTTGAAGAAGTGATGTTTAAACTGAGACTTGACTTTATTTCAGGAGGAAATCAATCCAGACAGGAGATGCATGTGCACAAAGTCTTGGATAAAAACAGAAAGAAGGCATGTGTGCTTAGTGCTTAGTAAGTCAGGAAGAGAGTAAATTGAGGTGATGATGGAATGGTAGGCAGGAGCCAGATGGTGCAAAGCTCTCCAGGCCATCATGTTAAGGGTTTGACGTTTTATTGTAAATGAAGTGAGAAGCTATTAAAGGAGGAAAGTGACACAGTTCAATTTATATTGTAAAATATTAACTCAACTATAGTGTGGATTGGAATGGAAATGAGTGATAGTGAAGAGGCTGTTGGAGGATCTAGCCAGGAGCTACTGGTGCCCTGGACAACGGTAATGGCAATAGGGATGGAGAGAAATAAATGATTGGGATCAGACCCCAGATGTCTGGGTCTCCCTGGCTGGTACAACCCACTGGACCACACTGCTGGCCTGAACGTGCCCCTGAGTCAAGGCTGATTGATAGATATGCTCTTGGAACTCTAAGCCGTTCTTTTCCAGAAAGTGCTAATACCACTTGTACCCATTCTGGTGGACTCTGGATTTTTCTTGGTGAATGCTATAGACAAAAATTCCATCTTAAAACAATAGCATTTTACCTGTAGATAATATTGATTTTGTGGTATATGAAGGAAATCCCTAGGCCTGCCAACCAGAGATAAACAGAGCCCCTCTGAGATGGAGGAGGGAGCTGTTTTAGGAAAGGTCCAACATTTGTCCAGCTCCCCATATTTTCTGGGAACTGACATGACTATGATCTCCCAAATAATGTGGCCTGTACATTTATTACTTGTGCCAATGATGTGTCTGTGAAAAAAGAGGCTTTAAGAGTAGCTAAGAAGATTTTTCTCTGCCAAGTGAGGAACGTTATTACAGAGAACTTCCTGTATGGACAGAATTGTCTCCACATCCCTCCCCGCTTTTTGTCCCACCAGACCAAAAGCTGTATCTTCAACTCCAGTTTAATGTTTCTTGTTTATTCCTGGCCCCTTGCTTCATAGATTTCCACAGTTCTTGTGAGCTGATCACAGCTATGGAAAAAAAAAAAAGAGAGAGAGAGAGAGATAACAGCACGCCACATTTCTTCAAAAGATAATTGGTAAGGAACATCCAATAAGATTTAGTGTGGATTTCTCTTCAGAAACCATGGAGGCGAGAGGGTGTGGTATGCTATAATTAATGTATTGAAAGAGAAAAACTGTCAGCCCAGCCAAGAATTCTTTATCCAGCAAAACTATTCTTCAAATATGATGGTGAGTTTAAAATATTCACAAACAGAAACTTACGGAGTTTGTAAACAGGAATCCAGCTCTGCAGAAAATAGTAAAAAGAGTTCCACAGCCAGAAAGGAAAAGAGAGAGTGGCTTGGTAGAGATTGTAGAAGTGACGACTATCAGAAAGGGTAGCCAAAAAGTTAAAAGATGGAAGAAAGTAAGATTTGAAAGCCAAAGGATAAAATGGCAAAAAACTGAAAGAGACGCAGAAGGCCATTTTATATTAATAAAAGGGACAACCCACCAGGATAGAATAACAGTCATAAATATCCATGCACCAAACCAGGGTGCTCCAAAATACATGAGGCAAACTCTGGCAAAACTGAAAGGAGAAACAGACATCTCTACAATAATAGTTGGAGACTTCAACATGCCACTCAAACTAATAGAAAGAACAACTATGGAAGATCAACAAGGAAACAGAGAACTTGAACAATATGATAAGTGAGCTGGACCTGACAGACGTACAGAGAACATTACAACCCAAGATTAGCAGGTTATACATTCTTATCTAATGCTCATGGAACTTTTTCCAGGATAGACCACATGTTGAGCTACAACACAGCTCTCAATAAGTTTAAGAAGACTGAAATTATACAAAGCACCTTCTCTGACCATAATGGAATGAAGCTCAAAATCAATAATAGATGGGAAAGAGGAAATTTTGCAAATATATGGAGGCTAAACAACACACTCTTAAACAATGAGTAGGTCAAAGAAAAAATTGCAAAAGAAATTACTAGATATCTTGAGATGAATGAAAATTAGATCACAGCTTATCAAAACTTACGGGATACAGCAAAGGGCAGTACTGAGAGGGAAATTTATTGCCCTAAATGAATATATTGAAAAGAAGAAAGAGCTAAAATCAAAGATTTAATGGAACAACTGGAGAAACTAGAAAAAGAACAGCAAACTAAACCCAAAGCAAGCAGAAAGAAAGAAAGAACAGAGATTAGAGGAGAAATAAATGAAATTGAGAGCAAGGACAACAACAACAAAAATACAATAGAGGAGCAAAACCAAAAGCTGGTTCTTTGAGAAAATCAATAAAATTGACAAGCCCTGAGCTAGACTTAAAAAGAAAAAAAAAGAGAAGATGTAAATAAATAAAATCAGGAATGAAAGGGGGGACATTATGACTGATCCCACAGAAATAAAAAGGATCATAAGGGGATATTATGAGAAACTGTATGCCACATATTAGACAACCCAGATGAAATGGAAAAATTCCTAGAAATGCACAAACAACCTACATTGACTTTCTAAGAAATACAGGAATTCAACAAACCAATCACAAGCAAAGAGATTGAACAAACCATCAAAAAACTTCCAACAGAAAAAGTCCAGGACCAGATGGTTTCACAGATGAATTCTACCAATCCTGTTTAAACTCTTCCTAAAAATTGAAAAGGAAGGAAAATTCCCAACACATTTTTTGAAGCTAACATCATCCTAACAGCAAAGCCATAGAAAGATACCATAAGAAAAGAAAATTACAGACCAATCTCTCTGGTAAACATAGTTGCAAATATTCTCAACAAAATACTTGCAAATTTGGTATCCAACAGCATATGAAAACAATCATATCATGATCAAGTGGGTTTCATTCCTGGTATGCAAGGGGAGTTCAACATTAAAAAAAAATCGATTAACATAATATACCACATTAACATATCGAGGGGAAAAATCCACATGATCATATTAATTGATGCAGAAAAGGCATTTGATAAAATCCAGCATCCTTTCTTGATAAAAACATTTCAAAAATAGGTATAGAAGGAAAGTTCCTCAACATAATCAAGGGCATAAATGAAAATCCCAGCAAACACAGTACTCAATGAGCAGAGCTTGAAAGCTTTCCCTCTAAGATCAGGAACAAGACAAGGATGCCCACTGTCATCACTGTTAGTCAACATTGTGCTAGAAGTTCTAGCTAGAGCAATTTGGGAAGAAAAAGAAAGAAAAAAAAAAGGCCTCCAAATTGGAAAAGAAGAAGTAAAACTCTCACTATTCACAGATGACATGATCTTATATGCAGAAAGTCCTGAAATATCTACAACAAAGCTATTAGAGCTAATAAATGAGTTCAGCAAAGTGACAAGATATAAGATCAACATGCAAAATTCAGTAGCATTTCTATATAATAGTAATGAGCAAGCTGAGGAGAAAAATCAAGAAAAAATTCCATTTACAATAGCAACAGAAAGACTCAAATATATGGAATTAATTTAACAAAGAATGAAAAAGATCTGTATTCAGAACACTACAAAATACTGCTAAAATGAATTAAAGAAGACCTAAACAAATGGAAGGACATTCTGTGTTTATGGATTGGAAGACTAAAATATTGTGAAGATGTCGATTCTACCCAAACTGATTTATTGAGTCAATGCAATACCAATCAAAATTCTATTAGCCTAATTTACAGAAATAGAAAATTCAAAACAAATTTATTTGGAAGAGAAAGGGGTCCTGACTAGCCAAAAACATCCTAAAAAATAAGTGAAGTCAAAAGACTCACACTTCCTGAACTTGAAGTGTATTATTAAGGTACAGTGGTCAAAAAAGCATGGTATTGGCATAAAGTTAGACACATTGATCATTGGAATTGAACTGAGAGTCCAGAAATAGACCCTCACATCTAAGGTCAGCTGATTTTTTATAAGCTTACCAAGTCTAATTTACAGAGAAAGAGCAGTCTCTTCAATAAATGGTGCCAGGAGAACTATATATCCATAACCAAAAGAATGAAAAAGGATCCATATCTCACTTCCTATACAAAAATCAACTCAAATTAGATCAAAGACCTAAACATAAAAGCAAGGCCATAAAACTCCTGGAAGATAATGTAGAGAAACATCTCAAAGAACATGTAGTAGGGGGAAGTCTCTTAAACCTTACACCCAAAACATGAACAACAAAAGTAATAAATAGATAAATGGTACCCCCTCAAAATTAAATACTTATGCACCTCAAAAGACTTTGTGAAGAGGGTAAAATGGCAGCCTACTCAATGGGAGAAAATATTTGGAAATCACACATCCAACAAGGGTCTAATATCCATGATATATAAAGACATCCTACAAACAATAAAAATACAAATGACCAGATTAAAAAATGGGCAAAAGATCTGAATAAACCTTTTTCTAAAGAAGAAATACAAATGGCACACACACACACAAACAAACAAACAAAAAACATGAAAAAAATGCTCAGAATCACTGGCTATTAGGGAAATGCAAGTCAAAGCTACAATGAGATAGCAACACCTGTTGGAATGGCCACTACTAAGAAAAGGGAAAACTACAACTGTTGGAGAGGATGTGGTGAGATAGGAACGCTTATTCACAGTTGGTGGGAATGTAGAATGGTACAGCCACTGTGGAAGTCTGTTTGACAGTTCCTAAGTAAGTTAGATATAGATCTCTACCATGTAACCTGGCAAGACCGCTACTAGGTATATACACCCAGAAGAACGAAGAGAAATGACACGAACAAACATCTACACACTGATGTTCATAGTGACATTATTCACAATTGCCAAAAGATGGCAACAACCCAGGTGCCCATCAACTGATGAATGGATAAACAAACTGTGGTATATACACATGATGGAATATTATTCAGCTGGAAGAAGAAATGAAGTCATGAAACATATGACAACGTGGATGAACCTAGAGGACATTATGTTGAGTGAAGCAAGCCAGGCACAAAAGGACAGATATTGTATAATTTTGCTATTACAAACCAAATATAATGAGCAAACTCAGGGAGTTAATAACTAGAATATAAGTCACCATAGAAAAGAATGTGGTTAGAGGACGGAAAGCTGAGGTTTAATCTATGCAGAATTGGTAAAAAGTTGTTTTCAAATGTTTGAAAATGAATAGAAATTGTGAATAGAAAGCATATATAGGGTTTGTAATTAGTAGCACTAACATATGGTTATGATAGGGTTTTTTGCCTTCTTTTTTCTTTCTTTCTTTCTTTTTTTTTTTTTTGGAGTAATGAAAATGCTCAATATTGATTGACGTGATGAGTGTGCACCATGGTGAGTATACCAAATGCCACTGAGTGTACCTTTTATATAAACTATATGGATTCTGAACAAAAAAATAATAATAGGGTGGGTTGGGGGAAAAATATACCAAATGTAAGAAACGAACTATAATTAGTAGTAATACTTTGATGATGCTTTTTCATAATTTCTTATAAATGCTTCACGACCATGCAAAGTATTTGGGTGGAGTGATGAATGGGATCTCTGTATGGCATAGTCTGACCCCTTATCTGGCACAGGCATCCCTTCTATAAAATAAAAGAAAGAACAAAAAAGATGATTGGTAATTAGTAATGAGAAGGTGTAAAAAGCAGAGGGATCTGGCTTCAAACCCTGACTTTGGCATTTAGTAGTTCTATGATTTAGAGCAAGTGACAACCTCTGTAAGCCTCAGTTTCCTAATGATAGTGTCTGCCTCAAATTGGCTCTGTTAGAATTCTGAGAGATTATCAACATAAAATGTCTTGTATGTGGTAAGTGCTTGGCAATCATTATCTGTGAATGAAACTCAGGAGAATTTGCTCTTTGCCACTGCTCCTAACCATGGGTCTTTTTTCTACAGGAATTCTGTCCGAAAGTTAAATATACCATATAAGCACAGCCATTTCCTAGCCATATAACACACTACAATGTGTATTTTTTATATCTTAGAACAGCCTTTAGAAATAGGTCTTAATCATTTAAACAATTTCACAATAAGCAGTTTGTATGAAGACATGAAATAGCTTGCTAGATACCATGCAGCTAGTTTGGGACAAGGCCAGTATATCCTCTGCGAGTATGAAAAATCATTTTCATTGTAAGGGACACAAAACAGAAAGAGCAAAGTAAATTAAAGGACCTTAACTCCATGGATTGTGATATGTGCTGCCACTGGACTTTCCCATTGCCTGGTGTTCTACTTCTTCATCTGCACAATCAGCCTTGAATTAGATCAACTTGAATGGCATTTCTGTATCTCACATCTTAAATTCTGGGATTATCTTCATGTTTGAAATATCTTGTTGTTTGAATTCTCCAAAGCTCTTTCTAGAACATGTCTGGAAGTCCATATTCATTCCAGTTTTACTTCTCTGGTTAGTGACATTCTGAGAAAGACCTAGTTGTGAATCAATGAGGCTGACCATAGTCAAACTCCCCTACTTGAACCAAAATCCTCAGAAAAGCAAAGAACTATTTTGGCTACCTGGGAATGAATGCTCCACATTAAGCTTTCTTTACCCACACCTTCCATGGTTTTTTACAATGCGGCTCCCTTAGGGGCGTAAAGCTGGATTTGGATTTAGGGAGGGAGATTGCACATATCATCCACTAAGTGTCTGAAATATTAGCATCACCAAGCACAGTTAGCCCCTTAGACTGACAAGTCTCAATCCTCACTGTCACAGCTCACCTAAGGCCCTTATTAGATGTGATAGCTCCTTAAGTGGTTTTCATGACCACAGTATCACCCCATTCTAATTCATCCTTCTGAATTTTTCCCCAGTTTGGTTTTCTAAAACACTGCATTGATAATTTCATGCCCTAACTTTAAAATACTTAAAAGTCTCTCCATTGTCTGGGGCAGAACAGTCCTTTGGTGTACAGAAAGAAAATATTATAACTTCTGTGCGTGTTGAGTCTTCATCAACTTTTTAAAATCTCTACATTGACTTATAGTGTATACATAATTAACAGAGTAGTACATACATATAAACAATTTATAAATATAAATATAAATATATGAGGGTTATATATTTTAAATTTCTTACAGATAGACATGTATAATCAAGAGTTTGGAGATCATTGTTTTAAAGGATAAAGTAAAACTTATTAGCTTTGTCTAAGACCCTTCAAGTGTCTGTCCCCATATCCTTTCTACTGGTATCCCCTCATTTCCCCAGACTCTGACTGCACCCATATGCCCACCCAGTCCCTGCCCACCCGCAGCACATGCTCCCTTCTGCACAGTTGTCCTGCTCAAGATCCTCAAAGTAAAATCTTCCTGCCTAAGGCTGTTTAAAATGTTGCTTATCTTTGAAGCCTTTCTTAACTGCTTCTTGTCCCTGAACTCAGCATTTCAGATAAAATTAACATATTGTGCTGTGATTCCTTGACATTCTGTTTGTTCCTGTATGACAGTGATTTTCATGTTCACTTTTCTAATGATAAGTTGTGTATATGTCTCCCTGATGAGGCTGTGGGTGCCTTCAAGGCTGGAACTGCATCTTACCCATCTTTGTACCTAACAGCTAGCACATATTGGAAGTCAATAAATGGGGTTAGAGTTGTTTTAAATTTTCAGAGTTCTGGCAGAGAGGGAGTTAATGGTATGAAGAATAAAACCGGCTCAGTAAAAAAAGTCTCTATTGGTATTTCAAAACTTAGCTCAATCTCCCTGCCCTGCTTTTCCTTGTAGCTCAGACTGCTCAGTGAAGAGGATGCTCTGGAAAAGCAAGTGTGTCCTTTCTTTTCATTTAGCTTTGAGGCAGTATGACGGTTAAATCCTGCCCATCTCAAGATCATTTGATTCCCTATGAAATGTGCAGCAACTTTAGGGCTTTGGAGACTGTGCAGTTTATGGAAGAGAATGCTGTGCTTGTCAGACTGTTCAGAGTGGAGGGTCTGAGACTGAAACAGAAAGAAATGTGCTGACGTTTTATATTAAAAGGCTGTAAACAATCTTTCTTACAAATGAGAAGCTCCTCTGCAAGTCACAGGCTACGATGGCAAATGCTAGATATAATTGCTTTCTTTCTTTCCTTCAACGTATGAGCACTCCTCACCTACACTGTGTCCAGCACTGTGCTAGGTGCTAGGAGAGAGTGCTGTATAATTTCAGTCCTTGTCCTTGAGGACAGTGGAGAACCATGTAAACAATCAGCAGGAACAATGAAAGTTTGAGAAACTGTCAAAGCTGTTCAGAGCAGCTTTATCCATAATAGTGAAAAACTGGAAACAAATCAAGATGTGCTCATTAAGTGAAAGGTTAAAAAAACTGTGGTATATTGATAATCATGGAATTTTATTCAGCAATAAACATCGAGCTTGTCATGTATACTGGTACACACAACAGCTTGGATAAATCTCCAGAGAGTTATGCTGAATGAAAAGGTCAATATTAAAAGTTTACAAATAGTATTTTCCCATTTATAAGACATTGTTGAAATGACAAAATTATAGAAATGCGGAAGAGATTAGTGGTTGCCAGATGTTAAGAATGAAGGGGAAGGGGGTGAGGTAAAAAGGAAGTAGGAGTGTTTACAAAAGCGCAATACAAGGATCCTTGTGATTAATATCAAGGTCAATATCCTGGTCATGAATATTTTACTATATTTTCTTTTCAATTAATTTTTATTTACAAATACTGTATATCCATTAAGTAAAAATTTCCCCTCCCTCCTAGCCCCATTCCCTGGTAATCTCTAATCTACCTTATGTCACAGCAAATTTGCTACTTCTAAATATCTCTTATGAGTGACATTATACAATATGTCTCCTTGTGCCCCTTGCTTACTTCATTCACCATAATATTTTCAAGGCTTTTCCATGTTGCAGCACATCTCAGAACTTCATTCTTTCTTATGACCAAATAATATTCCACTGCATATATGTACCATATTTTATTTATCCATTCATCTGTTGATGGACAGTGGGTGGTTTCCCCCTTTTGGGTATTGTGAATAGTGTTGCTATAAACATTGGTATACAAGTATCTCTTTGAGATCTTGTTTTCACTTTCTTTGGGTATGCACTTAAGAGTGAAAATGCTAAGTCATATGGTAATACTAAATTTAACTTTTTAAGGAACTATCATATTGCTTTCCACCATGGAGGCACCATTTTACATTCCCACCAACAGTGCATGTTTTAGTTTGCTAAAGGCTGCCAGGATTTTACAATAAGAATATACTAATTTATAAGCTTACAGTTCTGATGCTGTGAAAATGTCCAAATCAAGGATTCATCAGGCAATACTTTTCTCCCTGAAGACTGGCTGATGGTGGTCCGGGATTCATCTCACATGGTAGGGCACAATGATGGTATCTGCCAACCACGGTCTTTCCTCCAGGTCTTGTTGCTTTCAGCTTCTGGCTTCCAGGACCTTCTCTCTCAGTTTCTGGGTTACTCTCTGTCTCTGTAGCTTTTTCCTGTTTATAAGTTATGATTCTTTATTTCTCCATTTATAAAGGACTCCAGTAATAGGATTAAGACCCACCTTAGGTCACACAATCTAATCAAAGGCCCTTCACTGAAGTAATTTAATCAAAAGATCCTACCTACAATAGGTTTGCACACACGACAATGAATTAGCTTTAAGAACAGGATTTTCTGGGGTCCATAAAAGCTTCAGTCTGTTCAGTGTAAACAAACAAACAAAAATTCACAAAATGACAGCTTTAAGTCTTGTGTTGTCACTAATTACCTTAAAAGTAACTGATTTAAACTCTACAATCAAAAGGCAGAGATTGGCAGAATTGATAAAGAAGCATGATCCAACTATATGCTGCTACAGGAGACTCATTTTAGATCCCAAGACATAGAGGATGAAAGTAAAAGGAAGGAAAATAATACCCCATGCCAACTGTAACCAAAAGAGAACTGGGGTAACTAACAGACAAATATACACTAAGATAAATCTGTTAAGAGAGTCAAAGAGCATTGCATATCAATAAAAGGGTCAATCCAGATGAAGGTATGATAATAATTATAAACATAAAGGCACCTATTAATAGGGCTTCAAAAAAGCAAATATTGACTGAATTGAAGGGAGAAATAGACAATTCTATAATAGTAGTTGGAGATTTCAATACATCACTTTTAATACTGGACAAAATATGTAGACAGAGATCAGTAAGAAAAGAGAAACCTTGAGCAACACTAAAAACCTAGAGCGAATAGACATACTGAGAACACTTAACAGAATACACATTCTTTTCATTCTCCATCATGAACCATATGTTAGGGAATGAGAGAAGTTTCAATAAATTTAAACACATTGAAATCATAAAAAGTAACATTTTCACAATGGAATGAAGCCAGAAATCAATAACAGAAGGACAACTGGAACATTTACAAATATGTGGAAATTAAATGGTGCCTGCTTAAACAACCAATGGATTAAAGAAGAAATCACAAGAGAAATTAGAAAATCTTAGAGATGAATGAAAACAAAAACACATGATACCAAAGTTATGGACTACAGTGAAGGTAGTGCTCAGAGGAAAATTTATAGCTATGAATGGATACATAAAAAAGAAGAATTCTCAAATCAATAACCTAACTTTACATCTCGAGGAACTATAAAAGAAGAGCAAAGTAAACCCAAAGTCGCACAAGGAAAGAATAATTAAGATTATATGAAAGATAAATGAATAGATAAATGACTGAGTCAACAACATTAAAGTTGGTTCTTTGAAGAAAAATTAATAAAATGGACAAAGCTTTAGCTGAGCCAACAAGAAGAAAAGATAAAAGACAGAAATAAAATGGAGCATAAGAGAATAATACAAACAATAGTATACTAACAATTAGATAATCTAGATGAAATGGAAAAACTCCTAGAAACATACAAGTTTCCTAATCTGACTCAAGAAGAACTAGAAAACATTAACAAATCTCTAACAAGTACAGAGATTGAATCAATAATCAAAAACTTTCCACCAAAGAAAAGTCCAGGATTAGATGGTTTCACTGGTAGTTCTCCAAAACAGCTAAAGAACAATTAACACCAATCTTCTCAAACTCTGTGAAAGAATTCAAAATGTGGGAACACTTCCTAATTCATTCTATGAAGCCAGCATTACCCTGATACCTATGGATCAATTTCCCTTATGAATATAGATAAAAAAGTCCTTAACAAAGCACTAGAAAACCGAATCAAACAGCATATTAAAAAGATTATATACCATGACCAAGTGGGATTCATCCCAGGAATGCAAGGGTAGTAAAACATATGAAATTTAATCAGTGCAGTATAACACATAAATAGATGAAGGAAAAAAAGCAATTGATAATCTCAATAGACATAGAAAAAGCATTTAGACCCACACATTGACAGCCAATTGATATTTGACAAAGATGTCAAATACATGCAATGGGAAAGGACCAGTCTCTTCAGCAAATGGTCTTGAGAAAACCAGTTATCCACATGCAAAAGAATGTAGTTGGACAAAAACTAACTCAAACTGGATCAAGGATTTAAATGTAAGAGCTAAAACCATAAAACTCTTAGAAGACAACACAAGGGTAAATTACTATAGCTTTGCAAAATTGGGGAAGATTGGATAAAGAATACACGGGATCACTCTATTATTTTTTACAACTGCAATTATCTCAAAATAAAAAGTTTAATTTAATTAAAAAATACAATACTTATAGTTAGAAAGGAAGAAAGGTCTAAAATCAATTACCTAAGTTTCAAACTAAGAAAATTTTAAAAAGAACAACAAAATGAGCCCAAACTAAGTTGCAGGAAAGAAATAACAGAAATAAGAGTAGAAATAAATGAAAGCAGGAAATAAATAATAAGAAAATTAGCAAAACTAAAATTTAATTTTTAAAAAGATAAACAACACTACACTCACTATCCCCCTATAGACTTAAGAAAAAAAAAAAAAAGATAAAACATGCACCAATTTCATGAGTAAAGGAGGGATTTTCATTACAAATTCTATAGACATTAAAAGGATAATAAGAATATAATATGAATACCTTTATGCTGAGAGATTCAACAGTTTGGATAAATGGAAAATGTCCTTGAATACAACTCAAAAAACTGACTCAAGAACTAAGAGAAAACTTGAATAGTCTTATATTTACATTTTAAATATTCCCATTATCAAAGGCATTTATACACAAAAAAACCTCTATTCCAGATGGTTTCCAATGTGAATTATATTAAAAACTCAATAAAAAATAAACACCAACATAATACAGATTTTTCAGAAAGTAGAAGAGGAAGGCAGTATCCAAATGATTCTGTGAGTTTAATATAACTTTAATATGAAAACATGACAATGACACTACAAATAAAGAAAATCATTGACCAGGAACCCTCACAAATATAGACACAAAAATTTTTAACCAGATATTATCATAATTAAATCCAACAAAACATAAAAGCATAATAAAACAAGAACAGTTAATTTACATTACAAAAATGCAAAATTGAAATAGTACTTTACTATAGTAACAGAATAAAGAAAAATATATGTGACTATTTCAATAGATGCATTTGACCAAATTCAACACCCATTCATAAAAAAAAAAACTATGAGAAAACTGGAATAGCAGGGGCATTACCCCAAAACATATAAATAACATTACACTTGATGGTGATAGACTGAAAGCTTTCCACTTAATTTCAGGAACAAAGTCTGGAAGCCCACTTCCTCCATCTCTATTCAATGCTGTTTTGGAGACCCTATTAATTGGAATATGGAAAGTAAAAGTAATAAAACATATAAAGGTCAAAAATAAAGAACTAAACTGTCCTTTTTGGAGATGTCATTATTGCTTATATCAAATAACCAATAAATCTGCAAAATATTATAACTAATGAGTGAATTTAACAAGGTTGCAGTAAAAAAGGTTAATATACAAAAATATTTGCATTTGCATATATAGGCAACAAATAAATAGAAAAGAAAATGTTTTAAAAATCCACACTACCTAAAATACTGAGAAAAAATGTAATAAAACAAACCAAAAGTTTACAAAAAAGAACCAAAAGTTCTCTAAGAAAAGTAAAAAACATTGTTGAAAGAAATTAAAGACGGTCTAGAAAAATGGAGGTATATCATCCTCATGAGTTGGAAGATGTCACTTCTCCACAAAATGATCTAAATATTCAATGCAATTCTAATCAAAATCCCAGCAGGCTCTCTTTAGAATTTGACAAGAACTTTCCATTCATATGGGAATGTGAGGATCTATAATAGTCCAAGAATTTTTTAAAAAGAAGAACAAAAGTTAGAATAATTACCATACCTTAGTTCAAGCCTAAAAGCTAAAGTAATCAAGATACTGTTATTGGCACAAGGTTAGACAAATAGAACAATGGAACAAAATTGAGAGTTTAGAAACGGACCCAACACATATTTGTTTAAATGATTTTTGACAAAGATGCCAATATAATTCAATAGCAAAAGGAAAGTCTTTTCAATAAATGTTGCTAAAACAATTAGATTTCCTTATGGATTTTTAAAAACTGATCTTTACCTCATGCCATGCATTGGAAATTAATCATAGATCTAAATGTAAAACCCAAAATTATAAAACTTCTAGAGAATCTATCTGGAACCTGGGTCTCTAAAGATATCTTAGAACACAAAAATCATGAACCATAAAAGAACTGATAAAGTGAACTTAATCAAAACTTAAAATGTTTGCTCCTAGCAAATATTTTGTTTTATTTTGTTAATGAAACAAAAAGGCAAATCCCTGACTGAGAGATAATATTCAAACACATATATCAGACAAAGGACATGTATTCAAAAGATATAAATAACTCTTATAACTCAAAAACGAAAATGTGAACAACCCAATAAAATGTGCAAAAGAGTTGTACACACACTTCACAAAAGGATATACAAATGGCCTATAAGCACTTCACTTGAAAACATCACTAGTCAAAATTAGTCACCAAGAAAAGAAATTACACACCTTTTAGAATGACGACGGTTAAATAAAGACTGAGAGAAAAAAAAGTGTCGTGAGCATGAGCATGCCTCATACTTTGCTTGTGAGAATTATAGCCAATTATGAAAGATGGGTCATTGTAGAAAGAGGAAAATTTCAAAATCTCCAAAGGTCTTTTCACAGAGAAATGATTAAAAAGGAAATTCCCCTTATATCTCAATTAAAATATGATTTCTTCTGTTAAGCTTTCATTTGTTTGCCATTCATCTCTTTCACAAAGCTAGACAAAGTATTCTCTCATTCTAGTTTTTGAACACCTATCTGTCATCAACTTGGCAAGCACTAGAGTTAAGTAGCTAAGACAGTCCCAGTCCTCTTGGAGCTTAAGAATCTTTGTGATTTCAAAATACTTTGTTGATATTTCTATTAGAGCATGTTTGCAATATTTCACATTTAGCATATATGTCCATGTTCCTCACTAGGTTGCTAGTTGACTGGAAAAGGTTTTATGTCCTTTTATATTCCACAGTACCCAGCATAGTGCTTGGCACAGAGAAGGTGGAGGGAGGGAGGAGGGAGGAGGGATGGAGGGAGGGAGGGAGGGGGGGAGGGAGGGGAAGGAAGGAGATAGAAGATAGAAGAGAAGAAAGGAAGACAAGTTTACAGCCCATTTTGTTTAGTCTTCATTTTATCTACTTTGCTATTTCCCAGAATCAGAGGTAAACAACATTTCTATAAAATATTATGAAGCTAGCACAGTCTAAAGAAAAACAAATCCATCTTCAAAAAGCTAACACTGGGTTCACATTCAAGTAATTATTCAGCTAATTTGACATTTATCCAGAAAACTGGCTACCAAGCTGCAAGTCTGTTCAGATAGTATTAGCAGTTATTTCACAGAGATTTTCACAAGTGTTTATTTGTGTTGTGTGTGTGAAATTCCTGCTGTGAAGCTGGTTTGGGGACCAGATTTCAAAGTCAATCTGTTCCACGTGCAACATCCCAGCTAGTCACCATCTTCCCAAGCCAGTTTCGCAGCCAAACACTCAAGTTAACATAGCTAATTTGCTTCGGCTGAACAACTGCCTTTGTCACCTCTCAGCCTCCAAAATCGCAGCTAACAATAGGTACCGTCTGTGGATTCCATTCTACCATTGTACAACAAACCGAATGTCTGAGGCAATCTTGTGAAGTCCCTCTTAATGCTCCCAGAAAGGTTTTCTTTCCTTGATGTGCTGGAAGTAATGAGAGAGAGAAAATGTCATTCTGTAGCACATTCCTAACCACTTAATTGAGGTTTTTTTTTTTATCGTGTTGTCTCCAAGTTTCAGTCATATCATACCTTGAAACGGAAAGGGTCAAACCGTCACTGCTTCAGAAATCAAGAAATAAAAAGAAAATAATTGTAATAATAAGCACCATTTACATTATAGTATCCTGACTATATATACAAATTGAAAATAAATTCATATGAATAAAATTAGTATATGCATTATCCAAATGAAGAAAGTGAAGATAAGTGAGAAGAGAAGCATTTAAGTCACACAAATATTGCAATTTGGAGCTGTAAGAGGCCTTCAAGTTCTAGTTAAACCCCCTTAAAAATGAAGAAAGAACCTTAAAGGAAATAATAAATATTCCCATACTACTAAAATATAAAATAAAACATCTTTGCTACAGAAATACTAATAATGATTTCACTTGTAAGAGTGACAGGCGAAACTAGTTCCATAGGAAAGGTTGGCCTAAGTTACATCCATTTTTTCCTAAAACTTTTGCAGTTATTGTTTCCTTTGCCTGGATAGTTCTTTACTTAGATACTTACATGTATCAATTCCTATGTCCCTGCTCAACAAATATCATTTCCTCAGTGGTAATTCCCTGACCACCCATTCTACTACAGCAACCCCTGTCACTCTTTATTCCTTCACTGTTTTACTATTTAATAACAAGTACCAACATCTGAACACGATAATTTTTTATTTCTTTACATATTTAGTTTCCAACACCCCACCGCACTCCATGTAGTTTCATGATGGCAAGGACTTTTTCTTACAACTGTATGCCTGGTGCCTCACAGGAATGCCTGGCATGGATTAAGTACTCGGTAATTATGTGTTGAATTAAGAGATAAATGAGTTTCCTGAGCAGCTCATAAAGGTAAATATTTATCATTATCTTCCAGTTTCCAGTATAGTTCCATCCTGCACTCTCATATTGTCTATCTTGTTACTCCCTAAATCATGCAAACACACAAACACAGGCATCCATGACCTAAACACATACACACACACAGTGACCCACGTGTACAAGAAATTTTGTCTCTATCAAATTCAGCAAACACTGTATACCAAGATCTCTGCTAGGTTCTGTTCATTTGGGTACAGTGTGTTATTTAAGGGAAGATGTGGTCTTTCCTTTGAAGAACCCACTGTCATGGTATAATGAAGAAGGAGATAACCTCCTCTGATCTGGGGTGGAGCATCATTGGCTGTTTAACTCTAAATAGGCCGTAGAAAGGTAAACTCTTATAAAGGCAGTAACATAGCGCCGAGGAGATCTTGAAAGGAGACCTGGATAGGTCTCTGAAAGAGGTAAATGAGCAGCATTTAAGAGAAGGACAGAGAAAGGCATTCCAAGTAGAGGAACCTATGCAAGAAATGGCATAAAGGAATAATAATGGCAGGATATTGTATGAAAATCATATTATTGAACATGTGGGGGCAGGAGCATAGAATAAATATGTTTGTTCCAATTGTAGTGAGATGTGAATGTCATTTGTAGACATTGGAAATTTATTCTCTTCTTAATGAGATGCCATTGATGGTTTTGACTATGAGAGAAACATTAAATAACAATTTAAAAGTAGTTACTTAATACCAGGCATTATTCTAAGAAATTTGGTATGCATGATCTTATTTAATCGTTTCAAGAAATCTGAGAATAAGATTGTAGGGTTGAGGAAAAAATACTCAGAGAAGATAAATAACCTGAAAAGGACAAAAGATTTTGGAAGTATAGGAAGTACTTTTAAAAGAGGTCTCCTGATTTCAGGTTCAGGTTTGGATCCACACCACCTACCCTGATTAAATCTGCAATTTAAAGCATTACTGTGGAGACATTATTTATGATAAAATATAGTGAGAAAAAAATCCAGTTATAGAGTTAATTTAGGACTCTTCTGTATAAAAAGACAAAAGAAAACCATGCAATAATGATAGCCTGAACTAAAACAGGGTAATGGAAATAAAAGGACAGATGGGATAGGTAGTGAGGTTATTACACAGACCACTGGACAACTGGGTATTTTCCCTCTGGGGTAGTTCAATTTTGAAGTAGGAAATCAAAGTAAATTGAATTTAATTATTATTTATTTTGTCAAGTAGCTTAAGGGAAGAAAAATTAAAATAGCAATAGAATATAAAAGCAAGGTGCCAAGAAAGAGTTTTAAAGGAATTGGACACTATAATTTCTCTCCTTCTTTATCCTTTTTTAAAGAAGAGATATAAAAGATTTCAGTGTCTTTAGGTTTTCAAATCCACCCACTTACACCTGTTCAGAAACATCTGTTTTCTTGTAAAATGGAAACTGCAAAAAATAAAAAGGCCAGCTAATAATAACATATGGTGAAGAGAAAAAACTTTTCTGTTAGTTTATTTAGTTTTATTTTGTTTTTCTAGGCTGAAAAAAAGGTAATTTTTAGAATGATATGTTTTTAGAACTAATCTGCACATTGTTGGCTAAACCTAGCCATGGATATTTGGGTCTCCACAACATGTTTGAATTCCTATTACCTCCTATTTGTTAATGTAGTTAGTGCATCCATTATTTCCATATAGTTTTATAGGTATGTAGGTATTCTGAGTATTTCACATCTCTGTTTTTATTTATTAAGATTTGGTTATATATAGAATAAATTCCATTATCTCAGAAAACAGTCAAAAGTGTTGACATCTTTTATTATAGGTCTGTAAAGATCCTAACAACTCTATATAAACTCTAATCTTGGACAAAAATAAGCCTTCCCAGGGAATACCTTGCTAGGAAGTTGATACATGTGATTGAGAAATGAATGCAGGAGACAGTCATGCCAATATCAGAAAGTGATTGTTCCAGTCAAAGTTAATAATAAGGGTAAAGATCCTGGGACCAGAATATGCCTGGAATTTTCAAGGGATGGAATAAAGTGCAGTGTGGCTGTACTAGAGGATGAGGTGATAAAAGCAATGGGAGGGAAGGCTGGGATGATAGCAGACACAAGAACATGCTTGCCAAGGAGGCCATGGAAGAAAGTTATTTTTTTTTTCCTGGTTACAGTAGGAATTCATTCTATGCAAGAGAATATTAAATTCAACTAGGGTTTTAAAAAGTATACCTTGATAACTCTGTCAAAAATGGACATAGGTGGACAGGGATAGAAGCCAAAAGACCAGTTAAGTGGCTTTAACAACAATCCACGTAAAAAATGATTAAAGTCTTGGACTGCAAGGAGCAGGTAGAGATGATGGGAAGTGCTAATATTGATACAGTGGCAATATAAGCATATGGGTTCATGAATTCATGAGGAGTTTGTTTTTCAATTCATAATCATTTGGCCTAATAATATATTGTGCATATTTTTTTTCTTTTAATGAGGTGAAAAATAATATGTGATTTTAAAAATAATGGTGAGATTAATGAACTATTTAAAGTACAGTTAAAACCAAAATCTCCCCATTCTGTACACAATGGTTTTTAGCTCCAGGTTTTCCCTAGATGGTAATAAAGCCCTTCTACCCATAAAAGAGCATTCACAATATAACATTCACATCGAATACAGTTGTTCATTTGTGTGATTTATATTCTCTATAAAATGTTCTCAATTTAATATTGTACTATTTATCTGCTTTTAAATTCACTGAATTATGTTATTTAAGCAGAAGTTTTATTTAAGGATGTGTTATGTGTGTATATATATGAATTTCTACAGACACAGGTCATTATAAATAAAAGAATTTTAAGGCCTCATTTATTTCCTATTACATGCAACTTAGGTTATGGCTTCTTGTGTGCATCAGTTAATTATAGCTGAGCCATCTGATAGTAACCATGGCCAATGCTATCAAATGAAGTTTAGTAAAATTAAATGAAATTTCTAGAGAAATGACTGTTTATTTAGAATTGTGCAAACAGTTTATATTTTCTGCTGAAGCATTCTCAGACTCAAGTACTGCTTGTGTAATGAGATAGTCTACATTAAATTCCAATAATGGTTTGCTGCCTGATCACCACAATGATAATTGTGGTAATTTATCACACCTGCCACTGAAGGCACTCTAAGAAATTCACAAAGATCCCCTCATTAATCTACTCATTTACCTCCTTTTTCTCATGAAAGTTCCCAAAGCTACTTGAGAAATTACATAGTAACTATTGGAAGGCTAAAGGTTTTGGAGGATTCCATAAAAAGAAATAGAAGACAGGTACAGAGGCACAAAGATGGTAAATTTCAAATGAAACTATCTGTAGAACTATCATAATCACATATGTGATAAAATCATGTTCTGTTAAATGTGAATTGACCTAAACCAATTTGTTCAAGTTCCTCACTTAAGAAGTTGAAGATCCCTGTCCAGTTACTTGTCTCCTCTTCCTGATCAGAGTTAGAGCAGGCTAAAGTCCTAGAAGACCATAGCTTGAAAAGAAATCCTTGTGCTGCTCTAGTGCATATAATTATATCTTCAAAGACTGGTTCCCATGTAACTAATATTGATTTTATGTTAATGAATAATATACTTTGTATTCTAAAATGCTATTTAATAATTCAGTATAAATTGTATTCAATATATTCCTTAAGATGTTCTTGGTTCTTTGACAAAAAACATTATGATAGCTAGAACGTTCTTCATTCTTGTGATCTCTTCATATGCTATTTTTATCATTAGATTCTCTATTGATTTATAAGCATTTACAGAATACTTTTATTTGACTCACTTTGTGTAATTTACCCCAAACTCTAACCCTTAAATGAAGCTTTTAAAGATAATACCCTGAAAAAAATATTCTGAAACTAAAAATGAATTAACATGCATCCTGATTTAAGAAAACAAAGGAATAACAAGACAGATAACAGAGAGTGATTGTTTTTATTTATAAATAGTTATTCCCATAAAAAAAGATATTTAACTTTACAAAAACATTCACTATAGGGTTTGTACAGAAACCACCTTAGATATCCCTGTTTAAGTTACATATATCCTGTTACAATATTATTTAAAGTGCACATGATGGGAAATAGGTTTATTCTAGGAAAAGATTTAGGTTCTTAATAAGTATTAGGTTTGGATGGAGTTGAGAAGCAACAAAGCTTCCTGGGGAAACAGTAGGGAACAGGTGTAACCAATACATAATTATTATGTATATGTCAAATCAAGCATCCTTTCTATTCTATTTAAGCAGAATAGAAAGCTCTCTTAATTAGAAAAGGGCAATCATATTTAAAAATGGCATATATAGACAGAATCCTCTTTCTGAATAAATGGAAGTAGAAAACCTATACAGATTTAAAAGTATGTTGCTTAAATCTGTCTCAGGTTTAGCAGAAAGCATTCCTTATTTTCTATGGAAATCAGAAACTTCTGCAGAAGAAAGCCTACAAGATGACTGAAAACTTAAGGATTTCTTGGGACTGGCCATAAGTCTGGGAATTCTTGGTCCCAAAGAATCTCAATTGTAAAGAGAATATTATAACAAACATCTATGTAAACACTACTCCCATTAAAATTTATCCACTTTAAAACAATGTTATAAAAAATAACTTCTACTAAAAAACATATTATGGGTAGGGTTGAACCTCCTGGGTGCTCTTGATTGCCATGGTCTTCCTTC
Organism: Tolypeutes matacus; assembly: GCA_026826555.1. Classification (NCBI taxonomy): domain Eukaryota; kingdom Metazoa; phylum Chordata; class Mammalia; order Cingulata; family Chlamyphoridae; genus Tolypeutes; species Tolypeutes matacus. The sequence continues at coordinate 37,302,174 of JAKSZT010053887.1, forward strand.
TCAAGAGGCACTAAATATGCTTAATTTTGCACTTATCAAAGCATTCGTGGTTTCATTTATTTTCTTTCTGTTTGCCTTCATTGAGAATAAACAGCATTGCTTTGTTTGTTTCAATATTTATATAAATGCTATCGTGCTGTACACATATTGCAACTTGGTTTCTTTTTTATTCTTCCTACCAATCCTCCTTTCCCTCAAGTCACTAAGAAGTTGGCAGAACCATATTGGGAGACACCTGGCTCCTCCTGCCCACTCCTCCATCTCTTTGGCTACAGGCAGGTATCCAGGGGTTAGCAAGGCCAGGGCCTGTGTCTACACAGAATGAATCTCTCCCCACCCCACCTCTCTTTCCTCACACTGCCTCTTTGGGGAGCTGCCCTAGCCCCCAGGCCCTGTAAGTTCTCCCCAAACCAGCACTTGAGAAAGATCACTGAGCCCCTGGTCCCAGGATTTGATCCCTGTTGTGGTGGAAAGGCCCAGTAACAGAGTAAGAGGCTCAGGGCAGGAAAGGTGGGGAGGCTTTGCCGAAGATGGCCACTATTGTTCACTCATCCACCCATCTGTCCATTCATTCATTTGTGCAATCAGCAGTTATTGAGAACCTACTACCCCCAAAAAACCTTATGTAATCTAAGTATCTTTAAAAAAAATAAAAAAAGCATATTATAGGGAAAAAAAGCAACTTGCCTTTTGCCACAATCTTATGCATATTTATATGGTTTGTTCATTTTACATGCCCTTTAGTCTATTACATTATGAATACACTTAATGGTATTCTTCAATTCACCTGTTGAAGAAGATTCAGTTTCTTTTTTTATCATAAACAATACAACAATGTGCAGTTCTCTTTATGTCTTTCTAATCATACACAAGTCTCTTTGGAAATTGTTTTCACATCTTTAACTTTACTAGATGTTGCCAAATTGATCTAAATTTGTTTACCACCTTATGCTCCTATCAATATAACAAGCATGTATATACACATATTATTGCCAGATTTTTAATTTTTGCATGATATGCATGAAGAATTATTTGTTAAATATAATGTATCCAGTTTCATATTAAGCATGAACATATTTCAATAATCTATTTGACTATTTAGCTATCCTCTTCTATGAAATCCTTCACCATTTCTCTTAGATTGTTTTCCCTTTTCTTATAGATTTCTTCTGTCAATATTTACATACGCTTGGGACAATAGAGGAGGGAATGTACAGACACAGTCCCCTTATCTACTAGGGAATTGTTTTTTATCTCACAAGGCCAACACATCTGGTCCTGAGTATACTATGTATTTGTGGGTCACAGAGAACATAGCAGGCTGCACTTGGACCAGCCCCTACAACAGAGAAGAATGAAAGTGGTCTCCTACCTCATACCATATATAAAAATTAACTCTAAATGGATAAACAACCTAAATATAAGAGCTAAAACCATAAAACTTTTAGAAGAAATCATAAGGAATTATCTTCAGGACTTTCTATTAGGCAATAGATTTTGAGATTTTACATCAAAAGCATATGCAACAAAAGAAAAAATAGATAATTAGACATCATCAAAATTTTTAAAATTTGTGCCTCAAGAACGTTGTCAGGAAAAGTGAAAAGACAACATGCAGAATGGAAAAGACATGCATATTCCAGTCCTGAAAATACAAAACAATTGCAGCTAAGGAATGGATGACCACAGGAGACAGTAAACAGGTTTTCCTTCTCATGGGGAAAACCTGGGAAAGGGCCAGTATATCTCTTGAAATGTCTTGATGGAACTTGGATTGCTTTGCCATATAACATGCATTCTCCATGACCAGCCTAGGTCTTGGGAAGAAAAAAGAGGTGAATTTTTCCCCCAAATGAGGTTCACTATGGCCACTGAGAATGAGCTCTTAGCCTGTGTATGCAAACTGACAAATACTAGCATGGCTCTGCAAATAGGAGGTCCACACACTGCCCAGGCAACACCAGGCACAACCTACTCACTGCCGCCTCTTTCTCCTCAATCCCCTGTCAAGTTCTGGAACTCATTCAAGGTGAATGAGTCTGTATTATGAGGCACTCCTGTGGCTATGGCCTATTCCATTAACCACGTGTGGAAGGTCCAGGGCCAACTCCAGAAAGGCTCACATTTCAGAAGTGACTGGAAGAGCAAATATCCATTTAAGACAGTGGTTTTCTAGCTCTCTTGAGCACCAAGCATTTTTGTGAGACAGAAGACAATGGGGACAAAGTATTCCTTCTACCCAGATCCCCTCTTGGCCTCCATAGCTCCTTTGTTTATTTTTCTTAAACAAACAAACAAAAAAAGATACAGTATGATTGGTGCAGGGAATAACTAATAGACCAAAGAGGCAGAATAGAGTGACTTGAAACAGATTCACAGAAACATTATAAATTTCTGGGAGGAAGGTTGTATTATTCAATAAATTATAATGAAGCAATTGGTTTCTATATGGAAAAAAAGGTGCTTCCTCACACCATACACAAGAAATCAGTTTTGAGTAGATAAAAGACCTTAATGAGAAAATAAAAACTTTAAGAAGAAACTATAGGAAAATATGGAGAATATGACTTTGGAATTAGGAAGAATTCCCTGTATTGATAGGAGGTGCAAATCCCAAAAGAGAATATTGATAATTTTTCCTAGATTAAAACAAAACTCTTGTTCATTAAAGAAATCCATAACAAAGACTGAGGGAAGGTATCTGGAAAATATAAAATAAACAAAGGAATACTATCCAGAATCCATTTAACTCATCTTGTAAATATCCAAGAAATCTATAAGAAAAAGGAAAACCAAGAGAAGCATGGTTAAGGAAATGAATAGTATTTCACAGAAGAGGATAAATAATAATCAAGTAACAAACTAAAAGATTCTAGTTTTAAAGAATGATCAGGGATATAAAAACTTTATGCTTGGTATTGGCATAAGATTGTTTAGGTAGCTTGATTCTTGATTTTAAATGTTACTGTAAGGGAAGCGGCTGTGGCTCAATCAGTAGGGCTCCCGTTTACCATATGGGAGGCCCCGGGTTCGGTTCCCGGGGCCTCCTGGTGAAGGCAGGCCCGCCCGCACGGCGTGGTTAGCTGACCCAGCGAGCACAAGCAGCAAGGGGGGAATAAATGAATAAATAAAATAAATAAATAAATAAATAAATAAATGTTACTGTAAGATTTTTAAGTTTTATACAAAATAAGTGAAATTATCTTCCTCTTTTAGTAAACATGAATATCCTTTAATCCTCACAAAACCCTATAAGGCAAGTATGATTAGCATGTCATTTCATTGATATAGAGACTTAAGCCAAGAAAAGTCAAATAACTTGCCCAAGTCATATAGCCATAAATTGTCCATAATGGGTATGAAACTAAAGAATTTAGCTCTACGCTCTATGATTTATTTAACCATTATGCTATCCTCACTCTAAATGAGCAGTGATAAAGCGGTTTCTTCTTTCTGTATCTTAGTACCCCTTACATCATTATCTTCTCTTACCAGGTTTGTTAGGAAAATTGATCTAATGTTAAATGGAAGCTCTAATGCCAGGCAGCCTTTTTCTAATGCTAACTTTAAAGGAAACACATTTAACATGTCAGCCTTAAGAATGACCTTAGTTTTAGTATTCTTTTAAAACAGCTGTTAGCATAAAGAATAAGGACAGTGGGTCTAGAGCCAGTTACTTGAGATTTAAAATCGAGTTCCTCTCTTTATTCTCTGATATCTAGATTTTTCATTAATCTGTCCTCTCTTGAAAGTGGAATAAAATAGTACCTACTAAGAAGGGTTATTATAAGAGTTAACTTCATTAATGCAGCTAAAGCCCTTAGAACAGAGCCTGGAATATACTAAGCACTCATTAATACTATTTGTTATGCTAATATAACATCATTGACTATACCAGACTGAAGATAAATATGAATTTATTTATATTTATCATGAATTAATTATATGGTAGGATTTATTTCTTCTATGTTCAAGTTTGTTATTTACCAAACTTTTTCAAGATTTTCCTGGCCCTCCTTTCTTATATTTGACAAGAATGATCAAGTTCAACTCATTTTCTTTTTGTCCATCCACTGGGTTGGAAGTTATATATTCTGTTCCTTATCTTCTAGACTTTTTATTTAAAATTTAACAAGCATATTTGATTTGATGATTCGAAAAGTTATCAATCTCTAACTTTATCCTAACCATACAAAGACCTTTGTATACTTAAATCTGACCATCTGCATCACCTTTCACATTATTGTCTTCTATTCAATTCTCACTTGTTTTTGTATTTCCAAAATTAATCCAAACACACACACACACACACATTTACATTTATCTTCATGTTACCAATTTCTTTTCTCACTATTCTTTATTGCTTTTCATTCTTTCCTTCTTAGATCAATTTCCTTCTTCCCAAAGTACTGACTTCTCATTTTTCTGTGAGGATTAGTCAGCTGGCTTGAGGATAGAGAATGGTCCCTTGTCTCTGACTCCAGGGCAGAACCTTCATCATAGATTTTGTCAAATATTTTTGTTTGTTTCTGAATTTCCAGCTGTTATACTATTTAGCTACTCCTGAACAGTGCCAAACAATTTTAACTATTATTGCTTTAATGTGGCTCGGCGTTGGGTAGGATCTCTATGTGTGTATGTTATATGTGCATATATGCGTATTTATCTATGATATTTATTAATCTTACTAGGCTAGGTTATTTTCTCAGATAAAGTTTTCGGTTAATGTAGTTCTTTTTATTTGGACTTGTGCTTAAATAATAGATGAATTTGGTTAGAATTAACAACTATAAGATTAGTTCTTGCCTTTCCCATTTGTCAATCTGCTTATATGGTCATTAAAAAAGTACTTACACCTAAGTTCCTATAAATCCCAAATGATTCTTCTTGAGTGTATTCAAACACATTTTATATGTTTGATTTTTATTCTTTATTAAATTTTCCCATTTCTATTTATTCTCTGACTACTTATTGCCAAGATGCAAAAATTTAAATTTATGGTATTTATTTTGTGATCAGCAACTCTTTGAAGCTTTTTCTTAGTTTTAATTGCTTCATCAGTTGATTCTACAGGCTTTTTATGTAAACATTCACTATTTGGAAGAGAGGATGATTTTCCTCCTTTTGAGATATGTGCACCTCTCCTTTTCCTTTGGTTCAATTCTTGTATTATTTAAAATTGCCAGAAAAATTTTGAATAACTGCAGAAATAGTAGTTATGTTTGATTTATTTCTGATTTTAAATGAAATGTTGCTGGAGATTTATCATTAAATATGGTGCTGTTTGTAGGTTTGGGATATAAATTCACCTGTATTGTATTCTAATGATTGTTTTAATTTGGCTGTTTACAGATACACTTTTTGAAGATTGTGGAGTAAGGCTCTAAAAGATTATTTTACCCAATAATTGACTGTATGCTAAATCTACTTATTAAATCCAAGTCTGTACTACTAATTTATAATGCCTCCTTTATTTATTAGACTACCATATGTGAGGTAATGTTTACCCAAGTCAAACCTTGCCTGTGGGGCGCTACGCCCCACCCGCTTCCCGTAGCCAACTTCTCTCTTCCCCGAACCCAACTTCTCTATTCACCGCAGCCTATCACAGCACTCCCTCACAGCCATAACCTTATTTGGACATGTTGGCCTTCTCCTCTAGCCTCCCCCCTCCCTCCCAAATCTTCCCTCCACGCCCAGCAACAGCTTCGCCCTATCAGAAGACAACACGCTCACCCCCGCCCAACTCTGCCTATAAAACTGCGCAGCTCTCCCTGAATAAAGGTCTTACCTTCCAGCAAGCAAGTGAGTGGTGTCTCTTCATTTAGTACTGTCAGGGAGACCACAGGGCACCAAACGGCGACCCTGTGACAACTTCTCCTTAACCTCCGTGAAGACCAGGGAGCCGGGCCTGCGCTCTCCTGACAACTTCTTCACCCCCCGCCGTTCCGGAGTGCACGCCAGACGGCCCACAACTAGCTCGTGTCGCTCCCCGGGCTGCAGCAGGGCTGATCACCCTCAGGCCCGGAAACAAAGCGGCACATATGTACAAGTGTCTACTTCTAGAGTATAAAATTCTTCAATTCTTATGCCACTCCACTTATATGCTATAAACTGAGACTTATTTAATTACATCTCTGGAAATTCGGGGCATTGGTTGAACAATAATATTAGTAACAGTAAAATAATAACAATGACAGCTAACACCAAATGGCATTTACTTTGTCTCAGGTTCTGAGCTTAGTGTTTTATATGCATCATCTCATGTAATACTTAAAACATTGCAATTTATGTGATTCTACAGATGAGCAAATTACAATTCAATGATTTAAGTGATTTCTCAGTAGTCCTAAAGCTAGTAAATGGGAAGATTAGAATTTAAACATAAAACTGCTGGACTTGGTCAGTTATAATAAGGGATCAACCATCAACATCCATCACATGGAAGGTTATTTAAAACATAAGAGACAATAGAGAGGATCACAGATTTACCTTTACCTATACCTATAAATCAATAAAGTTGTGACAAATTCGGTATATTCTTTTAAATGTATGCTTATTTCTAAATTTGAGGTATCATTCAGGTCTTATACATTTGCTTTCATCTCAACTTTTTAGATACATACCTATAAGTGAAAATATTATTTTTGTATGCATGTATCAAATATGATATCAACTTCTCCGACATTCACCTATCCTCTACTGACAAGAATAAACTCCACTTCTACCCTATGTACTCTGGTTTGAACCTCATTAGTTCATCATTTTAAAATAAGAGGGTTCGCCTAGATAATATATGCATCTCTCTACACACTCATGGATACAGGAATTTATAAATGAAAGTTGTAGCATTGCAAATCAGGTAGAAAAGAACTAGCTAATCAGTAAATTACTTTGAATCAACTGGTTATTCATATGGGGAAAAAAAAATTCCTTTTCCACACTGCAGAACATAAATTTCATAATAAACCCTTGAAAACTAAATTCTCAAAATTTTGGAAGAAAATATTTTTTAATTCAGTATAGGGAAGGATTGTTAAAAATTGGAATTGAAAACAAAAACCTCAAATAAAAAGCTTTGGCTATATTGAAATATAAATATCAATATAGAAATTTAATGTGAAAATACATTAAATACATAAAATATACACATTCATAAATATAAATAACATACATAAATATTAATTATATTGATTATACATATGAGTATATATACATATCAAAGTGAAAACTTGTCAGAGTGGTAGAAAATACTCGTATCAGTAAGTAAAAGACAAAAGAAATGCAGAATGGGAGAATTTTATGATAGACTTAAAGAGGCAACTAGAATTCTTCCACACAAAATACACATTTTTAAAATCAGACATTAAGTAGCTACTCTGCTTAATAGATATGGGGTTTCTTTTTTGGGGGTGATAAAAATATTTTGGAACTAGATATAGGTGGTGGTTGCACAACATTGACAATAAACTAAATGCTACTTGATTGTTCACTTTATAATGATTCATTTTATGTTACTTGAATTGAATCTCAACATTAAAAAAAGATTTTAGGCAAAAAAAATCTTGCTTATTTGATCACTGAAAGTAGGTATTATTCCCTTAAGTTAAATTTTACCATAAAAACAGAGAATTGTTTGATTATCAGTTTAAACATAGATGCTAATCATTTTAATGTACTGAATATGAAATGAAAATTTATGGCTTTTTAAATCCTGACAAGATCAAGGACAGAAAAAAGTTAAAACATATCGTCTTTGCCAGATGTCTGGCACACTAAGCCAGAGTGTTGCTTGAAAAAATATTATGTACACTTGAGAAAAGTTTTGATTTCCATTGAGACAAAAGTAGATGACTTTTCAAGGTGGTTTATTAATTCCTGGTGGTTGTTAAGTTCCGGGTGCAGAAGTTATTGCCATTTTCTCATCTTTTACTTCTTTCACTGTCCTTTTATCACCAATTTACCCTAATCCTCAAAACACAGGTAACTACAGAGATAATCCTATTATCTCATTTCCCTCACTTCCTCCAGCAGACTATTTGGCACTGAGATAACCTGAGATCAGACTGCTCAGAATGAACATCATTCAGGGGACTGGTCTGGAAGCACTGGTTAGAACAGGTGCTCTGGAACCACTCCCTGGCTTCAAATTCCAGTTTCACCTCGTATCAACTATGTAACATGGAGAATGACTTGAATCCCTGATTTGTAAAATAAAAATGATAATAGCAATAGTTCTTACCTCCAAGGTTGCTGTGATTTTCTTTTAGAGTTCATGTATTTACAACTGTTTTTGTCCTATGGTGAGATCACAGTAAATTTTAGCTATTGTTATGATCATCATCATTAGCATAGCCTGGAAGCAAATTCAGTTGCCCATTAGGGCACCAAATTCTGCTTATATGGAGTCTAACACCTTTTGAATTCTGAATCAGTTCAGGTTCAAGAGAAGAAACTTCATGAGTAGGAGTGATACACACACACACATAAAGACACATTGGTTGACTGACAGATTGACTGTAAGTATTGGCTCTGACGGAATTGTGGGAGCTGAGCAAGCTAAATATAAGGCTGCTGTCTTTGTGTCTAGTGCTGAAGTTGAGTTGGAAAGGGAGGTGAAGCAAAGACATATATTGGTTACTCTGGGCCAGATGGTGCAGAGGCCCATGCACTGCTGCAGTCCACTCACATTGATACCTACTAGCTGGCTTGTGTGGGCCAGTAGTTGCTTCAGTTCCCACCAGATTCTCCTTCAGCTATCTAATTTTTATTCCAGGTTTCCGTTTAGCACACTGACAAAGGGCTCCAGCATCTTACAACACAACCATATCATTTATGTTGGAGGCTTAAAGGCAATGACAGGTCAACATGGGTCAAAATACACCATGGGTTCTAGCTACCTCTCATGGGATTTTCCTCACTTTCAGCCATTTTACATCCATCTTCCGTTTCCAACTTCCTGTTGATTCACTTTGGCCTTCCAGATCTCATGCAAAAGATGTTCTGTGACCCCCACTAACTGTATTCTTCAATGAAGTGAATTCTGGGAAAGGTAGTCCCAGCTTAGCTAAATTGAGAGAAGACAAATCCTTGTCTTTTTGGTATCCATTTATGCCTCTTCTAAACATATTGAATTTAACTTCCAAATAAAGACAATAGTCAAATCATGCCCACCTAACACAAGGCAACTATCTCTCAGACAATAAAACACATGCTAAGACTTTTCCCAAAAGAGAATATAAACTCCCTTCATCTATTTTGGGGTGATGTTCATTATTCTTCTAACTCAGTCACTCTCCTCCTTTCATATTCTGAAATGTAAATACTGAGATATAAAATAAACTGCTATTAACACAATTTATTGTATATGATAGGAAAATGGTAGAAAGGCATAAGAAAAATAGTTAATATACCCACAAATTTATTCATACCAGTGTAAGGAGGAAATACTCATGACTAATATAGTCCATACTTTTGAAACTCATCATATGATTGCAGATGGTATTTATAACCACCTTCTTCCACAACCCATTTCATAGTCCCTTTACCCTCAGAAGCACTCAGTTCGTCATCGTTCCTTGCCAATAGGAGTTCCACATATTCATTCTTGAAGGCCCTGGACCATTAGCAGACCTGACAGTATAGAGCTATTGCAGTTTTTCCATTGACTTTAATCACAGGATATGGGAGCTCTAAAAGCTATCTTATAGGATCTTCTGGATTATTCCTTTTTATCCCCATTGTGCATTGTATAGTAACAAAATATAAAATACTATATGCATATGTCTTAGTTTGCCAGGGCTGCTATAACAAATACCACAGACTGGTTGACTTAAACAACAGGAATTTATTGTCTCACAGTATGGGAGGCTAAAAGTATAAAATCAAGGTGTCAGCAGGATAATGCTTTCTCTGAAATCTGTAGCATTCTGATGGTAGCATGCCAGCAATTCATAACTCAATATCTATCTACCTCTGCCACATGGCCATCTCTGTCTTCTGTTTCCTATTCACTCCTATGTCCATCATTCCTCTGCTTATAAAATAATGACTCTAGTCATATAGGAATAAGGCCTAAACTGATTCAGTTTAGCCTCACTTTAACTAATAACATCTTCAAAGATCCTGTTCACAAAGAGGTTCACATCCACAGGACCAGAGGTTAGCACTTGAACATATCTCTGTTGGGGGCATGATTCATTCCTTAATAAAAGGATAGCTTGATGACAGAGTTAGATGACTGATAGTTATATAGATAGTTATATACAGATAGATGATTGATAGGTAGGTAGATAGAGATAGATAGATAGAGATAGATAGATCGAAAGATAGATATTGATATATATATAATATCCTACAAGGGACTTAGTATAATGATTTGACCTAATGCCATTTTGGGAGCTGGTTAAATCATCTGTCTAAGGCTGTTGTGTACAGCCTGAATTCCACAGGACAGCCACTAGGGAAAAGAAGATGAGGAGAGGAAGAACAAATTTGAAACCACAAAGAGAAGCTAGAAATCACAAGGAGAGAAAGGAAACCACATTAGTCTTGCACCATCTCCAAACTTCTAACGTTGATTCTGCAGGTTTTCTGCAGGATATCCTGATGTCCTTTAATCTGGAGCTAACCATGCCCCTGGCCCAGAAATCAGAGATGAAGGATGATCCAGGGAGGGCTGGAACAGATCTTCTCTACACCAGCAAGTTAAGCTATCAGATAAGTGACAGTGGTTCCCTGTACTTACCCTTTGTGCATAAAAGGAACATATTGTTTCTTCACTTCATCCTACCAAATCCCACACAAAATGTCTCTTATGCGCCACACTAACTAGGAAATATACTCGGAAGTGAATTCTGGAAAACAGTCTTTCAATCTGCCTAAATGGGCACAATACAAATCCACTACAGATTCCAAGTTAGGCAAAAAAAAATTGGATTAGTATGAAAGACTTCCAGTCTTCTGGCATTCTTCTCCAGGGTTTTGTTTTATGTTTTTATCCTCCAAAATCAAAGATGAACTTCTTTTTTTAAATATGATAAACAGTCTACTAAGAGTCAGAAGTTCTATGTTCTAGACATTGTTTTACAGCTCTGTAAGTGTGTGACATTCAATAATTTACTTATCCATTCTAAGGTTCTGCTTCCCCACCTATAATTGGGACAAATAAATCCATCCTCTCATTATTCACTCTTTTGTTGATATAAGTAAATGAGATAATGGATGTGAAATATTCTATAACCTATAAAGCATAATGTACACACAAGTATAGAATTCTTAAATCTGATTTTGCTTTTGTGAAAAACAAAGATGATGTCATCAGAAATACAGAGAATGTAATTGCTCTTAATTCCTTATGTGGCCTCAGCCAAGAACCTTATGACATTTTCCAACATTTCAACAAGCTGCCTACTTTTCTTGTGAGGCATTTTCTTTCCATGTGGCCAGCAGCAGGAAATGAAATCTATTACATCCCTAAGTAGGTGGTTAATTTGTTTGAACTGTCATTTAGCTGGGCCTTCAGTATCTTCCTAATGATCTCCCTGATGCAATGCAGCACAACACTTGCATGTTACCTGTCACCAAAGCAGCTGTTTTCAAAGATGCTATTTGTTTTTAATTCATGGATTAGTATCCTTCCATACTTTAATGAAAAACACAAAATAAATTGGGCATTCTGTCAAGCACTTAGTATGAAGTTTGGGATAGGGAGACTGTTGGAATAAGAGGAAACAAAGAGTTACAAATCAATTTTCCTGCCTATGAAAAATTCAGTCTAGTAGGAAAGAACAGATGCTGTACCACCGATGAGATTAGAGAGAGCATACTCTTGGAGTCAAAAGAATGGAGGCTTGGTTCAAGAGCAATTAAGATGACATCATGAAGAAAGACACAATTGAACTGGTCTGTGAAGAATATTCAGGGCTTCACTAAGTGGAGCTGGAATATGTATACTTAAATATGACAAAGGGCAAAGGGGAGAGAAAAATATTATGTCTGGAAGAAAAACATGTCACGATCATGGTGAGTGGGAACTAGGATAAATTAAGTATATGGATTGTGTTTGGCCCAGATAGTGGAGGATTGTAAATACCCACCAAATCAGTTTGAACTTATCCAATGAGCAAAACTGAGTCATGTGAACAGGGCTAGTGATATAATCACAGGAGTGCTTAGGTTATTCAATTAACCTTGGCGTAAGAGACCAAAGTCTGGGAAAATAATTGAGGTATTAGTGCCTGTCTAGGGAAAAAGTCTCAACCAGGATGGAGACGGGGGTCCAAAAGAGAAAAGGATGTGAGCTGCAGATAACAAAGAATAAAATGAAGGCATTGTGTGACATCAGAAATATTTCCTTTTAAAGTCATTATCTTTTGTCTTCTGAAGTGAAATATTTTTCCTGGACAAGAAAAGTTGAGGTGTCATTTTTATGTATTGCTGCAGCATCTTTTTGAAATATTACTGAGGAAAAAAATATTAAAGGCAACCATGAAAGAATTAGGAGTGTGTAAATCCTCCATGAGCTTTATCTCTATCATGTCAGCTCCTAAGGAACTGCATTTGGAAGATCCCTTTTTGATACTTGGTGAAATGGAATGCAGCTCAGCTCTGGGAATGGGTTCAGTTCTCCACAGGTGAGCTGGGTCATCAGTTCACATTTATGGATGACTGAAAACATAATGGCATATTTGAAAGGTGAGTAATTCACCATCTGCTCTCCAAAAATACAACTGAACCACCATTCCAAAGCTGTGTTCACTGATATGTACCATCATCCATGTCTTTCCATTTGACACCAAACTAATACAGCACAAAACAAGCCGGAGGCCAGAATCGCCTCTCCTCATTTCATCTTCATCTTTATAATTTCCCAAATATCTCACGCTTTTAAAATTATGCATGCATCCATAATTTTTCACATGCCATATACTTTTTCCTTTGCCTAGAGTACTGTTACCACCCACCAAATCTATCTGATCAACTATTATTCTTCCTCATGTACTGGTTCTAGGATTCTAGGAAATATCTGATTTAATCAAAATGCTTGAGAAATAGTCACTCACTCCTCTGTTAAAATTATGTGAGGTATGTACTTACAATGTTAAAGTTCAGATACATCTGTTAACCTCATATATAAGATTCCATAGTCTGCATTTAATGCAATAGCCTACTTCTAACATATTCTATCACCCTGCCCTGTGATCCTTCACCTCATCTTTCTTATCTTCTTCTAACTCGTATTGTCTTACTGTGTATAGTCCATTTTTGGTACAAGAACAGGGTATATATAAATGAATTTTTAAAAATGAATAAATAAATACATAATCTCTCCTACTAGTGTGTGCAGTTCATGAGGCAACCACTGCCTTTTGCTGACCTTTGAAGTCCCAGAATATAACAGATAAGATGGCATCTAGCAAATGCTCAAATTTGGTTTTAAAAAATCAAACAGTAACGTTTCTTTCAGAGACACTTTTGAATATTATTTAACAAATAAAGTTGCCTTTCCATCTAAATTGATATATTTGTTGAAAAAATGCACATGCTTTTAAATGTAAATAAAATATATTACTCTGGTTTATATAGATAAGCAAGAAGATTTTTTATTGCTTTTTTTAGTGACAGCTGCAGCAAACTTTAGGCATTCTATATGACAAGCATTATTGCACTGCATTAGTTTGATGTCAGACAGAAAAGGCTTCTATGACAAGCAAGCATATTCTATGACAAGGTATTTTATCCTAATGTGTCCTGACCACTTTCTGCCTTCACATCACTAACCTACATCCTGTTGCCCTCATGGCTACACTCCTTTGCCACAAAATAGCAATAATAATAATAATAACAACAAAGCAACTTTAAAATGTCTTTAAAAGGTGTGTATGTTTTTTGTTTTTTTTTTAAATAGAACACTAAAGAGTACTTTTTAAAATAACTGCCTTCCTGGCTTAACTAAGTTGTATTGTTTGTTTCTTGTAACTAGTTATATGTGCCAAAATATTTTAAAAAGGTAATAAAATTGTGTATCCTTCATGATGACTTAATCACCATCATGCATACTTTTAAAATATAATAGTCCTTCTTAAGGAACACATCTTATATTGATTACTTTTTTCAACAAATAATTATTTAGAGAGCAGTAAACAAAAGAAATGAAATCCTTGCTCTCATTTAACTAATATTCTAGTGAAGGAAATAATCTACAAGTAAATGCACTTATGAGTGACAGTGATATGAAGAACAACAAATCAATGAAAGGAACACAAGGGAATCGAGTGAACTGTATGGTCAAAAAGATCTCTCTGAAGAGGTAACACTGGAGCAGAAGAACATCTGGAGGAAGAGCTTTCCTGGCAATGAGAACATCACATGAAAAACCTTTCATAGTGTTTTACTAAAGATTGTCTGCAAACTATCTCTACTCACTTGGATGGTAAAGATTGTCAAACCAGTTGGTGTGCATAGGTGGCTCCTTCTTAAGAGATCAGAACTCAATCCTTATTTTTTAGTAGGTTTATGTTTTGTTTTGTTTGTTGTTTTGGTTATTCTAAAAGTAGCCAGTGAGATATCTGTTAGGACAAGTAATACTGTATTGTTAATTAGATCTTTAAAAATAATAAATGCTTCACTTTTGTCACCTTCTCACTTATTGTTAGTTGCCATCACTTTGAGCAAGGTAACACTCTAAAGTAGATGTACAGATAGAATAAAATAAAGTATTAAAGAATCAAATACAATAATAAGCACCTTAGTGTTGGTTCAGCACACTTATTATTAAAAGCAGTAAATGAGAAAGTGCATTATTAAAATAGAAATTAAATCAATTGGTGGAAACCTGGCTAGTAGCTATATATATCAGAACTAAGCCCCTACTGCCTGCCTCCAAACTCCATCAGAACTCATCTGCAAATACTGATTTTAAAGGAGGTGATGCTCAATAGGGATTCAACGTTGATGATGATTTTGAAATTTAAAATAATAGAGTAATTGAAAGTCACTTCCTTGAAGAAAAAATATGTAGAATTGAAACTTAACAAAAATATTGTCAGTATTAGAACAAACTGGAAACAAAATCATTTCAGATATGGATGTCATTTCATTTACAGTCTTGAAAGATGTCTTCTTTAAATTCATTATCTGGATCAACAACTTAGGCCACTGGCATATTAACGTCCTTTAGCCTCAGTTATTTTACCCTCTAAGTAATTCTGGATTGAGCAAGGGCAACTTTGAAATTGAATGTATTTTTGTCTGCATTATAAAATATGCTATTTGACCTTTTATGTTTTAAATAGAAAAGCTTCATTATTCTAAAAGTGGTTTTATACACCATTATACTAGCCATAAAATATTTCTTTCTCGAATGTCCCTTTTGCCCTTTCTTTCATCATTAGCATAGATTTTTATTATTTCGGTTCAATACCTGTGATGATTTCCATTAAGAGACACACCTAGATGATTTGTAAAATTGAAATACTGTATCCAGGACAAATGCATGATAAGTAAAACATTTAAAAACTTGAAAGATTTTTATTGATCTTGAGATGCCTCCAGATACAGATATAAATAATGGGAGGTGGGAGAGAGGGGAAGGAATTAGAGGTAGACGGAAAGGCTTGCTGACGACCTAGTGGGTATACAGGATAGTCGGAAGAGAGGCCTGGCTTTAGGGAAGGCAGGAGAAGAGGAGGAGAGCCAGGGGACCAGAATGGACAAGGGACAGTGTGAGCAACAGTGCTTTTGGACAGCAAGATCCCTCTCTGTATGTCTCTACAACTTTAATAAATAGTCATGTCATCACATTACCCTGAAAGATAATTTTAAGCTCCATTTTATGAGAAAGTGAACAGTTGTTCCCTACCTCCTCTGCAGCTATACAAGCATCTATTCATACAGAAGATCAGGTTATGGGCTTTGACAGCTATCAAATGTGACAAAGGCAGGAAAATCAAGGAATAAATGCTGAAGGACTGAACTGAGTCAAACACAAAAGAGAAAAAAAATCCAAATCATGGACGCATACAGATAAAAACCTTTGAACAAGGATCGGAAATTCAAGGTTCTACTGTGAACAGTGAGGCAATGCATTTTGAGGAGGGCCAGGTGAACTGGAGATCACACATCTCACTGAGAGCTCCACATGATGTACAGTTCAGAGACAGGGCACAGGAAACCAGAAAACTAGGTTTTATGTAAAATCTCCCAACTTTTTAAGGTTTGGCATGTAACCCAAGTCAATATAAAATATTAGATAGCTGAAATAAAAGGCATCTGAGGGTCATATATGGTGATGTTTTTGACTTCTGAATTGGAGTCATATGAAAACAACCAAATTGCAATGTTTTAAGAGAAATGTAAATGTGAACTGACTGCTGACTTGACCTGTGCAAAGCAAACATGAAAATAACTCAAGAGGGTTCTTAGAAAAATTCCAAGTTTTTGACTGAGTAGCAGCTAAAATAGTTTCCAATTACACATGGGTACATTTATTTAGCTTAATTCAATTCTGAATGTTTATTTTGAAAAGCATCTTTTTCTATGTCTGGGCAGGTTTTGTATGGGGGAAATATACATCAAAACATAGAAATAAAATTCTACAATTATTTACATATGAATAGTATTAAAGCTCATAATAACTTAACAAAATGTGTGTGTGTGTGTATGTGTGTGTGTTAGTGTGAGGAGCATTGAACTAGAAGTTAAGATGCCCAGGATGGAGTCACAATGATATACTTAGCAGCTATGGAAACTTAGGCAAGTTATTTCACTTATTCAATCCTGAAAGTACTCCTTGATGGACAGGGCAATAGCTCCTATTACTGCCTAGATGGGTTATTATGAGAGAGATCAAATTATAATAACAGGTAAATGTTTTATCAAATGCCATTATGTTTTAAATAAGCCTCAGCATTGTGTTAATTCACTCTTGTATTACACAAGTTAGTTATTCTTGAAACTTGGGAAAGTATAAGACCCTTCATAGTTGGCCTAATTAATCAGTATATACCTACAAACCATAGAGCATTTCAGTATAACCAAACCTGACACTTGTCAATCAATGTGAAAATTACCTTAATGTGTTTACCAACAATATCTATTGGTAGCATTTGCTTGCTGAAATTAATAAACAGAAGAATTCACTGATAGATACTTAAAATACTTTTATATTATGTGATTCAGAAAGAACATCCTACAAATCGGCCATCCTTTATGTGAGATTCTTAAACATAAAATACAATCTGTAGTGATGCAATATTATACAATTATTCTTGTTGAATAACCTCTTTCCAAAAGCACAATAAGGAGAAACTCAGCATGAATTTATATAACACTCATTATTCAAGGGTGCCAACATGAACAGTCAATTCTAGAATACCTTCATGGCAACAGGGAGTAAGCACTACTGGCCTTAGTATCATGGGAATTTGTCCCTCCATCCTTCACAACTCGTAGGGTGGGACACTGCAATAACACTCAAGAGTTTCATCCAAGGTTGTCTAACAAATCCTTATTGTTATGAGATCAGACCTCAACAGAAAGTCTGTACTTTCAAATTTTATCCCTTTACATTAGCAAGGATTAAGATGAAAATATCAGTTGGG
Organism: Tolypeutes matacus; assembly: GCA_026826555.1. NCBI lineage: Eukaryota > Metazoa > Chordata > Mammalia > Cingulata > Chlamyphoridae > Tolypeutes > Tolypeutes matacus. Next base: position 37,319,777 of record JAKSZT010053887.1, read on the forward strand.
ACTATGTCAAGAAAACTGGATGTTTAATCCCAGTCAGATTATTTTTAAGCTGTTCTATGACTTTTGGACAATTTTTTTTTTTTTTTTTTTACTTGTACTGATGTCTTTATTATATTAAAATTTTAAGAATTACTTTAATGTAGCTATGGTTTAAAGTGAATGCATATATTATATATGTGTGTATATATTATATATTTCATTTATATCTTAATTTTTTATGATGAATTTTTTTTTTGTTTGATAGTATTTTTATTTTTATTTATTTATTTTTTTTTTGGAAATTTATTTTTATTTTTTTTTATATATATATACATATAGTAGTCTATGGTTGGTGGCAAGACTTTTGGACAATTTAACTCCATTTCTTCACTTCAGTCTCTTTATTAATAAAATTAGTTGGTTCGATTAGGTGATCTCTAAATTCTCATCAGGTTCCAATATTCTTAATTCACTTTGGAATTGGAGAATAAAAGTTGATGTCAAGTGTGTACTAGGATGCCAGGCAAAAAGCAAGCAATGAATAAATATTTTTTATTATTATTTCACTTTGGCTGATTGTTTTCTTTCTCTCAAACATTCTGAAATTATCACTGCTTAAACATTTTTATAACATCTTTCAGCTAAGATGTTATGAAATCCTAAAATTAAATTTTCTCTGTCACTTTTCTGAATTGGGAAGTGAAGAATGGTGTACATATTTTTCTTTTGTGTTTCATTTAGGCTTCAGTATGTTTGTGTATAAATTTCAGAGAGAAAAATACCTTCAGAACCAGCAACACTCAATGTGAAAACATAACTCTGCAGAACTATTTAAAGAAATTTCAGGCAGCAAAGACCGTTACAAAACATCAAGCCCATGTCCTCACCTTTGTAGAAACAGCTCAACAATACCCAATACTCAGATTCAGGTATATAATATAATAAAAATGAGTGATGTAATTTATGACTTAATTCATAAACAATGTCTTGAAGGGGGGTACTTTTTTATTACATCTTATTTAATCTGAAATATATATATTACAAATAAAATAAAATAACCAATTGTGGATACATTATTTAAAAAATCCTTCCAGGCACATTTATCTTATTTGATCCTAAAACCAAACTCAATTTTTTATCCAGTGTCCAGAAAGATGCATAAATGAGCATAGGTTGGTGAAATGAAAGACTGGTTAATTAATAAGGTCTCCTAATTAATAAAGAAAATGGAAAAAAATGCCTGATCATGCTTACATATCTTAAAACTAAATCCCATATTCCTTTTTATCTTTAGCATTGACATAGTACCTTCTTTGTCTTTGCTACAAAAATATTACAATATTAGTGTTAATATAGTCTATAAGTTACATTAGTTGCATTTTCCCATATATTGCCATATTCTTAACACCTTGTAATAGAGGCTCATTCTCGTATTTGTATTATTAAGCACAATCCTCATCTACCACTTAAATCACTATGTTATACAGTCCCTAGATTAGCCTCTAGCTGTTTTTTGATTAACATTAACCTTCCCAAAATACCCCTTTCAGCCACTATCACATTTATAAAGCAGCAGTGTTAGTTATACTCATTTTAATGTGTTACCATCAACTCTACCCATTCCCACATGTTATTCAAAAGGACTAAAAGTTTTATGGATACATTTTTCCTTTCAAAAATATTTAGGAAATTAAGTTAAAATCCTACCTACATGCATGGTTATGGTTGCTCATCAACTACAAAATTTTATTGAGCATACATTGTATATATTTTTTAAAAGTCTGGCAGTAGGAGAGGTATGAAAGGTTCAAAAAGCACTGCCTCTTCTCATGAGTCTGGGGAGACAGAGTAGTGTATGTTTGTTCATACACACACACACACACACACACATACCATAAGAGAACTATGAAGTGCAAGCTTGCATGAAACTATTCATGCAATATGAGATGATAAAAAGGAAATATCAGTGAAGGAGCATTTTTAAGGAAATCTCCATTTGAAAAAGATGTATTATGGATTGAATTGTGGCCCCTAAAAAGATGTGTTCAAGTCCTAACCCCTGGTCTAGTTAATGTAACCCTATTTGGAAATAAGATCTGTGAAAATGTTATTGGTTAAGATGAGGCCCAAATGGATTCAGGTGGGTCCTAAAATGATATGACTGCTGTCCTCATAAGAAGTGGAAATTTGCACCCAGGCAGAAAAGATGAAAGACGATCATGTGACAGAAATAGAGACTGAGTTATCCCACAAGCCAAAGAATGTCATGGGTTGCCAAACAAGCCAACCCCAGAATCTTACAGATTTCAGAGGAAGTATGGTCCTGATGATGCCTTGACTCAGATTTCCAGCCTCCAGAACTCTGAGACACAAAATCTCTGTTATTTTAAGCCACACAGTTTCTGGTACTTTGTTAGTGTAACCCTAGGAAACTAAGACAAGATAGAACTTGAATTCAGATATGAATGAGGGCCAGGATTTGGGTAGGCAGAAAAGATAACAGAAGGACATTTTTGGGAAATACAAAGAGAATATGATTAAACTATTTGGTGTCCAGCCTGAGCAAAGGAACTCTTTTGAATCAGAGGGTGTAGAAAACATATTGAACAGTAAGGAGATATCAGAGGCTCATTACTGCTAGATAAAGGGCTTGATCCAAATTACAATATGGCGTGGAGAATGTGGGGATATTGTATTCAAAATAAAATATGGCAATACTCTGAAGGCTGAAACAACTCTGGAACAAAGCTAGTGTCAAGGAAACTAGTTAGGAGTCTCTTACAGCAATTTCAGTCCACCCCCTCTCAATCTGAAGCAGAGCATGCATCACCATCCCCAAATCCTCAAGACTGAGGAATGAACAAACATAAAGGGGGAATGCAACCATGGACCAAAGTAAACTTATTATTAGTGTAGTAAAAGAAGGACTTGTAACATTGATATAAAGATAGTGATTATCAGAGGTTCTGAGGGAGGGGGAGGGAAGAATAGGTAGAACAGAGGGCATTTTTAGGGCACTGGAATTGTTCTGCATGATTTTGTAATGATGGGTACTGGCCATTATACCTTTGTCAAAACCTATAAAAGTGCAGGGTGCAAAATGTAAACCATAATATATACCACTGACCATGTTTAGCAGCAATGTGTCAATATTTGTTCATCAGTTATAACAAATGTAGCATACTCATATAAGATGTTATTAATGGGAGAAAATGTGAGAGGGGGAGGGTGGGGTATGTGGAAATCCCCTCTATTTTCTATGTAACTTTTCCGTAATCTAAAACTTCTTTAAAAAGTAAGTTGAGGAAAAAAGAAACCTCAGTCCAAAATGGTCCAAAATGAGACTATAGAAAACAAATCATACTTTTTAGATGTGTCTCGTACGTGAAACATGCCATTTTAAGAGAAACGTTGCTGGCATTTAATTGCAGAACTGTTGCAGACAGTAAAATAGAAAGAACCATCCAAGTTCATCCCAGTGTATGTACCTTGAGAGACTGAGGGAAAAAAGAGGGAAATAAAGTCTTTAGGAATAAGAGCTAATTTGGGATAGGTGTTGGGACAGAAGAGATGAAAGGATTATGGATGATGAGTTTGAATCTTAATGTTGCAAATATAGAAATATTTGGTGAATGTATTTGGGAACTATCTATTTTAAATCATGAAAGTAGATATGTTCTATATGAAAATAGTTATGTTGTTGGTTTATACATTTTCTAAGGTTACAGGCACTTAGAGAAGATGATGAAGTTATAAGTCTTCTCCCCAGATAAAAGAAATACTCATACTAAATTACATATAATTTTGTATATAATTTCAATGGGTGTTCAAGCCCCATTGTTATCTAAATCCCAGGGTAGCAAATCTTGCTTTGGAAATAACAGTTGAAAAAATGATCGTGTCTATTCATTATTTTGCATATATTATATACTAAATATTCTTTTAATATTTTGCATACATTGTTTGCATACACATTAATGTATGAATATTCTCCATAATAATCAATGGGGTAGGAATTCTTTTATTCTTTTGTGGAAAAATTTCCAAAGAGCAGGGAAAAAATAAGGTAAGATGAGGGTTTTTGCGTCTGAGCCTTTGTACATCTTTACCTTCTTCTCTTTTCATTCCTAACTTTCCTTGAAAAATATTGTTGAATTGTAATTATATGACAAGAACTGTGGTAAGGACACCAACGTCAATGAGACAGGTTTTTATGTGCCCTTATGGAGGTTGGATAATTCTTACTCTTCCTTAGATAAGCTTAAAGATCTAAACCCCTGCAAAGGCTTCGGAGAACCCACTTTGCTGGGACCTACAATTCCCCCATTATTGTCTTACCTCTCCATGCTGTAAACCTGTTTACTTGTCTTTGCTTGCTAGTGAATTGCAAGCTCTGTGAGGATATGGGCAATATCTGTTGGGTTTACCCTTAACCCCAGTAGTTATCACTAAACTGGACAAAGCAGTAATTCAGTAAATAAGTTAACAAAGTGTAGAATTTAGATAACAAAATTGAGAAACAGACAAATGATACTAAATGCTAGCCAGAGAGATGCTAAGGATATGGTATTTCACAGATATAAGGAACGCCAAAAAGTCAAATCAATGAAGAACTGAAAAAACATGCCAGAAATTAGGAATCCAAAGAGCCTCCGACATCACTAGAGTTTGGAAGTTCTTAGAGATTCAAACCATAAAGGGGCTGGAATTTCACATGTAATTCATTAGAATACAACACAGGGGTTTAATCCCAAAGCAAATATCTCTTGAACTGGGGGGCGGGGGGAAGGGTGAGGGGTGGAGTTAGCTAACAGAAGCTCCCAGAGCTCTAAAGTTAAATTTGTGTTTAGTAAAGTTCTTTCTCTGGATCTCAGTTTCCTCATTAGTAAGATGTGGGCAGATGATGGGAGTGTGCACTGAAATACATGAATAGATAGTACAAGACATGTGAACAATAATTCTAAAAGTCTGTGTTTCCATGGTCTACACGTTTGTTTTTGAGGCAGAAGAGGATTATCACTGTATTCTATTAGAGAGATGGTAATATGGGGGTTATAGTGGATAACCGGGTCTAATTAATAGCATATTTATTCATCTTTGTACTACGAATTTCCAGCACAAATATCATGTTATTTTCTAACTGAAAATAAAATGATAAATAGATTTGAATCGGAATGAGAGTAGTTTAGTAGAAAAGCACATGGACTCTGAATACCAACTGTCTAGAGTTGAGTCCTAGCTCTTTTACCTATTAGCTGTGTGACCCTAGGCAAGTACTTAAGCACTCATTATGTCAATTTCTTCAAGAGATATATAGAATGATAATACCTGCCTAATGTGCATTTCATAAATCTCACATAAATCAATACCTATGAAGGACTAAGAACAGTATCTGGCACATAATAGGGTCCCATGAATCTTGATTGTTATCACTAATGAGGAAGAATAACAAAATGAGTTGCATAACAATTATATCAGTCACAGTTCCAGGCATTTTAAAATAAATTATATCATTTAATTCCAGTTGTAAACAGGTTGCAGACCAGAAGTCTAACATCTAAGTCTTCTCTCATATCCCTATTTCTGCATATCTCAGTGATTCATTCACCTGAGCATGTGTGGGGTTTTACTGGGTATCAACTCAATTCTAAGTAGTACTTGAATCTTATGTTTAGTATTATGAGAAGAGTGTCAGAAAAAGAAATTAAGAAGATTCATCATTTATCTATATAGTATTTCCCATGTTTTTTTCTGTTAATTCAGTAGCACATTTGACATTTCTATAACTGATTAACAACCTAGTTGAAATGACAACTCAGTGCATTATCCCACTGAATGGATAATTGAAGTGAATGCCTTCTTTCCATGAGTAGCACTGAGAGTCTAGGATACTATTTCAAGGTTAAAGTTTTTCTCACATTAGCTAATTCTGGTCCAATTGGATTTCATATTGTCTATGTCTAAGCTTATAAACAACTTAGGACTTACATTTTTACCTAACTATCCAACACAAATAACATCTGCTCTTTTAAATCCATGTCTGAGACTTCCACTTTTTATTATTAATAATAAATTATTGATACAATTATGCTCTATAACCCTGAAAATAAAACTATCTTGGGTTGTATAAAAAATAAAGTAAGGTTGGAGCAGGACAGAAACGTTTTTATTTTTTCCCGACTTTTCTTCTGTCTTTGATCTACTTCTGTCATGGTTAATTTCAAGTGTTAGTTTGGTTCAGTTATGATGTCCAGTTGTTTGGTCAAGCAACCACTGGCCTCTTTGTTACTGTGAGGTATTTCATAGATGAATTTAAATCATTATTCAGTTAATTGCACCTACAGCTCATTATAGTGATTATCAACAAAGGAGCCTGGCTTCAGCCATGAGAGATGTCTCCTCATCCAATCAGTCATAGAGTTTAAAGAGAGAAGTGAGGATTACTGAGCACTAATAGATTCTATTTGTACTTCTGCCAATCAGCTTCTCCTGGGGAATTCAACTTCACTGTCACAGAATTTCCTATTTGCAGCCTTCCCTATGGAATTTGGATTTGCCAGTCCCCATGGTCATTTGAGCCAATTTCTATAATAATCTCTAAGGATTTACAAATATATATTCTGTCAGTTCTATTTCTTTGGAGAACCCTAATACACTCCCAAAATGATTGTTTCATGTAAAGAACTGTACATCAACCTCAAACAAACATTTAGAATTTAAGTGCCAAAACTGAGAACCTGTCTGCCTCATAGCAATGATTACAGGAAAAAAAAAAAAAAAAAAGGATTGGACAATATGAACGTTATTTCTCATTACTCTGGCAGTTCTGAGTGTAATGTTCCTTTAATTATTGACATTGGTTTTGCACAGTGCAGTTTAAAGTAAAATAGTTATGTTTATTTTGTCTTCATAAAAATCCTATAAACAGGTGTCATTTTTTCCCCAATCAAGAGACCATGAAACTGAGGAGCACATAAGTGAGTCAGGTCTAATTCTCTGCAAGCCCTGCCATCCCACCTCCTGGTCATGTCCTACTGATCCAAACACTGCTTTCCTCTCACTAGTCTATGTTTATTTTACTTCTGTCATCTGGGTTTCCAGCAAATGTCTTTAGTCGTGTGTTAACAATGCAGACTGGAATGAGACCACTGAATTCAGCTGCACTGGCTCTCAACAAAATAATGACATCAACTCTTCATTGGTCTATACATTTCTTTAACACCTTTCATTTCAGACTAAATTCAATTTTATTTCTTTTCCCCAAAACCAAAGGAACGGACAACTGTTCTTTGCACTGATGCCACAGGGTTATGAACCAATCACTACATACAGGATGTAAATTTTCAGTAGATTTGACAGTGGGATATCTAATCATGTGCACCTGGCACTATAGACAGCTTTAGAGACCCAAGCTTCTGGTTAGGGACAGAAATGGCTAAATTCATATATGTCAGTGGTTCTAAATCTTGCTGTACTTTAGAATCACCTGCAAAGCTTTTGGAAAAAATATCAGTGCCCAGGGTCCTCCCCCAGAGATTCTTATTTAATTTTGATCTGGCATGCTGCATGAACACTGGGACTTTTAAAATAACACCTGAATGATTCTAATGTGCAGCAAGGGTTGAGAATCACTAACTAAAGCCATAACCTGGAGGAGGGCTTCTCAAAACTGGACATGCATTAAGTTTTTTAAAATACTGTGATAAAGACTCCATCCCAGACCCAATGAAATCAGGATCTCCTTAAATAGGGTCCAGGAACTGGCATTGTCTTAAAGCTCTACAGGTAATTTTGATCTGCAGGCAAGTTTGGGAATCATTGCTCTAGAAATCCTTACAACTCAGTATGTGGGCTATAAATTAGCATTAAAAAACTAGCATCTGGAAGCTTACTGGCCTTGAAGAGATTTAGACTCCAGGCCAGACCTACTGAATCAGAATCTGCATTTTAACAAGATCTCCAAGTGATTGGCAAGCACAATAAGCTTGAGAAGCTCTGTTCTGGATTGCCTTAGACCACAGGGCAGTGTTAGCTTTGCCCAATTGACCCCTTTCTTCTTCTCATTTGACTCTCTTCTCAAGTTCTTGTGAAAATGTACTCCTGGATAGGGTCATTGGAGTAAATAGCTTACCCTGTATGCCTAATTGCCACACCATAAAAAAATGATTGCTTTCACCTAATTATCATCAAGCAGCTTTCTACTAAGCTGACTCCTGACTTGGACTTCAAGATTCTTTATAATCTGAACTGATACCACCTCTTTCTTGCCAGCCTTCATCAACTATTCCCACCCTACCTGTTTTAGAGCTAAGCTGCCAAGCGCTGATACCGTAAAATGCATTGGCTTTAACTATAGGATTTTTTTAGTTTAAAAGCTTAGTTTTGAAGCCAGGAAAATGTCAAAATCAAGGCAATGGCTTCTTCCTGAAGACAGGCTGTCAGCAATCCTGAAACTCCTCCGTCACATGGCAAGGCACATGGTGGCATCTGCTGGTCTCTCCCTTCTTTTCCAGGTTTCGTTGCTTTCAGCTTCTTGCTTCAATGGCTTTCTCTCTCTTTGTCTGAATTTCATTTTCTTATAAAGGACCCTAGTAAGAGTTTTAAGACACACTCTGAAAGAGGCAGGTCACATTTTAACATAAGATCTTACTCACCAGAAGATCATGCTTCCAATGGGTCCACACCCACATGAATGGATTAACTTTAAAATCATACTTTTCTAGGGTAAATATAGTTTCAAACCACCACACTACCCTCTACCCAATTATGGAATGCTGTGTTGTCTCAAGCATGATACATAACTCATACAGAAGTGGAACACTTCATATAAATAATAACTCGCAGGAGAAAAATTTAATGAAACTTTATTATCGGCCGGGGAGTGCTCCTTAGTAAGAGTTGCGCCTAAAATCTGGAGGCTGCAGCCTTTATAGACTTTCTTCCTGCACGCCAAACTTTCCCGTGCATGCCAAGAGACAGGATTGGTAGGTTTAACATATACATGTCTATATAGGGTTCTGAGCAAAGCAAGCAAGCAGAGTTACAGAAGCAGATATTTGCTGTTAGTATCTCGGAAGGGTGGGGTATGACTGACCTTTTCCCAGCACGAGTGGTGCCATTCCCCCATTAAGCCCGCCATTTGCCATTAAGCCCGGATGGGTGCCCGGGTTTTTAATGACCACACATATTTTATAAGCTTGGGGTTCCTGTTGGGGAAAATTGGTGTGGTTTTGTTTCCTTTTCACTACTTATGTGTCCATCTCTACCTAACATGCTTTCATGTTCAAGTATATCCCTTAAGGTCTGGTTAATGCTATTGCTCCATAAACATTTCTCTGATTCTGGCCCTATCCCCAGGTGGTAATAATTTCTCCTGCCAGCAAATATTCATAGAATCCTACCTGTACCTCCATTGTGGCCCATTTTACATTCTTCTTCATGTCAGTTTTCCAGGCTTGTTTATATCCTCAATTAAATGATAGGTTATGTTAGGAAAGAATCTGTGAGCAATTCACTTGTATAAAATCTGCAGGGAGAGGGGCCAAGATGGTGTTAGTATAGGAGGGCACACACTGCAAGCTCCCAGAAGAAGGCGGATTGTGGACGGGGTCCTGCCCAGGGGTCTGTGCTGTGCACACGTGGAGTGAGAAGCTTGGGACAACTATCTGCGTGGATCAATGGCGTGGACAGAACGGTAGAGATTCGTGAGTTTTAAGGCTGCCGGGGCTGGTTGGCACAGACGGCTGAGCCCCGCGGTTAGGGAGAAAAAAATAAAATAAAATAAAACAGCCACTTGGAGCCGTGAACAGGGGGAGAAAGTTTATTTTCTGGGGATCTGGCTGCCTGGTGCCCCTTGGACCTTGTGTGAAAAGAACAACCGAGCTAATCGGCACCCGGTGAACTGGAGGGGGGATTCTGGTCAGGGGACGGAGCTGATTTCCCTAGCGACCCAGGGATAAGACCCAGGCTGCTGCGGAGCCAGGAAGAAGGGACACTTCCCAAAAGAGGGAGAGTTCTGTGGGAGGACAGGGAAGGGTATTTTTTATTTTTAGACATTGATCTGGCTGCCTGCACCACCCCATAGTTTTGGGGAGCAGATAAGCAGACCTGAAGCAGCATCAGGCTGAGAGCAGACGCAAATCTGCACTCAAACGGATTTACTTAGCAACCCGGTGACACTCGAGCTCAGGTCCAGAAGGGGCGGAATCGGCCATCTTTAGCACTCCACACTGACTAACATCAGAGCTACAGCTACCCTGGGGAGTCCAAAAAGTGGGACGTGCTTGATTAATTTCCACGGGTCCAGCTAGGGTCCTTCCATAAGGGGGTTGGTCTAGAGGAGGAATTATTTTGAGTCCTGCATTTTGCTAACAAAATAAAAGTTAAAAAAAAATGAGAAGGTCACTTCAATAAATGAAAAATAAATTCTTTTTAGTTTAGTTTAATAGCTAAAAGCTGCTTCAGGACCTGCATATAGAACCCTGCGGGAAAATTGATTGATAAACACAAGTAGGCAGGAAGGATCCATGTCACCCTAGGGGAATCATTGACCCCCCTTAGCTCTGTTTAACTGTTTGCCTGTGTGGATCTTTGGTTTCTCTCTGTTTCTTTCTGGTCTCTTGCTTTTCTTTCCTCTTTCCTCCCCCCTTTCTTTTTTCTTCCATTTTTTTTTTAATTAGTTGCTGCTAGCTTGTCGCTTCTTTGCTGTGCTTCTTTTTCAGTAATTTCCCACTCGTTGTATATATTGATTCTGTATTACAAACTATCGCTTACCCTTGCTGCATCTTTCTGCCTTCTGTTTTCTGTTGTGGCTCTTAGATACAACATTTTTTCATAGGCCCACAACTTAAGGGTGTCAATTTCTATTCCATTTATTTTGTTTCCTTTTTTATTTTTTTTTATTTTTTATTAGTATTAACTTTTTCCTTTCAGCCCTTTCTTTACTATTTCTCTCCCTCCTCATAATTCTAGCCTTCTAAATCACTATATATATATTTCTCCATTTGTTTTCCCAGTCCATTGTAAGAACTCCATTTTTTTTCCTAGTACTCTACACAAGTTAAATATTCATCTCATTAAGTCTCATTTTGCCCCTCTTTTAACTTTTATCAATATTACTATTATCCTTCTGCCTTCCTTACATCTTTTGATTCCTCTGGCCCTAACCTTTTGCCTTCAAGGGAACATAGAAAGAAGGAAGGAAATAAAATAAGAAGAAAAACTGCCAAAGAGAAAACTTAACTCACACGCAGAACCAACAGATAAATAAAACTCTAGAACATAGAGAAAAGCTAATCAACTGAACAAACCCACCAAGATAATATGATGACCAGAGGGCAACAAAAAAATACAAACAACTCTGAGAAACTGGAAAACATGGACAAGTCCAATGCACAAAATAAAAACCAGGAAACAATGCAGAACATCGAACAACTAATCAAAGCTATCCAAACAAATATCATAGACCAACTTAAAGAACTGAGGAAGAGATTAAGGATATAGAGAAGATACTGGGAAAGCATACTGAAGAAATAGCAAACATGCCTAAAAAGGTAATGGATATGATGGTGAACAATGGCACAAGCCAAGAAATGAAAAAGACGCTGGACTCACATAACAGCAGCTTTGAACAGACAGAGGAAAGAATTAGTGATATGGAAGACAATACAGCTGAAATCAAAGAGATTGTAGAACAGATAGATAAAAAGATAGAAAAAATCCAGCATGGTCTCAGGGAAATAACCTATAATACAAAACACACAAACATACACATTATGGGCATCCCAGAAGGAGAAGAGAAGGGAAAGGGAACAGAAGGAGTGTTGAAGGAAATAATGGCTGAAAACTTCCCAACTCTATTGAAAGAGATGGATGTGCAGATCCAGGAAGCACAGCACACCACAAAGAGTATAAATCCCAACAGGCCAACTCCAAGACATATACTTGTCAAAACGTCCAATGCTCAAGACAAAGAGAAAATACTCAAGGCAGCAAGAGAAAAGAGAACTATCACATACAAGGGAAGCACAATAAGATTAAGTGCTGATTTCTCAACTGAAACCATGGAGGCAAGATGACAGTGGTATGACATAGTCAAAATACTAAAAGAAAAAAACTTCCAGCCACGAATTCTCTATCCAGCAAAAATGGCATTCAAAAATGATGGAGAGTCTAAATATTCACAGATAAAGAGAAATTAAAAGAGTATGTCATTAAGAAACCAGCACTTCAATAAATACTAAAGGAATCTCTACAAGTTGAAAGGAAAAAACAAGGGAGAGAGAGTTGGAGGAGAGTTTAAAAACAACTGAAAAGACATAAAGAGAAATAAAACAACATATGACATACATTAACCCAAAGAAAAAATGGCTGAAGTAAGAAATTCTCTATGAGTAATAACACTGAATGTTATTGGATTAAATTCACCAATCAAAAGACAGAGATTGGCAGAATGGATAAGAAAATATGATCCATCTATATGCTGTCTACAGATGTAGGGATTCAAGGAGGCTGAAAGTGAATGGCTGGAAAACCATTTTAAAAGCTAACAATAGCCAAAAAAGGGCAGGAGTAGCTATTCTAATATCAGACAAAATAGACTTTAAATGCAAAACTATTGTAAGAGACAAAGATGGACACTACATATTAGTGAAAGGAGTAATCTCTCCAGAAGAGAGAACAATCATCAACATTTACGCACCTAATCGGGGTGCCTCAAAACACATGCGGCAAACTCTGGAAAAATTAAGAGAGAAATAAATGCCTCTACAATTATAGCAAGGGACTCCAACACACCACTATCATCATTAGACAGAACTTCTAAACAGAGAATCAATAAAGAAACTAAGGCACTCAACAATACATTAGAAGACCTGGACTTAATAGACATATACAAAACATTACACCCAAATACAGCGGGATTTACATTCTTCTCGAATGCACATGGAACATACTCCAAAATAGACCACATGCTAGGCCACAGAACAACACTCAATGAATTCAGAAAGACTGAGATTATACAAAGTAATTTTTCTGACCACAACGGAATGAAATTGGAAAATCACTAAGGGCCAGAGAAACAGGTAAGGCACAAATATATGGAAGTTAAACAGCACACTCTTAGACAAACAGTGCGTCAAAGAGGAAATATCAAAAGAAATCAGTAACTACCTTGAAACTAATGAAAATGACAACACAACATATCAAAACCTATGGGATGCAGCGAAAGCAGTCCTAGAGAGAAGTTCATAGCCATAAATTCATATATTAAAAAAGAAGAGAGAGCTAAAAATGAAGGCTTAACTGCACACTTGGAGGAATTGGAAAAACAACAACAAACTAAACCTAAAGGAAGTAGAAAGAAGGAAATAACAAAGATTAGAACAGAACTAAATGAAATAGAGAATAAGAAAGCACCGGAAACAATAAACAAAACCAAAAGTTGGTTCTTCGAGAATATCAATAAAATTGACAAACCCTTAGCCAGACTAACAAAGAAAAAGAGAGAACAGATACAAATACATAAAATAAGGAATGAGCAAGGTGATATCACTACTGACCCCACATAAATAAAGAGTATCATAAGAGGATACTTTGAAAAATTATATGCCAACAAGAATGAAATTTAGAGGAAATGGACACGTTTCTAGAAACCCACAAACAGCCAACATTGATGAAAGAAGAAATAGATGAACTCAACAGTCCAATTACAAGTAAAGAGATACTTAGTCATCAAAAACCTCCCAACTAAGAAGAGTCCAGGACCAGATGGCTTCACAGCTGAATTATACCAAACATTCTGGAAAGAGCTAACACCAATTCTACTTAAGCTCTTCCAAAAAATAGAAGTAGAAGGAATATTGCCTAACTCATGTTGATGCCAACATTACCTTAATACCAAAACCAAATAAAGATACCACAAGAAAGGAAAATTACAGACCAATTTCTTTAATGAACCTAGATGCTAAAATCCTTAACAAAATACTTGCTAATCACATTCAACAACATATCAAAAGGATTATACACCATGACCAAGTGGGTTTCATCCCGGGTATGCAAGGATGGTTCAATATAAGAAAATCAATCAATGTAATACACCACATAAACAGATTGAAAGAAAAAAATCACATGATCATCTCTATAGATGCAGAAAAAGCATTGGAAAAAACACAGCACTCTTTCCTCATAAAAACACTACAAAAGATAGGAATAGATGGAAACATTCTGAATATGATAAAGGATATATATAAAAAACCCAAAGCTAACATCATTTTCAGCAGTGAAATCCTAAAAGCCTTCCCTCTGAGATCGGGAACAAGATAAGGATGCCCACTATCACCACTCCTATTTAACAATGTCTTAGAAGTACTCACGCGAGCAATGAGACAAGGAAAGGACATAAAAGGCATCCAGATTGGAAAAGAAGACGTAAAAATTTCATTATTTGCAGATGACATGATCCTATACATAGAAAGCCCAGAGAAATCTACAACAAGGCTTCTAGAACTTATAAAGGAGTTCAGTAATGTTGAAGGCTAGAAGATAAATGCTCAACAATCAGTAGCATTTCTATACACCAATAACGAGCAAACTGAGGAGTAAATCAGGAAAAAAAATACCATATACAATAGTAACTAAAAGAATCAGATACCTAGGAATAAATTTAACTAAAGATGTAAAGGACTTATATACAGAAAACTACACAACACTGTTAAAAGAAATCAAGGAAGACTTAAATAAATGGAAAAATATTCCCTGTTCATGGATAGGAAGACTAAACATCATCAAGATGTCTATCCTACCCAAACTAATCTACAGATTTAATGCAATCCCAATAAAAGTCAACACTGTATTTTTTAAGGAACTGGAAAAGCTAACCACAAAATATATTTGGAGAGGCAAGAGGCCCCAAATGGCCAAAGACATATTGAAAAAGAAAAATGAAGTTGGAGGTATCACACTACCTGACTTTAAAACATACTACAAAGCTACAGTGATCAAAACTGCATGATATTGGCACAAAGATAGACCTACTGACCAGTGGAATCGAATTGAGAGTTCTGATATAGATCCTCACATATACAGTCATCTGATATTTGATGAGGCCACGAAGCCCACTCAGTTGGGAGAGAATGGCCTCTTTAACAAGTGGTTCTTGGAGAACTGGATATCCATATCCAAAAGAATGAAAGAAGAATACCATCTCACGCCTTATACAAAAATCAACTCAAGATGGATCAAAGATCTAAATACAAGATCCAAAACCATAAAGACCTTGGAAGATAATGTAGGGAAGCATCTACAGGACCTTGTAATAGGAAATGGTTTCATGAACTTCACAGCCAAAGTACGAGCAGCAAGAGAAAAAACAGATAAATGGGATCTCATCAAAATTAAAAACTTTTGCACCTCAAAGGATGTTATTAAGAAAATAAAAAGGCAGCCTACAATATGGGAAAAAATATTTGGCAACCATATATCTGATAGGAGCCTTATATCCTGCATATATAAAGAAATTCTACACCTTGAAAATAAAAGGACAAACAACCCATTTAAAAAATGGGAAGTGACCTGAAAAGACACTTCCCCAAGGAAGAAATACAAATGGCTAAAAAGCACATGAAAAAATGTTCAATATCGCTTGCTATCAGGGAAATGCAAATCAAAACTACAATGAGATACCATCTTACACCCATCAGAATGGCAGCTATTAAAAAAACAGGAGACACTAAATGTTGGAGAGGATGTGGAGGAATAGGAACCCTCATCCACTGCTGGTGGGACTGTGGTATAATCCAGCTACTGTGGAGGGCAGTTTGGCGGTTCCTCAGAAAACTAACAATAGATCTTCCGTATGATCCAGCAATTCCACTGCTGGGTATATACCCAGAAAAACTGAAAGCAAAGACACAAACAGATATATGCACACCAATGTTCATAGCGGCATTGTTCACCATTGCCAAAAGTTGGAATCAGCCCCAGTGCCCATCAACAGATGAATGGATAAGCAAAATGTGGTACATACATACAATGGAATATTACTCAGCTGTAAGAAGGAACAAAGTGCTAACATATGGAATAACGTGGATGAATCTTGAAGACCTTATGTTGAGTGAAGCAAGCCAGGCACTGAAGGATGAACAATATATGACCTCACTGATCTGAACTGAGGAAAGTGAGCAGTCTCTGAGAGCCATTGTCTGAAAGATAGGTTAACAAGTGAGAGTAAGAGAAGAGCATGCTTTGAGCCATCACCCATGTGTACATAATCTATGGTAAAGGGATAGAGTGTGGTTGCATATTGGGGCATGGGGCAGATGAGTGGTGGTGTTCCTAGGTTTGGTGGTGCAGCACTGGTGGGTGGGTGGATTAGGAAGTGAAGGTTCAGATTCCCAGGGAATGTAACTGTGAATCTTGACATTCCATGGGTCGGGATAGGACGGTATCATGGGCCCTGGGGGGCTGGAGGGAAGGGAACAGTCAAGATCTAATGGGGTGTTTGGTGGTCATGGGGAAGGTTTTTCATTACCTTACAGTAATGGACACAGGACATGGTAAATATCATCAAAATTATTAAACTGTATCATCTAAATTGTAAACTATACTGTAAATCATTGACAATGTTTAGTTGCTATATTTTGCTATCTGTATAACAGTTATAACAATGCTAACATCCAAAAAAAAAGGGGGGGGGGTTAATATGGGGTGGGGAAGGGGGGGTGGTTTGGTATCTGGGAGTCTCCGGCACTCCATGTGTGACTTTGCTGTGGTCTATATCTTCTTTGAAAATTAAATGAAAAATTGGGAGACAATGGGGATTGAGAAGGGAAAGTTGTCACGGCACACCGGACATCCGATAACACAGTGATAAAAGTAAGGAAAAAAAGGAAAAGAGAAAGGAAAAAAAAAAAAGAAGAATAAATATATATATATATATATTTTTAAAGGCATTTCCTTTGCTTTTTTTGCCCATTTTTTTGAATGTCCCAATCCGCTAATTATATTTTGTTTTGTTTTTTGTTTGATTATTTTTTTTTCTTCTCTCTCTTTTTTTTTCTTTTTTCCCTGAGTTTCCTTATGTTTGTCTCTTGCATTTAAGCTTATCATAGTTGTTTCTTTTTCCTCGTAAGTGTATTTGAATATTTTATGGACTACATGTTCATGGAGGATATGGATCACAGAAGGGTTACAATGGGTACTGCAGGAGATTAATGGTGGGGGTTGTCTGGGAGGGGGGATTCATGGGAATTTGTTCATCCAAATATATATGAAAGATATACAAAATCATTCAAAAGATCAAAAGATGGGGCATGGTCACGATGGGTGGACAATCACAAATAAATGAGGGAATCTGAATTCCTAGCCTGGAGAGCTCTGCCACAATCTCCAAGGGAGCAGCAATAGTCCTCTGAGTGCAGGGACAGTGTCTGTCAAAAAAGGATGGCCCACTGATGTGTTCTTTTTATTGATGACTACCCTTGTGAGGCTAAGTGTGACTTAGCCTGTAGTTGTGGGGTGCCTAAGGGTTGCCAACTGAAAGCCTCCTTGTTGCTCAAATGTGGCCTCTCTCTAAGCCAAACTCAGCATATGATTGATTACCTTCCCCCCAATGTGGGACAGGACTCCCGGGGATGAGCCTTCCTGGCAACGAGGGATTAATACCAAGTGCCAACTGGCAACACAACTGGAAAAAGACCTTGCATAAAAGGGGGGAAAGGTAAAGACAAATGAGTTCAAGTGGCTAAGAGACTTCAAAGAGAGTCGGGAGGTCATCCCAGAGGTAACTCTTACGCACACCTCAGTAGGAGCTCGTAGAACATCTAAGTGCCTATCACCCCACACAGAGAGGCTCCTGAGAGCTCTGGAGACACCCAGGTCCTATATAAGGGGGGATAGCCCCAGAGACTGATGCCTTATCAGTGGGCTCTATTTTGGAATCTGTGCTCCTGAGAGTGACAGAATTGGACTCAAATAAGTCCTCCCTGCACATGGTTCATCAGTCCCTTGTATTCAAACCTATATGTGATGCTGAAGTTTTTAGGTATACTTCCAGATACTGGAGCCTCTGGCCTACCTATGTGCCAGGTGTGCGTGGAATCTCGGTGGAGCTGCAACTCCTACCCTACAGCTCAATGGCCTCATCCAAGTCACCTGGCGAGGAGACAACGATGGGCAACGGCCATCCCAGGAAATGGAGAGGGCCTGCATTTGCAGGCAGGATCATCACACCCACCATATACATGGGATATAAGCCCTCTCTCACTTGGAGGTGGATTGGACATCACCATCCCAGTCCCCTCAGGATTGGGGGAAGAACTATGGACTAGACTGGACTTGATGGTATTCTGTTGTACACATATGGTGATTCTAGCAATGGAAGAAATTATAACAATGAGGTGGAGCCAGTGGCCACTTGACACTTTTGGGGCAGGGAGGGGACGAGCAGTTGAAATACAGGGGCTTCTTTGGGATTTGGAGCTTGTCCTGAGTACCACTGTGGCAACGGATGTAGGCCATTTTAAATCAGCACACACCACTCAGAACTGTGTGGGAGAGAGTGTGGTCTACGATGTGAACTGTGGTCTAGAGTTGGCAGCAAGGCCCCAGGATGTGTAAGTCCATTGAGGGTGGTGGGCCACACTTGTGGGAGATGTTTGTGTGGGATGTGGTGGGAGGTGTGGGAGGTGGGCAACATGGGAATCCCAGTGGGTTCCGTGTAATATTTTAGGTAATCTAAGCACCTCTTAAAATATATTTATATATATATAAATAACATTTTTGTAAGCAAATGCACATATATGCATATATATTTATATATCATTTTACAAATATTGGTATGTATTGTGAAAAATTTGATTTTTACCCACAATAAAAAATAAATAAATTTTAAAAAAAGAGAGATATTAGGCAATTAAAAAAAAAATCTGCAGGACCTTTCTAAGAGTCATGTAGGTAGTTTTTGTCTTTCTTCTTAAAATTTTTTAATGCTTAGGCAATTCAAACTAGTCTTAGTATAAGGTGATTTGCCTTTCTCTCTGAACTTAAAAAGCTTTGGCTTCTCTCTGCTCAAAAACTCTCTGCCCTGTCTAGTGTTTCACAAACTGTGGTCCTTGGAACACCAACTTTTCAGACTGTGAACTATGAATCTCTAAGGAATATATTGTATGGGGAGGTCTGGAAACCTCATTTACCCAAGCATCATTTTTAAGGATCTTTTCACAGTCTTCATTTGCCCCACCTGACACACTTGGGGATATTTTAAATAATATTTTACTAATAATGTATATGTTTTTTATATTATAGCAATAGATAAAAAGATAACATTAGGACTATTCAGGCTTCCAATACTTACCTATATACAATCAACATTTCTTCCCTTCAATGAGGAACTTGGGAGTCCTGGCTGAAACAGAATACCACAATGGTATGAATCTCAAGAAAAGTTGGGGAGCAGACATCAGGGAAAAAAACAAGCAAAGAAAAACAAAAAAAAACACTGTTTTTAATGCTAGAGAAACTTCTGTGTTATAGGTTAACTAAGGATCCTAAGCAAACTACCAGTTCTGAGTAATAAGGAAGAACTTATTGAGTTCAAATCATTCTAAGAAAAATTTGCACTAATGACGATCTTGGATGTAGTCTATTCTATTCTGCTTCCTTGAAAAATATTTTTAAAAAGGGGAATAAGAAAACAAAAGGGAGCAATTGGGAAAATAACTTTGTTACCCCCAAAGCTTTAGAAGCTTCAATTATTTTGAGAAACAACAAAGTAAACCACAGAACTGTCTATAACAAATCATACTAAATAATATCTTAGAAAGCATTGGAATAAATGTCAATGTTGACTGGCTATTAGCAAAAATATTTCTGACCAATTGCTCTAAAATTACTTTTATAGATATGACTGGGATTTTCCATACCATTTTATTAATGTTGAGGAAGCCAAAAGAACAAGACATAGTGATGTAGACACCATTTATTTATTATTTCCCAGTAAAGACAATTCCCTGTTAAAATTAATGATAAAGCATCCAACCATTTCCTATTGTTGTCTTTAGAATGGAAGGTTAAATGGAATGAAGAAGATAAGTAACTTATAAGAAAAAGATGCCAGGTGTATTATTTCATGTCTTTCTAATATCTATATTTATCTCTGTTGATTCCATACTCCAGACAACCCCAATAATTATGTTCTTTCTTTCCTGCCTCCCACAAAAGAATTAAAAAAATATTTCTAGAGTGTTTATTGTTGGTAGTTCCAGAAACACATGAACTAAAATTATAGAATTTTTTGCAATAGAAAAGTTTCACAATGACCAACTTTGTGTCTTTTCAAGTTGTTTTTGTTTTTGTTTTTTGCAAAATTAAAGCCACACTGCCTCTATGTCATTGGTTGCAGTGACACTGAAAAATCTCACCTATACCATTCTGAAAGAAGAAAACTTTTCCCAGCCATTGGCTCTATTTTTTAATTATTTTAGTTATCCACAAATCTCTCTGCCAACTGAATTGTCAAAGAACTTTGCCAATATTTTACTAGCCTCTATACAGGTGATTCTCAAATGTAGCTGCATATTAAAATAACCTGGATGCTTATAAAATATTGATGCTTGGGTCCTAGGTCCTAGTCCCACCGTGAGAGACGCACATGTAATTAGTCTTGTATCTGGCCTTGGAATGGGTATTTTTAAATTTTTCCTATAGTAATTCTAAAATGCAGATGAGATTGAATGATAACATTTAGACCAAATATAACAATGGATTTTAATATTCCTTTTAAACCTAAGGGCATGTATCCTAATCTTCACCATATTATTTCAGATCTTTTTATTGGATACTCTGCAAGTATCCAGAAATTCTTCTGAACATTAAACTCCAAATCTGAAGGCAGATGACCTAACTTAAGGGGGTCTTGATAAATAGTAGTTACTAAACGTCTTGTAAAAACCCTTTCCAGAAAGAGAAGGAAACAAATGCAGTTACCTCCATCTTGCAGTACTATTCCATTACCTCTCACAACCATCTGAAATGCTGACCATTTGTTCCCAGCCACTGTGAATATAGTCCTAATAGCCACTTTTTCCCTCCATTACTTTCAGACACTACTATTTGCCCTGTAAAATACCTAGACTGGGAAGTGGATGTGGCTCAACTGATAGGGCTCCCATTTACCATATGGGAGGCCCCAGCTTCGATACCCAGGGCCTCCTCATGAATGCAAGCCAGCCTGTGCGGCGCGGTGAGCTGATGCAGTAAGACGACACAACAAAGGGAGACAAGCAGACATAGAAAAACGCACAGCAAATGGACACAGCAAGCACAAACAGCAAGGGGGGGATAAATAAATAAATAAAATCTTTAAAAAAAAAAATACCAAGACTGCATACATATTTCCTTATTTCTTTGTCTTTATGTATTTCCATGGAAGTCATAATAATAAATGATTTAAAATAATTAAATTACGGCCAATACAGGTATAAGCTTGTGAACTAAATTGTAAAATCTGTTTAGAAGACTCATGAATAAAAGCCTGTATATAAATATAAATTAATGCCAAAATCAATTATTTCAATGTGGCATTCATGCAGCTTCTCCTCCTGGACTCCATGTTTTCTCCTGTGAAACACTGGCTACATATTACACCACATGTAAAATAGCCAAGATACATGGCCCTATAAGAGATAGTAATAACATCTAGGGAATAATTCAACTATTGAAAACTGCTCAAAAAGTGAGAAAAGCCACTAATCATAGATCAGTTCAAGACCAAAACGGCAACATTACACTATTCACTAGTATCCAGAAATATTCACCATTCCCATATTTAGTTACTCCCTCTTCCAAACCATAGTAGAAGCTTTTTTTCAAACTGCCCTATGCCTATCTGTCATGCCCAAGTCTGAGGAATTTTGGAAGATAAATAGAATTGCTAAAAAAGTTTGAGTTTGCTAAAAGTAAAATCTCCACATACCTTGCTACCAAGTTTGCAACATAGATACATTTATTAATTAAACATTTATTGGCAAGTGCATTAATCAGACTGACAGGATATGTATAATAAGAGACTTACTGTAGGCATCAGCTCATGTGACTGTTGAGATTGGCAAGGCTGAATTCCATAGGGCAGGCCACAAGTTGGAAACTTTGATGAAGCTGAAATCCCGAGGAGAAGTCACAATTTGGAAGAAATGATAGAAATCCTTCTTTGTGACTTCCAAAATTCTTCATTTCTGACATTAAGGCTGCCAGCGAATGGGATGAGGAAATTCACCTCACTGCTGAGGGCAATCTCCTTTGCTGACTGTAGCTGCAATCAACTGACTATAGGTGTAATCCATCCATGAAATACCCTCACAGTAACAATCAGGCCCGAGCTTGCTTGACCAAACAACTGGACACCATAACCTAGACAAACTGACACATGAAATGAACCATCACATAAAGTGAGCACAAGAAAATTGATATAATGTTTTCAAAGTTAGAAAAGTTCAGCTCTCTTTTTCTTTCAAGGATTCAAAACGATTCTTTCAACTCTTGCAAAAATGGTTCACTGGAATAATCATATCAAGATTCCGGAGGTGGGGGTGGATGTGGCTCAAGCAGTTGAGCTCCCACCTCCCACATGGGAGGTCTTGGGTTTGGTTCTTGGTGCTTCCCGAAAAAATAAAAATGAACAACAAACAAAACAAACAAACAAACAAAAAACAAACTCAGGGAAACCGATGCGGCTCAGTGGTTAAGCGCCAGCTTCCCATATGCGAGGTCCCAGGTTCAATTCCCCCCCCAACCCCCGGCACCTCAAAAAAAAAAAAAAGATTCCTGAGGCAGGATTCTGTTACCCTTATAGTTGTCACTGGGCAAGCACAAGTCAGAGTTTACAGCTAAATATAGGATATTTAGAGATTTAACTAAGAGTAAAGACTTTGCTGGATTCTTATACACTTGTCTGTTCATGCAAATGTATGGAGAATCTCAAATATTTTTGGCAATCTCTCTCTTTTGGAGTCACCAATTTTTACATGTCTGCCTCACTTACTAAAGTAACAACTCTCTGAGGGCAGAAATGCATAGTTTATTTCTGTTCCCTTCACATTTTTTAGGATGATACTTCACATACAAATATGTTTAATAAGTATTTTGAATAAATACACTTTTCTAGAAGTTCTAATTCTTGTACTATGTTTAGCAATTTGGCTTTCAACAAATTATCTTTGAAATTATGACTTGATATTTTCATTTGAGAAAAGAGAAGATCCAGGAAGAATTGATCATTAAGTGCTATTGGTGGCCATGAGACTTCAGAAATTAAATTATCACTCTGTCTTTGTCATTTTTTAAGGCAAAAACTGCAAGTGACCTCACATAACCCTACAACCCAGTACAGAACACATTTTCCAAACCAAGACCATACAGCTGTCATCACTAACAAACAGTCCCAGAGTAATCTGAAATTCCAACCACTTATTTTGTGAGAGAGATGATAAATTGGAAAGATGCAATCGTCATTACTCATCTACCTTACTGGGGTTTCCATCTCTTTTCCTCTAGTTTCTTCCTCACAGGCATGTTGGAAGATAAATGTGAGATGGTTTGCCAGATTCATTTTGAGAAATGCACTGACTGGGAAATTAAAACTGACATTTATTTTTTGCTTTTATAAAGGCTAAATCCTGAGATACCTAATCATTAAAGTACTTTAAGAGTGAGTAACCCTTAAAAGCCCCTGACAATCTGTGAGGCTAATTGCACCTCCCATGGTCTTGCATATAATCTGAATGTGGTAGATTTTTCTCAGCAGACAGCCTGTTTCACAGAAACAATATAAAGGACACTGTGTAGATCATTAAATTTCTGTGTGTGGTTTTTGAAGCTTGTCTATGGACTGATGTTATTGGACAAGAATTGAGGACCTGGTTCCTTAATGCTGAAGTTTCTGCAGTTTCCGGATGCACTCATTGTTAGGGGAATTTTTTCAGAGTTGGGATTTCAAAGTCACCTTCACAGGGGATGTGCATTGTTTAGTTACCCCTAATAAAGAAATGCCCTCAAAACAGGAAGAGACACCATTTCCTGACTCAGTGCTTATATTGCTCAACATCTGCAACACCTTGGAATTAAGAGTTATGAGAGCTGTCCTTGAAAGTAGTATGAAAGCAGTCTCCACTGTGATTAAGTAAATAGGCATCCTCTGGGTTAAAGAGGTCAAAAAAAATGACTAAAACTTTCCAATTTATGACATTCCAAATTTTTCTAGAGTTTCATCATCCATCTGCACTAAATACGGAGACTCTGGAACAGTGGTGCACAGGGAACAATACATATATTGAATATGAGCCCCTGGAGAATTATCTCACTATCTGATTTACCTTCCTGAACTATCTTCCATCTACTGATTTTTGAATGCTGCAAATATAAAGGGTACTATGTAAAGGACTATGAGATACAAATTGATAAATTAATAGGTATTTCTGATAAGGGAGTTAACATAAATAAGAGTTCACTGGTTTAAGTAGCTGTAATGATGTGTGGAAAATACAAAAAAAATTAAAAATACAAACTGTAAAAAGCTTGAAATTAACCTAAATGAGTAAACTATATGGAAAATATCCTCAAATATGATTATAAAAATAAAATTCAGAAAGTGAAAGGATTTTTTTGTATAATTAAATTAATTATTAGAAACCTGAATAAGGAAATTAGAGACGAGTGAGGAATTGAAAATCCTCACCCAAGTCAAATAAAGCTGACCTCTGAAAGACAGAAACCCTTTAAAACTGCTTTCAACTACTGAGTCACACTGCTGATGTTGTAGAATATATTACAAATAATTTGGATACAATAATAGCTAAAGTATGAGAGCTTTTTATAAGTTGGAATAGATATAAAATGTCCCTTTTAATAACTCGAGTCTCTCTTTCTTGCCTTTCTGTTTACTATCTTGTGTGGGACAGAGTTAGAACTACTTCCTGAGCAAAGCATAAGAAACGAACAAACCAGTGAACCAACAGAAAAGGTTGAAAACTCATGTGTGATGGATATTCACTGAGACAGAGAGAACAGATGTGATAAAGAGTAATTCACAGGTGTTCTATCTATATGCTTATAATTCAGAAATGTTCTCTCTAGAAAAATCAGGTTGGTATTAACTCTTAGCTCCTCTGAATTTATAGAGGAAATGATGAATCTTAAAGAGTTAACCCTCATACTTACCTGGCAGGGGAGATACCATGATCACGAAGGTGGTTTTCCCAGGGCGAGGCTTATCCATTGCACTCCGGATGTGCTGACCCCTGCGATTTCCCCAACTGTGGGAAACTCAACTGCATAATTTGTGGTAGTTGGGGACTGCGTTCACGCTCTCCCCTTAAATAAAACAGAGAAGAATTATACAAAGGAGGAAAAAAAAAAAAGAGTTAACCCTCAAGAAGCTGAAATTTAGTAAAACAGATGAGGAGAATACATGCTGGCTAGAGTTTATTGAGCATTTACTCTTTTTCAGGTCTGTGCTGAACACTTTACATATACTATCTCCTTTCATCCTCACAAAAACCTATATGTTAGGCCTAACTAGCTCTATTTTATTAATGATAAATATACAGCTTTCAGAATTTTAGAAAGCTTATCTGATGCCACATAAATATTGGTTGGATAATTGGTGTCCCATAGCAAATCTACCTAATATCAGTTCTCCCTATTTCCTTAAATAACAATAAAGGAAACTAAATGATGACAAGTGCCATAAGAATATGATAAATTAAGAATTGTTGGATTGAGATAAGAGAGGGACCTCTGAGATGGATTCACAGAACAGCCTTAAAAAACAAGCAGTACATAAGCATATGAAACAAACTAGCATGAAACATCACAGAGGCCCTGTTGATTGACAGGGGGCTTAGATCCCATGGGGCAGATGGATGGAACTGTCTTGCTTGCAGTTGCAGACACTCTCTCTTCCTTGGGATGGGCGTTGTCCCTCATCATCCCCTTGTTAGTTGTCCTGAGTGAGTTCAATTAACTGGAGAGTAGGTGTTAACTACCAGAACGGCAAAGATTTTTTTTAAAAGTTTATTTATTGCATAAACACATTAATTATATAAATTTAAAAGTATCTATCAATTTTATTTCCCCAACTTTAATTAACTATATCTCTTATGCTTGTTTCATGATTTTCTATATCTTGCTTAAATGAATACAATTTTAATTTAGTTGTATTTAGGGTTTACATACCATTTTGTAATTTGCTTCTGTCAATCATAAAGGCATTTTCCATGTTGCTACATAGTCTTAATAATTAACATTTTAATGGCTAATACATAATTATTCATTAATAAGTCTTTATTGTTACGAAGATTGTCTTTACATTTTATCAAAGAGAAACGTAATTATCAATATCATAACTATTGCATCCAAGGTTTTGGATTACTATTTTGTTTTATTTCTTGAATTGATTTCTGAAACCTACATTGTTTTTTATACCTCTTATTTATGTGTGCTATTTTAAGTAGTCTCAAATTATTCATGAAAGTAAGAGGAATATATATAAATAAATCAGATAAACAAGTAAATGAACAGATCCTAAAGAAAACCTTGCTTGGATTTTGTCCTAGATGAGGGATAGGGAGGTAGCAGGCAAAAATACTGAGTGAATCAGTATTCCTTTCATTCTGTAGTTTTCCTCTCATTGATGGTACATCTCACTGTTCTCCTTTATTTCCATTATAATCACATTACTTTGCTCTCAGAATATAGTGTAAATGATAACAGCTTAAAGGATTATCTTCCTAATAATGAAATTTCTAGCAGTATATTTCACAGGAAAATATTTTTAAGGGAAATTTCTTCAACTGCTGTAATTTGGCTAAAAATTTGTCCTAGTCACCCTTATGGCATACTGGAGAGAGTCAGAAAGGTTTTTGTAGTCATGGGTTTCCTGAACATTTCTCAAAACATAATTCTCATGCTGATTCTGCTCTGGATCCCACTCTATTTTGGGTCTCCCCCACCAAAAGATGAAGTGCATATCAATTCTATTCAGTTCTAAAATTTCCATTTGATTCTTCACTAAGTTTCTATTTCACCACTGAGATGCCCATCTTTTCATCTACAATAAGTATTTTCCTGTGTCTTGTTAAGCACAGTTTAATCATTGTCATAAAGTACTAATCTGTTTATTCCAACATTAGGGCCATCTCAGGTTTGCCCTCCATTGACTGTTTTTTCTCTTGAAAATGAGTCACATTTATTCCTCCAAAGAAGGCCTATTATGTTTGTTTGAGTAAGCAGTTAACCACAAACTGTTGACTAGGAAGCAGATCAAATCTGTTTTAGCTTTATTTTTCCATTTGCTTGCTTTATTTTGTTTTGTTTACCTTAGTTTAGAACCTAAGAGCCTGTGGTTTGGGCGTCAGCCAGAGATTTGAACAAAGTTTAAATAAAGAATTTAGGGTCCTTTTCTATCATTTTCAGGATTTTACCCTTACATCCCAGAAGCTTGGATTACCCTGAACTCTGTTCTGCTTCCTCAGATCAGAAAATCTGCCAAATTGGTGTTTTAGTCCTTCTAAATGGCATTAAAGGCAACTGTCCTCATGCTCTAAAAAGAAAAAAACTCACCCTCTGTACACCCCTTCTTGCAAATTTTGACTTCCCTCCTGTTCATGCTCCAGGTCCCTTAGGTACTTATTTTTTAGTATTTTGCCCAGGGTTTACAGCTGTTATCTATGGGAAGGTCAATCTGTTAGGAGCTTTCTTAGCCAGACCAGAAAAATAATCTTGCCTGATGGGCCTCTTTAAAATCAATAGCAGGATCAATTTAGAATACCCAGAAAAGGCACTAACTGAACCAATCACATAAGGATCCCTGGATTTATTGTCAACCTGGGCCTGAGGAGGCTTTCTGTGAGCAGAGAGTAGCTTCAGGACCTTTCAGGAGCCAGACACCTGTAGCCGGACCATGCCAATGGTGCTTCTAGAATAACTCTGCAGAGCTCATCCACACAAACCTGGACTTCCACAATGGCTTTCTAAATCACTTCCTCTCTTGCAGTTTCTCTCCCCTTCCCATCAAGCCTGAACATTATTTTTCAGCATCTCTCTGCTCAATGTGAATGGTCCCACTGACTACCTAATTGATTGCAAACTTCTTAGCCCAATCTTAAATTTTCATATTTCCTCTCATGAGTGGTAAATAGAAAATGGTGAATGTAGACTGGGAAAATCAATGCTCAAGTCCACGCTCTTAATCATATGTGACCTTGTTTACACACTGAAGCATTGAAGCCATTCTTCCTTGTTCAAATCCAACCTTTATCTTTGAAAGTTATAGAGCTTTGGACAAGTTTTTTAACCTCTCTGTATCTCAGTTCCCTGGCAGTAAAGTAGCACTGTTATTAATACTACCTTATAGGGGTCTTGTGCAGACTAAATGAGGGAACACTAGTAAGGAATCCTGGAAAAGTGCCTGGTACATGATGGTACAATAACTGTTAGCTACCACTACCATTATGAGTCTCGGTTTCATTCTCTCATTATGGGGGGCATAATTCTATTTGAAAGGTTAATGGTTAACATGCAACCAATGTTAAATAATTTAAAGCACTGTTCAAATTTGAAGGCCAAAAAACTAGCTTCAACTTCATAGAACTATTTTCTTGATCTGTACATTATGAATTTTGTACTTCCCACTTCAAAATGCATTTCCTATGTGTGAAATGACCCACTCTTCCATTTGGGTCTGTTGAAATCCTATCCATTCTTTAAAGATAAGCAAGGATAACACCAATCCAGCCTAAAACTATGCCTGATCTCACCCAACAAATAATCTCTCCTTCCTCTAACCTTTTAAACTCTTTCCTTTGTGTCACTGCTTGCATTTTTTCAATAGTTTTTCATTCATGTCATGTTCTTTCCTGTACATTGTGGGCTGCTTGACAATAACTGTGATTTATCTATCTTTGTGTCTGTAGCAGTTCTTCAAGCAATGCCTACACAATAGCAAGCATCAAAAATGTCCATCAGATCAAATTAAAACATAGCACTCGATGATTACATTAGAAAATAAATAAATTTGAAAGACATCCTCATTTATAATGGGAAAAATAAAACAATATAATTTATCATATTTATTAAATGATAACCCAACTTGGTAATATTATTTTTCAAAAGAGCAAAATTTCTCCCTGGAGCATATTTTAGGACTTTGGTTAACATGCAGTTGATTTTCATGGTATAAGTAATGACATTATTTCAAATTCCAAAGTCCAGCCACACAGCCCCTTTGGCTCAATGCAATTCACAACTAGCAAAAACTGCTTAGTGCTGGATTTCACACCTAGTCTCCTGGGACCCAATGGGGGTGTATTAAATAGTACTGAGAAAGATCACATAGATGTCTGAGAGCCATCTGTGCACAGTGATATAAATGACAAACCAAAGAATTTCAACTGTCATCCCCGAAGTTAACCTCCTACCTAGGGAAACAAGACGTACTCAGAGGCAGAGTTTTGTTCTGTTGGGCTGGCAGAAGCATTGCCTTCCCATCTGACTGAAAAACAAATGCAAAGTGTACAGGCAAATAGAGCCTATTCCATTATTGAGCACTTGTTCCTGCTGCAGTAGTGTGACTCTATAAGGCTGCCCTTCCAAGCTGTTTTCCTGAGATCCATCTGGCATTGTTTACACAAGTGCACATCTTATTTGTTTACCTCATGACATCACTTTTGCCCTCCACATAGTCTAAATGCTGCTTTGCAGATCCAGATATTAAAAAGGAGACTGCTTTAGTGGGTTGAGGAAAAGCAAATGAAGTTTGTTTGTATGCCTTAAAAATCCTAAAATTTTAAACTAGAGGTGCTCAGAAAGATTGTATATCTCTACTCCTTTATTTTCCAATTGTGGAAATAGGCTTCAATGTCACAATAATGGGAAATTTTTTCAAAAACAAACACTGAAAAGCCAACAATATGGAATGCATAGCCTGGCTCTCCCATTCAAGAGCTGCTGATTGGTAACTTTACACCTTATGGTCTGCATTTGTCAACTGTTAAACGTGCAGGATTTTCTAGTTTTTGGATCTCCTTTAACTCTAATTCCCTAGTCAAATCACCAGTGATCCTATGAAGCTGAAGACCTAAGAGTTATGTCTTATTCATTGACACAGATCCTTTTCAAAACAAGTAAAATTTATAACTAGTAAGAGAACTAAATGAGATAAAGTGAAATCATAAAAATTACTAAATTAACCCCAAAGAAGATAAGAAAGGAAAAAGGAGCAAAGAACAGATAGGACGAATATAATAGCAACAGCATGATGAGATATTAAACAATAATACCAATAATGTCATTAATTGTAAAGGACTAAATACCCCAATTTAAAAAAACCAGAAATTTCAGATAGGATGAAAAATGCAAGCTCAAGCTATAAGCGCTTACAAAAAAATAATGTATTTCAAATATGATACAAGAAGAATGTAAAAACATGGAAAATGATATACCATGCTAATGCTAGTTAAAAAGAAATCTGGAATAACTATATTATCAGACAGAGTAGATTTCAGAGCAAAAAAAAAAGAGGCTATGGCAATCCCAAACATTTCTGTACCCAATAACTGAGCTTTAAAATACATGAAACAAAAAGTGATACAACCACAAAAAAAGATGCACAATTAAAGTAAAATATTTTGGAATCACTTTCAATCATTAATAAAATAAGAAGACAGAAAAATCAGTGAGAATATAGAAGACTTGAACATTATTAACCAATTTGACCTAATTGACATTTTAAAAACACTCCACAACCATCAAAATACACATTCTTTTCAAATGCACATAGGACAATTGGTGAAATTGATCATATTCTGAGCTTTGAAACAAGTTTCAAATGATTGTAGAAATTCGAGTCATACAAAGTATGTTCTTTGACCATAGTAGAATTAAATTAGAAATCAACAGCAGAAAGATCATTGGAAAATCTGAAATATTTTTATTCTAAACAACACACACCTAAAGAACCCATTGATTAAAGAAGAAACCAAAGGGAAATTAGACAATATTTGGAACTGAATGAAAATGAAGTACAACATATCAAAATTTGTGAGATGCCACTAAAGTATACTTACAGAGAAAATTATAACTTTAAACAACAATATTACAAAAAAGATCTCAAATCAATGACTTCAGCTTGCACCTTAAAAACTAGAAAAAGAAGAGCAAGTTAGACCCAAAGTAAGAAGCCTGGAAGTAATAAAAACCAGAGCAGAAATCAATAAAATAGAAAACACAGAAAACTCAAAGAAACCAAATATCGGTTATTTGAGAAGATCAATAAAATTTATAAATTTCTATCCAAACTGATCAGGAAAATGTACAGAAGTCACAAATTGTCAATATCAGAAATTATTTAGGTCGTATCATGCCAGAGTCTGTAAAAGGATAGTTAAAAGGATAGTAAGGGAATATTATAAACAACTTTATGCTAATAACTATGAAAACATAGATAAAAAGGACATATTCCTTGAAAGAAAAAAGGAACTTCCATAGGTCACTCAAGAAGAAATAGATAATAAGAGTTCTGTATCTTTTAAGGAAACTGAATTTGTAATTGAAAACCTGGCCACAAATAAAACTCCAGGTATAGAAAATTTTGTTGATGAATTCCACCAAATAATTAAGAATGTACTGATACCAACTCTACATAGGCATTTTGAGAACATGGAAAAGGAGAGAATACTTTCCAAGTCATTCAATAAGAACGACCAGATCTGATAAAGATACTATGTTTTAGTTTGCTAAAAGCTGTAGGGAGCAATATACCAGAAATAGGTTGGCTTTTGCAATGGGAATTTATTAGGTTAAAAGCCTACAGTTCTGAGGCTGTGAAAGTATCCAAATCAAGGCACCATTAGAGATGCTGTCTCACTGAAGGTCAGCTGCTGGTGATCCTGGACTCCTGCCATGGGGTGAGACACAAGGGCAGCTCTCTGGTCTGGGTCTCTGCCTTCTCCTCTAGGCTTAGTTTATCCCCAAACTCAGCTGTGGGCAATCAAGCCTATGGCAGGGCACAATGCCTGTCCACTCTTCTCTCCAGTTCCTCAGGGCCTTGTTGCTAGTTCTGCTTCAGGCTGCTCTCTGTGGTTTTTCCTCTATCCAAGTTTCCTCTCTGAGCTCCTGGGTTCCTTGTCTCCATTTCCACAGCTTTTCTTCTGTGTCT
This sequence comes from Tolypeutes matacus, assembly GCA_026826555.1. Taxonomy (NCBI): domain Eukaryota; kingdom Metazoa; phylum Chordata; class Mammalia; order Cingulata; family Chlamyphoridae; genus Tolypeutes; species Tolypeutes matacus. The sequence goes on from JAKSZT010053887.1 coordinate 37,351,962, forward strand.
GAGGCTTTTTATTCCTCCATTTATAAAGGACTCCAGGAAGAGGATTAGGACACATCCCTGGGTCCCACAATCTAATCAAAGACCCTTAACTGAAGCAATCTAATCAAAGTGATCTAATCAAAAGATCCCTTAACTGAATCTAACCAAAAGTTCCCACATAACAATAGGTTGACATGTATAGGAGTGGGTTCACTTAAGAACATAATTATCTGGGGTCTACAAAAGACTCAAACCAGCACATGTTACAAGAAAAGAAAATTTCAGACCAATATCCTTCATAAAAATAGATGTAAAATTTTTCAGAAAATTGTGAGCAAATCAAATCCAACAATATATAAAAAGGATAATACTTGATTACCAAGTAGGGTGTGTTTTAGGAATGCAAGGTTGATTTTTTTTAATTACTTTTTTTTAAAAGAAGCTTTAGATTACATAAATGTTACATTAAAAATATAAGGGATTCCCATATGCCCCATTCCCTCCCCCTCCCACATTTTCCCACATCAACAACATCCCTCATTAGTGTGGTACATTTGGTACAGTTGATGAACACATATTGAAGCATTGCTATTAACTATGGATTACAGTTTACATTATAGTCTACACTCTGTCCTGCACAATTTTGTAGGTTATAACAAAATATACAATGGCCTGTATCCATCACTGCAATGTCATGCAGGACAAGCAAGGTTGATTCAATGCTTGAAAACCAATAAATTAACCATATAAACAAATTAGAAAAGAAAAACCATATATTTACCTCAATAAATACAGATGAAATATTGAACAAATCAAATTTTCATTTGAGATAAAAGGTCTCAGTAAACTGGATCAGAATGGAGTTTCCTTGATATGATAAAAGGTAGGTAAGAAAAACCTACAGCTAACATCATACCTAATCATGAAAGACTGAATGTTTTCCCTGTAAAATGAAGACTATGGATGTCCTTTCCCACATTTTATGCAGTATTCTACCAGAGTTCTAGCCTGTGCAAAAAAAAAAAATAAATAAATAAAATAAAATAAAGGTATGCACATCAGAAAGGAAGAAGTAAAGTGTCTTTATACTCACATTTAACATAATTATCTGTGTGGAATGGAAAAATTATCAACATTATTAGTTATTAGTCATTAAGGAATTGCAAAAGGAAACCACACCTTTAGAATGGCTAAAATTAAAATGTGTTAGTGAAGATGAGGAACTAGAACTGGCATATGCTGTTGCTAAGATGTTAATGGTACAACCAATTTGGAAAACTGAGTGTTTCTTAAAAAGTTAAAGGTATACCTACTGTATAATCCAGTCTAACACCACTAAATATTTACTCAAAAGGAAAATATCCCCACAACAACTAGTACATGAATATTTTGGGCTAGTTTACTTGCAACAGCCAAAAAATAGTAACAACACAAATGTCCATTAACAATGGATAAACAAAATTGTACATCCATACAATGGAACACTATTATGAAATAAAAAAGTATAAACTATTGATATGGTTCTGGGAATTATGCCGGCATGTATACTAGGATAGCAAAATCTTGGGGGGCATCTTGGTATGCTATCACAGCATCTCATATTTTTCTTAGCTATGATGAACAGTTATTTTTGTTTTCTATTAAATTTTCTAATTGGTTGTAAATAATGTTCCATATGTAAATACTAATTTTTAAGAATATAGACTTTGGAGCCAGAATCACTCTTTTAAATCTAAGTGCTTCCCTTTATCAGGCAAGTTATTTAACTTCATCTGTAAAATGGGTATAATGATAGTACCCTTACCTCCTGCAGTATAATGTGAGGATTAAATGAATTAATATAAGTAAATCAATTTGTATAACACCCAGCACCTAGTAAATGCTCAATAATTGTTACCATTAATAATGATGATGCGGTTGGATGAGAAACTTTATTGGTCAGTTTGATAAGTTTTAATAGTTTGTAAATTCTCTTTGATTACTATGGAAATTATATTAAAGATAATGACCATTCTGTTTCTTTCATTCTAATTCTTAACCACAATTATTTATTATCTTTAATACGTATGAGCTGGAATGTCCATTACAATGCTGAATTGAATGAACTATTGTGGAAAATTTGTCATTTTCCTGACTTGAACAAGAATCCTTCTTACGTTTATTCTTTAACATAGTTTTGTGAAGGTTTTGGTATATATATTTCATCAAGTTAAGGAAATTTTCTTTTATTTGTATTTCATATTATCTCAAGGAAATAAATTACCCATTTGCCCTCTGTTCTCTGAAACTATTTCTATGAAATAGTTGTTATCTGTTACTTGAAGTTTAAGAGAAAGTTACCTATAAGAACCATCTGGACCTTGTACATTTTATTGAGATATATAGATGGTATAGTGCTGGTTACCAATGGGATTTTTAAAATATTTTCTTGAATTATTTTATTTTTAAACTTCTGGATGGGGTCAATGCTTGAATTAATTTCTCTGGAAGCAATTTTAGAAATAAGGTTAAAATGGGCCATGCATTTTCTGTTGGTTTTTCTTAGGACCCTCACTCAGAAAGTCCGGAGTTGTTATGTAAGAAGACCAGCTACCTTGAAGCCACCATGAAACCATCAAGAGAAACCACATGGAGTGATCACAGAAGCAGGTGCCTGAGGAGCCCCAGCTGTCCCAGAACCCAACTGTAGGAGTCTTCTCAGCTGTGGTAGGTAGAATTTTAAGATGACCCCCAAGATTCTCATTCCGTTTCATACTCTCTGAATAATCTCACCACCTGAGTGTGGACAGGAGTATAAATATAATGGATTTCACCCCCAGAAGTTGATTACATTATACCATGGGAGTGAAGGGATTTTATAGATATTATTAAGATCCCAAATCAGTTGACTTTGAATAAATCAGAATCAGATCATTTATTCTGAAGTGGGCCTGACCTAATTAAGTGAGTACTTAAAAGACACTGGCCTTTCCTATAGGAAGAGTTTGGAAGCATGAGAGATACTCTTCTGCCACCCCAGAAGAAGACATGGCCCATGTTGTGGAGAGGTCCTTGCAGAGTTGATAATGGCTCCCAGCTAACAGCCAGCAAGAAAATGAGGTTCTCAGTCCTATAACCACAAGGAACTGAATTCTGCCAACAACTATTGAGCTTGGAAGAGGACTGTGAACCTCAGGTGAGATCTCAGCTCTGACCAACACCTTGATTTCAGCCTGGTAAGCCTGAGCAAAGAATCCAGTTTATATTTTTATTTGTATTTATATTTATCTTATTTGAATATTTATCTCATGTGTCCTTTAATTTTTGATTCATTTCTCTCTTCAGTTCTAAAATTTTGTCAGCCAATATCACAGCAATTCTTCAAATATAGTTTCTCTGACATTTCCTCTTCTTCTGGAAAGTTTATTTGACATATACTGGATTCTTTCAATCTACCACTCATAACTTTTTTTAACCTGTTTTTTCAATCAGCTGCAATATTGAATGAATGTATTGGTACTATTACAAAGAATGAATGATTAGAACTAATTGAAATGCTTAAAGTCTTTGTCAAATTGCTCTATGAAATTAATTCCTATAGAGTGAATTAATGATCTAATTGTTGATTTACTTGGCTGAATTTCTTAGCATTAAATACCATCATGCATGGAATTAGGGATTCCATGTTCATTTGAGGGAGAAGGTTGGTTTGTTTTTATATGACATTACTATTCCTCTGCACTCACCTCTCACTCTCCAGCAGTTTCCACTTGCATCCTCCAGCCATTCAATCTAGAACCACATTTTATAATAAGATTTCACAGCTCCAACCTTGCAATAACACAGGGACCCCTCTGATCCAATCATTCCAGCCAGCAGGTAGTTTAATTCAGTTTCTGTTCTCAATCCTTTGTGCTTCTCCCTTTAGCTCCAAAGCTCAGGACTTCATATAAGCTGTGACCTCAGGCAGCAGTGAATAACTATTTCGTTCAGCCTCCTCAGATAATGAAGACTGTCACACTCATCCTCAGATCCAAGTAGAAAGACTGGCTCCTAAGCCCCAATTTGCATGGAGCACTTTATTCCCCATTACTACTCTGCAGAAGCCAAGCCCTCAGTTACTACTACTGTTTGCTTTTAAATTCAGACCATAGCATTCATTATAGCTTTTTTACTATTTACCACTTTGCATATCTTTTTTTCTCTGATCCACTGAGATATTGATGTTGCCGTTATTACCCCGGCTATGTGGTGTGTCTCTCTCCCTGTTCTCTCTCTTTCTATCTCTATGTCTAAACCTACCTACCTACTTATCTATCACCTATCACACCTTTCCAGTATATAAAACTTTATTGCTAAGTATTTTCAACAGAGGGTGTTTGAAGTATGGACTTACTAAACCTTTGGACCAAAAGACACCAAGTAATTTCTATGAATTACTTAGAAAGGATTTTTATTATTTCTTGTGTGTTTTGTTTAGTAACTTTTGGTAAATTTCTTAATAACAAAGTTATCAGCAATGATTGCTTTTATTCTACTCCATTTAATTTTTATTTTCACAATTATATTTATCACTGCAAGGATTTCTATTTGGTTTGTTTTCAAATCTATTCTTTCATGGTCTCTTTCTTAATGTATGGATCCTCTTCCTATTTTTTCTTTTTCAAGTTTAAACATATTTAAAGTTCTGTCTCATAAGTCCATATTTTCTAGCCCCTTGAGTGTTAATGCACCTGCTTTACTCACTGGCTGTTTCTCTAGCTTTGTATAGTCCCTTGTGTGATGAAATCTTTGCCCATTCCATTATTTTTAGTGATCATTCTCTTACTCCCAGCAGGGTGGTTTTGCAATTGTCTTTAACCAGTCCTACTGGTTCACAGGTTCCATAACAATTTTTAAAGTTTTCAATATTTATTTTTCTCTATTCTCAGCATTGAATGGGTAGTGGAATTCCTGCTCCATATCATTTAGCACAAGCTTGAGGTTCAAAAAGTCCCCCAAACAGTTAATTTTATATCCACAGCCAGGGGCAAATAACCATATCCTTAACCCGCTTGGCTAAATTCTTCTAGTGCTAGTAAATAACAATAATAAGAGGAGAAGGAGGAAGAGGGGAAGAATTTCTTGCTAGTTCCTGCTTTATGGAGTCCAATTTGAAACTTTTTAGCTAGCATGGTCTTGGTCTCTACAGTTTTGTTCTGTGTATTGTGGGCAATGAAATTTTTACTCCTATGCATTTTAGAGTTAACTAACACCTGAAAAGTTCACTAACACCTGAAAAGTTCCCTTTCTTACTTGGCTCACTCACAGTGTCATTTTGAACAGAAGTACATTTTATTTTTATTGTGTATAAGTATGTGGAGGTGGAAAGGAGTTGAATAAGTAAGAGAGATCATTTTAACATTTAAAACTGTCTAATAGTGAAACAGGCCTAGAATAGTAGTTAGTTCTCCTTTGCTGTATGTGATAAATCATAGGATAGAGAGCTATCTACCATGGGTGACTGAAGCAATTCCTTTTTGTGTTAGGAGATAGGCTAGGTTACTTAAATTCTTAGATGTAATTAGCTAAAGGTGTAGATGTTACATAAAGATATTTTTAAAAGCTGCATAAGTTGTCCTCAGAGGCTCAGCATTCCCACCTAAAAGCTGTTTGACTTTGGGAAAGTCACTTTCCTTCTGAGGGTCATAGTTACATCATCTGTAAAATGATATATATGTGAAATTAGATAAGTTTTAAAATTCTGGGAAGCGGCTGTGGCTCAATCAGTAGGGCTCCCGTTTACCATATGGGAGGCCCCGGGTTCGGTTCCCGGGGCCTCCTGGTGAAGGCAAGCCCGCCCGCACGGCGTGGTTAGCTGACCCAGCGAGCACAAGCAGCAAGGGGGGGATAAATGAATAAATAAATAAAATCTTAAAAAAAAAAAAAATAAAATAAAATAAAATAAAATAAAATTCTTATGATTCTATGACTATCACTTTTCTTCACTTGGACTTATTTAAGGAAAATTTTTAAAAGAAGTCTGACTCTTGAACTGCTGACTGAAACAATTTTATGATTTTCCATGTTCGTAATGTACATGAATGTGCTAAGTGAAATGGTTTTCTCTGACCATAGGATTATATGTTACACTTATTTAAGTGCTAATATGAATTAAGAACCCCTACATAGGGAAGCGGCTGTGGCTCAATCAGTAGGGCTCCCGTTTACCATATGGGAGGCCTCGGGTTCGGTTCCCAGGGCCTCCTGGTGAAGGCAAGCCCACCCGCACGGTGTGGTTAGCTGACCCAGCGAGCACAAGCAGCAAGGGGGGGATAAATGAATGGATAAATAAAAAATCTTTAAAAAAAAAAAAAAAAAAAAAAAAAGAACCCCTACATAGCTTCTCAGCTTGAAGTTTAGACTATGGTTAAACTCTTGGGCAGAAAAACAGATATTTTCCTGATCGTAATGATCAGATTATATTGGCAAGAATGCATGAAGCTGGTGGCTGAAAGGAGGGTGTTTAGTGTCAGCAAACCACATAAGCATACCACTTATAATGAATTCTAATCATCTGTATTCTTCTCTGTCTTCTCAACTAGACTGCAAGATGCCTGAGGACAGTAGTTGCAATATATACACATCAATGTATTCCTACCACCTGATAAAATAAAATAATAGCCATGTGTCATGATGCTGATTTACATGTGTTAAGATAATACTTAAATATGATCAAGATTATCCAACAACCATGTTTTAAGTGAGGGACAAATATTATCCCAATTTTATGGATGAGAAAACTAAAGAAAAGAGAGGCTAAATTCTTTAAGTAATTTAAGTTATAGAAGCAAGATTCTTATTTTATTTTGGCTTGACTCCAAAAGTCTTAATCACCACACTACAATGTTGTACAAGGTAGATAGCATATATTTACTTATACTTATTAACCTATTAAATTAACCATCATTTATGTTGAAAATGGGGACAGATTTAAATAGAATATCATTTGCTTTAATGCCAAATTTCTTGAGCATCTACCAGGAGCTAGGTACTGTGCTGAACAATTGGGAAGACTAAGAAGTAAAAGACAGTTTCTGCATGTAAAGAGTTCAGAGTCTAGAAGAATGGTAAGGCTGAACATAAATGATTTTACTACAGGTCAGAGAGATTCAGGGATCAAAGGAAACCACTAAGTGCTTTGAGGGCTCAAAGGAAGGAAAGAATGTATCCTCCTAGGAACAGACTTCACAGAGGAGATGGCAGTTGTAAAACGTCTTAAAGACAGATAAAATTTTGATAGGAAGATAAGATTTTGAGAAGAAAAATATTAAGGCGTAAAGAAAGAGGGTGGCATAAATCATAATCAGAAAACAGTATCAAAATAATAGGTTAGCTCAAGCACAGGGTGTCTGAATAAAAGTTAAGTGGACAGTAAGCCTTTACTGCTATGCAGCGCAGGGCATCCAGTTTTCATCTTCCTCACCTTCCCCAAAATCAGAGCTTTACTTGTTTAATGATTACTATTTGGGCAGGAATAGCAAAGAATATCAGCTCAAGTTCAAATTATAATTGTACCATCTCCAAGACTGATATAATGTCTTTGTTCTCCAGGAAAGTATTATATATCATAACCATTGACCAAAAGATGTCAAGAAATTGTATTGTTTTCTAAATGATCCCCTTTCCTGGAGATGTGGCAAGGAAAAAAGTATGATCCTACCTATATCCTAGTATTGTACTTGCTCTTAGACACACAGAATTATAGCAATAAAGAAGGCCTCAATAAATCATAAACACTCAAGGCTAAAAGCTACTTTGAATGTCTTCCAAGCTAGTACAACTTTCCCATTTTTCAAGGATTTTTCTGCTATTTAAGAAGAATAGCTGCCTAGTCTCTTATAGTTCCCCAAAGGAAATGTCTCTAAGGCATCTCTAGATCATGTGCTCCTTCAATTTCAATTATGGAAAAGGTTCTATTGCCCTGATTTGGAGTCATGCATTGGTACTTCCCTTTACCAAGTGTCAAGTGACACCAAAAGTGTAAAGAAGGATGAACTGCTCCCTGAGATTTTGTGACAAATAGAGTGCATTGTTTAGAATGGCAGAAGATGTAAAGGGAGAACAAGAATTTGAGGCCTAAATCTCAAGAAATTTCCTCTCTTCAATAATGACAGGATCATGTTATTAAATGTGTTAGTGCTTGACTTTTCCCAGTCCTGAAAATGGAAAAACTAGTTCCATATTATAAAATTATTTTAGATCCTGCCATAATTCTTAAAATAATTATAAAATTTTAAATTATATAGCATAAAAATATAATTTAGACCTAAAATTCTAACATTTTATGTGGGTCACAGTTTAAGTGTTTAGTCTTCACTCTTATTTGGTTTCTTTCATTACCTTATTACGATATATGTTTTGTGAAGGTGAATCCATACCTGATGGAAATCTATTTCCTCCCAGCCTCCAGCACAACCTCTGACCCTCCCCCCAAAATTTTAATATATTGATTTTTTTTTTGTATTGCTAACTTGCCAAAATGGCCATTTAAATAGCTTTTATGTGGGAAGCGGCTGTGGCTCAATCAGTGGGGCTCCCGTTTACCATATGGGAGGCCCTGGGTTCGGTTCCTGGGGCCTCCTGGTGGGGGCAGGCCCGCCTGCACAGCGTGGTTGGCTGACCCAGCGAGCGCAAGCAGCAAGGGGGGATGAATGAATAAATAGATGAAATCTTTAAAAAAAAAAAAAAAAAATAGCTTTTATGAGATTTGTGATTACTTTATTTGAATTTGTTTTTTCACTTTGTAACTCCCAATGATTACATCATCATTTTGGATTCATGATTTAATCTTAAAGTTAATGTCAGAAATTTTGTCAGCTTGCAGAAAATTCAAAGGCAAAAGATTTTCCCCCAAGATTACCTAGAAATTCATTGGAAGCTAAAGTGAAAAGCATTGTATTTGGTCTCTAAGTGCACACATACACCAACAATTTACTCCCTAGATTTTTAAAAAATCTCCTTGAAATTGATTGTGTAATAAACCAGTGAATGGCAATATGTAAATATGAACTATCATAAGAGCAGCAAAGAAAATTCATTTGAAAAGAATAGGCCACATTGCATTTTCTAGGATACCAAAAGATTTTGCCATTTAAAACCAAGTACTTTCCCCCTCTTACTGTTTATGGTATTATACACATTGGTTTTATTTATTTATTTATTTATTTTTTATACACATTGGTTTTAAATCATTTTCTAAGGAATTTTTTTCTAAGGAATAAAGAAAATTAAAGAACACAATAATTTATCCTCATTAGTGTGACTTGAAACTTTCTCCTTAGTGACCCAATGCCACTGAATATAACTAATGAAGGCCATGCTTAGTACTCAGACACTCAAGGCAGATTCCAATGATTCCCATTCCTTGCCAAGCTAAGAAATGATGCCACCCTGAACCTTTCTGAAGGAATTAATCATGAGCTAACCCAAGAAAATATCTTAAACAGCAAATTCTCTCTTTTTGGCTATAAATAGTCTACTAGCAATTCTCTTATTGAACTAGTTAGAAGAATGAGCCCAAGGTATTTGAAGCCTCTTGTTTTATGTTATTAGAAAGAGTTGTCTATTGTTTTAAATGTCTCCCTTTGGTTTTATTCTCACTATTGTCATGGTATTGGTAACTACAGAATTACTGCTTACATATAAAAAGCCTCTTTCATCAAGAATTCCAAAGCATTTTATAAATATGGCTCACTGATTTGGGAAATGTCACCAGCTCTGATGCACCAACTCCACCTAGGATTGATGGATGGAGGTGGGCCAGATATATAAGAAACTCTAGTCTGTCCAGAGGTAGCACTCCATTTAAGAAGGCCCATTTTAATCTATGTGGTACAGCATGCTAAAGAGCACCCCAGTGTTGTGCTCAGGCAATAGGAAGTAAGCCTTCAAACAGCAGGCTTTTATTTTAAAATACCAAAATTATTCTGAGGAATTAAAAAGTGATTTGACTCATTATAAGAATTGTAACATCCATGGACAGTAACTCTAAGCATTGAATCACAGGACTACTGAAATGCATACTGGGATATTTTCTATAATTTGACTTGCTATTAAACAACTCAACTCAGCATTAATAGGATTACTTCTGGGTGGCTGGATTATGAATGAAATTTTCTTCTTTGTACTTTTTTGTATTTTAAAAGGTCTCTAGCACACATACAGAGAGAGAGAGAGAGAGAGAGAGAGAGAGAGAGAGAGAGGATAAACTCTATTTTGAGATCCAGTTGAGTGTAACGGGGAAGACCACAGTGAAGCCAGACTGCCTAGTTCAAACACTAGTTGAAGCTCTTACCAACTATGTGACCTCAGGCAAGTTAGTTATCCACCCTGGATATTTGCTAAAAAGGGATGATGCTAATAATAGTAACTACCTCATAAGATTGTTGTGATGATTCAATAAGCTAAAATAGGTAAAACAATACAAATAATGTTGGAATAAGGTAAGCACTTCATAAACGATAATTATTATTTTTTAAAACATTTTCAACACTAAAGTTGCTTATCCATAGCATGGTATGGTTTTCTCTGTCATCTATATGGTGGTTGTTCTTTAGTCTCTGTGTCAAAACAAACCTCTCTAATTCTGAAAATGGATCAAATCACTTTTTAACTCTCTAAATTGATCTTTCTCTACAAAAAGGAGAGTGTGAGCTCTAGACACAGCACACACTAAGTAGAGATTCAAAACTAATGCAGGGCAATAGGGTGCTAGAAAACAAAGAACATTAAAACTGGAGTGAGGAGACCTCATTGTTAGTGGCAGTTCCTTTATTAATTTTGAGTGGTGATATCAGGCACATCCCCTGCTTTTTCTAGTACTTCTCAGGGTCTTTCTATACATCAAAAATTTTAGACTGTATTACCACTGTTACAGTTTGAAATTTTTTGTGGATTCCAAAGAAGATCATATTCTTAAACTAATTCATTCCTGTGGGTGTGGAACCGTTTGATTGGATTGGATTCAGTTGGGAAGGCTTTGATTGGGTTACTTCAGTGATGTTTGGCCCAAGGTGGGTTTTGGTCCTCTTGCTGGAGTCCTTTATAAATGGAAGAAACATGCAGAGACACACAGGGGAAGAAAAAAAAAAATGCTGCAGAAACAGAGAAACCCCAAGAAGCTGAAAGAGGGGTCATGGGGGCTGGAGGTTGGAATCAGTGGCGCACAGAGTCATTTAAAAAGACCCCCAAGAATCTGAAAGAGACAAGGCCTTGAGGAGCAGGGAGAGGTGAGCCATATGCCTGATGACCCACAGCTGAGCTCAGTAAGAAACTAAGCCCTGAGGAGAAGGCAGAGACCCACCCAGACCGGCAGAGGTGCCATTGTGTTTTTTTGCCATGTGGCAGAAGTCCAGCATCTGCCAGCAGCTGACCTTCAGTGAGACAGCATCTCTGATAATGCTGTGATTTGGACATTTTCACAGCCTTAGAACTGTAAGCTTTTAGCCTAATGAATTCCCATTATAAAAGCCAACCCATTTCTGGTATATTGCACCCAGCAGCTTTAAATAAAGTAAAACTACCACCATTGTGCCTTTCAGTTCTCTCCTGCTCATCTCCTCTGCTCGTTAATCCATAGGATGGGGAGAAAAGTACTGTCCAAATTGCTGAAAAGGCAATAAGCTGGAAAATATTCAAAAATAACAGCATTCCCATGTAAAATGTTTTAGATTCTTGAACTTAAGCTGATGCTCAAAATATTTCTGTGATGGCATTGATGCCCCGCCCCCCACCTTTGAAATAAAATAAATGACATATTGGAAGTTTAAGTTTAGATGTCATTCAACTCTCATCAAAGTCATAGCATAAAAGAGAGCAACGGAGCAGCTGCTAAGTGATATGGAGATGTGTTGCTCTCCTTCCAGGAAGGACTTAAAAGGACTTTTTGTCTTTGCCTAGTAGTATAGCTCTTTGTATTCACACTCTTCATCATCCTGCTCTTTTCCAATTAAGAGAATGTCTAATAAATCAATATAAAAAGAGCAAACTCAGCATCCAGGACAACAATGTGGACCTTATCCTGTCCATGCCCCCTTCAGCTATCTGGAGAAGTTGTAAAGCACCATGGTGCACTTCCTCAGTGACCAAAAAAATCTGGGGTGCCCGGAGACTGCTATGAAACTGCTGGGCAACCTGGTGCAGGCTGACAGCCTACGCCAATGCAGAAGGGCAGCACCAGCAACCTCCTGGGCTTCCTGGAGGACAGCCTTGATGCCCTGCAGTTCCAGCAGAGCCAGGCCAGCCTGCTCCACATGCAGAACCTGGCCTTTGAGCCAATCAGTGTGGACATGTTGCGACAGGCTGCCCGTGATGCTTGCCCTGGCCAAGGTGGATAAGAACCCCTCAGAGTCCATGCTGCATGAATCTAGGCTTTTAGATATATCAGTATCAGCACTGATGAACTTGTTGGTTTCACAAGTCATTTGTGACATGCTGTTTTTGACTGACCACTCATGACAGCCTTGAGACACCCCCCCCCCCGGACCCATATGTGTGTGTATGTGTGTAGAATGTAGAAACTGATGTTTCCCTTTATTTATGCAAAACCACCTCAGAATTCAGTTTACCCTGTGCTGTCCAGCTTCTCCCTTGAGTAAAGAAGTGTCTCCTGTTTCTCTTTCCTCCCTCCCACTGTCTCACCTTACTCCTTTCTCTTCCTTGTCCTCACCTTACTTCCCTCAGGACCCCAGCCTATTTGAAAAGACAAAGCACTGCCTACATAAAAGACATTTTTTTTTTATTTTAACCAAATTCACTGTGGTTTACAGTGAGTTTGGGGAAGAAAATAAAATAAAAATGGCTTTCCCAGCCCTTAGTCCTATGCCAAGTTAGTTATCCTTAATGACTCAAATACATGCTAGAAAAACGGGGAAGATTCTAAGATGATCCTCTCCTTAAGCAACTTGGAGTCCAGTAAAAGTAGGCAGGTACACCAAAGACTGAATTACAAAGGTGCCATTTGAGGTTCCAGGCCCCAGAGAGCCTGGAAAACTCTAATAAGAAAAATAGACTTTTGCTTCAATTCACATGAACTCAAAATGGCTTTTGGTTCATTTATTTCATCTTCTAGAAGAGTGAAGCCAGCTATTGTTTTAATCTCTCATCTGTCAAAGACTGATACTTATGTAAAACAATATAAATGAATTCCCATAAAATGAAAGAAAATAAAGACATATCATAAACCATTTATTTTATAACCACCTGTGCTTCCGGACTTGGTGGCCATGCCATTTAGGGCCGGAGATTAGAAGAATCCTGAAATCATCTTTTCTAACCAAGTTATTTCAAACATATGGATCCCCAGGATAAGAAATGTAAAGGGATTTACCCCAGGTCATAAAACTCAGCCTGAACAACAGGGTAGGGACAAAAATCCAAGTGTTTGCACTTCTTCCAAGGGTTACCATATATATATATGTCCCCAATGTGGCTGCTTTTGTTCTGTAAGCACTCATTCTTTCCTTCAGAGAGGTTGATGCTAAAAGATATTCTTTTCTGAGTTTCCTGTAGCAAAAGTTTTCTACTTTAGAGAAAATCAAACTCCTGCTTTACTGACCAAAAAAAACTCTTTTATACAAGTTGGCTTCCTTAAACTTCACTGTGGTCACTTATGAATGTTGGTTCTTCTTTCTTTCTTCTTTCAAATAACTTCTGAAGTAGAATAAAGGATGGGGGGACATTTTATTTCTGCACACTACAGCTATTTTCTTGTCTATTATCCCTTCAATTATTCACATAAATCAATACTGACATCCACATCAATTCTATATATAAGACAATAAAATTGCAAAGACATGACTATATCCTCAGAAGAGAAGCCTTGTCTCTGAATTACACAGTTCTTCTTTGCTGCTTCCTTGTTTGGTTTTCCTTTTGTTATTCAAGTCTCAACTTTAATTTAGAAAATAGATGAGCAACAAGACTTTCAAGCCAAAAAACCAAGGCCATGTCATATAATCACTGGAACTGGTATGGTTATTATCACCTGACAAATCTGGGTGATCTAAAATGCAGAATGTTTATAATATTTATAACTCTAAAACAAATGGATTGGGACATCTATTTTTAACCCCAGAGATTCTACTGTCAACTCTTCATGATTCTGTAGTCTATTCAGGACTGCAATATTCTTAAAATTATAAGGCCCCAAAATGAAACTATATCACTTCAATATCAAAATTATGCTGCCTGAAGATTGTGAGAAGATGGTGGTGTAGGGAGCTCCAGGACTCAGTCCTTCCACCAAAATAACTATTGAACATGAAGAACTATCTGAAACAACTACTTTGTAATTTGGAGCCCAGAACAATACTGTACAGCACTCAGGGAAGAATGGGAGGATGAAACTGATAAATTATGGTAAAGAACAGTAAATTGCTCTCTCCATGCAGCAACTACCAGTGTCCATCCCCCACTCTCACAGCGGGTCACTGTGGGGTCCAGTCCTGCCTACTCACTAGTGACAGTAAGGGATAAAAAAAAAAATCCTGTTTCCTAAGAACAGCAGTGGGCACAGCCAATCACTGTTCATGATTTTGGCTTAGCAAATTCAGATTGCTGAGGCAGCTATTGTTTCAAGCCAACTAGGATGAAAGAGTCAGCAGCCATTGTTTCAAAATTCCCCAGATAAGGGCAGTGATGGTGGAGACTAAAAGACGCTGTGGTTCCTCAAGGCTGGGGAGAGTTAAGTAAAGGGCTGCATTTGCTAGGTACATCAGGAATGCTCAGCTTTGGGGAGCCATTGGAGAAGCTCCTGGCACCTTCTCTGATCCCCTCCCCAGTGCATCTTCTAGCCAGGCTGCACCTCCTTCGTGGGTCCCTGACCCTGTTTTGCCTGGGAAAGATTGACTTGAGAAAGTCCTCTCTTGTGTGCACTTACTCCCAGAATTTGCCCTCCAGGTAAAAACAGCTTGAACAGATGAAATGAGTGTACAAAACTACAGAGGTAGACAGTCTGGGACAAAGACCTGCCAGCTTCAAAATCCCAGGAGAGAGAGAGGTCTATCTCTAGGGAAACAGGGAAGAACCAAACTCCTGTAAACAGGAGAACTCCAAACAACTGACAAGCAAAACCCAGGACAAGACAGAGGCCCAGAAAGACAGGGAAAATTTGACACACAGCATTCATCTTAGGCAGACTATCTTGATAGGAAGGCTGAAGCTCAAGAAAATCTCTGACAGCTGGCTACAAAACTAAGAAAGACTTCTCAGGAAATAATCCCAGAATTATCATTTTAAAATGTACAACAAAAGAGTAAAAGACAAAGAAACCAGAAATGATGGTCCATCTAAAGGATTGATAAAAATCCAGAAAATGTAATTGAAGGGGATAAGAATGTGGGCATACCGAACAAAGCCTTTTAAAACCTGATCTTAAAAATGCTAAAGAAGATGAAAGGAAAATACAGAGAAGGAACTACAGGATACCAGGAAAACAATGAATGAGTGATATGAAAGTCTTAATAAACAAATAGAAATTTTTAAAAGGAACCAAATAGAACTACTGGAGTTAAAGACCAAATACCTGAAATGAAAAATGACCAGAAGGGTTTTCAAGAGCAGAGTATACCTGGCAGAAGAAAGAACCAGTGAACTTGAATACAAGACATTTGAAATGAGTCAGGCTGAGAAATAGAAAAAAAAAGAAAAAAGAAAAGAAAGAAATATTAAAAGTGAAAATAACCTCAAACACCTCTGGGATGCCATCAAGTCCACCAATATATGCATTATGGGAGTCTCAGAAGGAGAAGAAAGAGAGAAAGGGGCAGAAGGAATATTCAAAGAAATACTGACAGACAACCACCCAAACTTAGCAAAAGATGTGAATATGCACATCCAAGAAGCCCAGAGAACACCAAATAGGATAAACATTCAGAAGATACACCATCATATATTGATCACATTATTGAATGCAAAGGACAGTGAGAGAGTTCTGAAAGATGCAAGAGAAAAGGAAAATGTTATATATAAGGGAGTTGCAATTAGATTGAGTACTGATTTCTCATCAGAAACCATGAAGTAAGAAGGCAGTGGGTTGAAATATTTCAAGTGCTGAAGGAAAATAACTGCCATCCAAGAATTTTATATCCATCAAGACTCTCTTTCAAAAATGACAAAGAGATTAAGACATTATCAGATATATAAAGTCAGTGGCAACCAGAGGTTCTGAGGGGAGGGAGAGGGAAGAATAGGTGTAACATGGGGGCATATTTGGGACATTGGAATTGTTCTGCATGACATTGCAATGATGGATACAGGCCATTATATATTTTGTCATAACCTATAGAACTGTGCGGGAGAGAGTGTAACTACAATGTAATCTATATTCCATGGTTAGCAGCAATGTTTCAACATGTGTTCATCAATTTTAGCAAGTGTGCCACACTAATTGAAGGCTGTTGTTGATATGGGAAACTATGGGAGGGAGAGGGGTTGGGGCATATGGGATTCCCCTATATTTTTTATGTAACATTCATGTAATCTAAAGCTTCTTTAAAAATAAAAATTAAAAATTAAAAAAATTTTAAAAAGACATATCAGATAAACAAAAACTGAGATAGTTCATCACCATTAGACCTGACCTACAAACAATGCTAAAGGGAGTTCTTTAGACTGAAAAGAAAGGACACTAGACAGTGGTTCAAAGTGGCATAAAGAAAAAATATGGGTAATTATAAATGCTAACATTATTGTAGTATATTGTTTGGTCTAGAACTCCACTTCTTATTTCATATAGTTGCTAAAATGCAAATGCATAAAATGTAATAATAAATCTATGTTTTGGATATACAATATACAAAGATTTAAGTGGTAAAATAGTACAAACAAATGGTGGGGGGTCAGGGGAATAAAAGAAAAGTATATGTGCATGCTATTGAAGTTAAGTTGTTATCAAACCAAGAATGATTGTTATATATTTAGGATGTTAAATTTTAACCCAATGGTAAACACTAAGAAAATAGATGGAAAATATATCCAAATAGAAATGAGAAAGCCTTCAATATAGCTCAACACAAAAAAAATCAAATACATTTAAAAATAGGCATTAACGAAGGTATGGGACAAAAAAGATAGGATTTACAAAGGCTAAATAGCAAAATGGCAGAAGAAAGTCTTACATTATCTGTAGTGATTTTTAATGTCAATGGATTAAACTTTCCAGTCAAGGGCAGACACTGACAGAAAGGATAAAAAAAGCATGACCCAACAGTATGCTCTCTTCCAGAGACTCACCTGAAATCCAAAGATACAAATTGGCTGACGGCGAAAGGATGGAAAACAATATACCAAGGAAATAGGACCCAAACGAGTTGGGGTGGCTATACTAACATCAGATAAAATAGACTTTAAACCAAAAAATGTTATGAGGGACTAAGATGGTCATTACATAATGATAAAGGGGCCAATAGGAAGATGTTACACAATTTTAAATATATATGCACCTAACAGCAGAGTGCCAAAATATATGAAGCAAATACAGATTTGAAGGGAATAATTGATGCTTCTACATTAATAGTATGAGACTTCAATATTTAATACACCACTCTCAATAATGGATAGAACATTTAATTAGAATATCAATAAGGAAGTACAAAACATGAATGATACTCTAAACCAACTAGACATAACAGACATATATAAGAACACTTCACCCAACAAAAAGAGAATACACATTCTTCTCAAGTGCACATGGATCATTCTGCAGGATAGACCATATGTAGGATCACAAAACAAATCTCACTAAAGACAAAAATATTGAAATCTTATAATATATATTCTCTGACCACAATGGAATGAAGCTAAAACTCAGTAATGGAGGGAGAAATGGAAAATTCACAAATATGTGGAAAATAAACAACATACTCTTAAAAAACCAATGGATTAAAGAGGAAATCAGAAGCAAAATTAGAAATATCTTGAGGTGAATGAAAATGAAAATATAATATACAAAAACTTATGGGGGGAGATGATGCAGCTCAGTAGTTGAGAGCCGGCTTACCACATACAAGGTCTTGGGTTCATTCTCCAGCCCTGGTACCTCAAACAAACAAACAAACAAAAACTTATGTAATGCAGTAAAGGCAGTGCTGGGAGGGAAATTTATAGCTCTAAATGATTACATTAAAAAGGAAGAGAGGAGGGGGAAGAACCAAGATGGCAACAAAGTAGGAAGCTCTAACAATCAGTTCATCCCATAGAGCAACTAATAATCAGCCTGGATCTGTCCAAATCAACTGTTTGGGGGACTCTGGAGACCAGAAGAATACAATGCACCATCCAGGGAAGAACAGGAAGAGGAAACTGACGATCTGAGTTGAAGATTCATGAGTAGATCCCTCCACATTGCAGAGGAAGTGCCAGTCCTCCACTGGCGAGGTGGGCTGCCTCTGAACCCACTCCTTGGCTGGAAGCAGAAGCTCTCTTTCCCAAAAGCAAGGGAGGAGGAGTAGCCTGACATCAACTACAGCTGTTGACTGGCAAATTCGGCTACCTGTATTCCAACCATGAGCACAGCTGAGGTTTAAACCTGCCCAAGACACCAGGAAGCCAGCAGCATTTATGCTGTCTCCACCCCCAGCAGAAGTGGACACAAGGGTGACTGAAAAAGACACTGGTCCCCTGGGATGGTAGAGACAGATCCAGCACACTGTTTGGAAAGCCACTGCTTAGGCCCTCATACCCAGTAGTAGTGGAAATTGGTGCAGTTTGAACATTTTCTCAGGGCAAGCAGGCAGATTCTCACTGGGCCCCAGCAGCCCCACCCTGCCCACCTTGAAGGGCTGCTGCACATTGGGCCCCAACATGCCCCTGGGCTGAGAGGAAGTGTTTACTCTCTAGTGGGCAGGGTGGAAAGATTTGCCCAGTCCACCTTGAAGGGCTGCTGCAACCTGGATCCATGGCTCCCCTTGGACAGATTGGAAGTACACACACTCTCACAGGCAGGGCAGGCAGATTCAGCCCACCCTCCTTGAACAGATACTTCACTCTCGGTTCCCAAGGTGCCCCAGTAAGGAGAGGAACCAAGAGCCATCTGATCTCTCTCAAGACAGTACAAGCAGAGTCACCCTGCCCACGTGGCAACAGGGGATGGCAGCTGATCAGAGAACTCAGATCTCAGGGGCTGGGAGCCATGCAACAGTTTCATCCCCGGTAGGCTGGCAACCTCAGCCTCAACCATGCCTCCACCAGGAGCTAAGTCAGCTGAAAATTAAAGGCACAGAATAACCTTCAGGCAGCAAGGAAAAACTAGATAAAGAGTGTTACCTGCTGGGCACTTTAGAAAAACCTAGATTGGGGGAGTCATCAAAGAGAAGATTGGAGGCCTTTAGGGTCTCTTCTCCAGAGTACAATGGAATTGATCTACACTCCCTTCATAGGTCCCCTGATGCTGTTTTGACTGGGAAGTCAGAGCTGGGAAGTTTCTAACAAAACTTGCCCTCCATGAAATAGCAGCGAGAGAAGACAAAAGGAGTATTAAAAATATACAGAAGCAAATAAAAAACAACCAGAACAGACCAAGGAGAAGGAACAGGGAAAGCTTTAGCAAAAAGCCCCCAAATAAGAAAGCCAAAAGCTAAAGAGAGAAACTGAGCAAAGAATAAAAACATAAAAAAATCAGATGCCAAGACACCAGCAAAAAATTACAAGCCATACAAAGAAACAGGAAGATAAGGCCTAGCCAAAGGAACAAACTAAACCTTCAAATGAAACACAGGATTTGAGACAAGTAATCACAGATATCCAAACAAATCTTCATAATAAATTCAAAGAGATGGCTAAAGAGATTGAGGATATTAAAACACTAGTTGAATACAAAGAAGAATTAGAAAGTTTGTGAAGAAAAGTAACGGATCTTATGGGAATGAAAGACACAATGGAAGAGATTAAAAATCCATTGGAGGCAGGGAAGTAGATGTGGCTCAAGTGAATGGGCTCCCGTCTACCATATGTGAAGTCCAGGTTTCGAATCCCAGGGCCTCCCAGTGAAGGTAACCTGGCCTGCGCGGTGAGCTGGCCTGAGCGGAGAGCTGGCCCACGCAGAGTGCTGGCCCACACAGAAGAGCTGGTCCACACAGGGGAGCTGGCCCACGCGGAGTGCCAGCCCACACAGAGAGCTGGTGCAACAAGATGACACAACAAAAAGAGACACAGAGGAGAGACAATAAGAGATGCAGAAGACCAAGGAGCTGAGGTGGCACAAGAGATTGAATACCTTTCTCCCACTCCAGAAGATTCCAAGATCAGTTCCTGGTACTGCCTAAAGAGAAGACAAGCAGACACAGAAGAACACACAGCAAATGGACACAGAGAACAGACAGTGAGCGCAAAACAATGGGGGCGGGGGAGGGAGAGACATAAATAAATAAATAAATCTCTTTTAAAAAAATACATTGGAGGCATATAATAGATTTGAATTGTTTGAGGACAGAATAAGTAAGTTGGAAGACAGAGCATATGAACTTGAAAACACAGGAGAACAGAAAGAGAAAAGAATGGAAAAAATGGAACAGTATCTTGGAATTGAATGCCAATGTGAAACACACAAACATACACATTATAGGTGTCCAAGAACAGGAAGAGAATGGAAAAGGGGCAGAAAAAATATTTGAGGAAATAATGACTGAAAATTTCCCAACCTTTATAAAAGACATAAATATCATTATCCAAGAAGGATAATGTACTCTAAACAGAAAAAAAAAAAAAAAATCTTAAAATCAGAGACCTAATCTCAAAACTGGAATCCCTGGAAAAAAAAGAGCAAACTAAACACAAATGAGGGAGGAAGAAGGAAATGAAGTGGAGAATGGAGATAAATGAAATAGAAAACAAAACAGCAATAGAGAAAATCAGCAAAGCCAATTGTTTCTTTGAAAAGGTTAATAAAATTTAGACTGATAAAGAAAACACAAAAGATGCAAACAACAAAATCATAAATGAAAAGGGGGTCATTACTACCGACTGCACTTGAATAAAATGGACTACGAGAGCATACTATGAACACTGTATGCCAGTAAATTAGATAACCTAGATGAAATGGACAAATTCTTAGAAACATACAAACTAAATACACTTACTGAAGTAGAAATAGAAGATCTCAGCAAACCAACTGCTAATAAAGAGACTGAATCAGTCATCAAAGACTTCTGATAAAAGAAAAGCTGAGGACCAGATGGCTTCATGGGGGAATTATACCAAATATTTGAAGACTTAAGTCCAATTATGCTCAAACTTTTCCAAAAAAGTGAAGAGGTGGGAAAACTCTCTAATTCATTCTATGAGCCAAACATCACCCTCATACCAAAGCCAGATAAAAATATCACAAGAAAAAAAATTGCAGACCAATATACCTTATGAACATAGATGCAAAAATCTTCAACAAAATACTAGTAAACTGAGTCCAACAGCATATTTAAAGACTTATACACCAGGATCATTTGGGATTTATTCCTGGTATGCAGGTTTGTTCAACACAAGAAAATCAATTAATGTAATACACTGTATTAGCAGAATGAAGGAAAAATGCCTCCAGATCACCTCAATTGATGCAGAAAAGGCATTTGACAAAGTCCAGCAATATTTGATGATAAAAACACTTAAAACGCTAGAAATAGAAGGAAACTTCCTCAACATGATAAAAGAAATATATGAAAAGTCCACAGCTAACATTCTACTAAATGGTGAAATACTGAAAACTTTCCGTCTAAAACAGAAACAAGACAAGGATGTACAATATCACCACTGTTATTCAACATTATACTGTAAGTTCTTGCCAGCACAATTAGGCAAGAAAAAGAAATAAAAGGCATCGACGTAGAATGGAAGAAGTAAAACTTTCCTATTTGCAGATGATATGATCCTATTTATAGAAAATCTTAAAAATCCACAATCAAACTCCTAGAGCTAATAAATGAATCCAGCCAAATTGCTGAGTTCAAGATCAACACTCAAAAATCAGTGGCATTTCCTTATACAAGCAATGAAAATACAGAAGGAAAAAATCAAGAAAAATTCCATTCACAATAGCAACTAAAAGAATCAAATATTTACAAATAAATCTAACCAAGGATGTAAAGGACTTGCGCACAAAACACAAAACTTTGATAAAAGAAATCAAAGAAGACCTAAATAAATGGAAGGATGTTCCATGTTCATGGATTGGAAGATTAAATATCATTAAGATGTCAATATGGCCTAAAGCAATTTATAGATTCAATGCAATCCCAATCAAAATTCTAACAACTGTCTTTGCAGAAGTGGAAAAGCCAATCATCAAATTTATATGAAAGGGTAAGGAACCCTGAATAGCTAAAACCATCTTAAAAAGAAGAATGAAGTTGGAGAACTCATACTTCCTGATCTTAAAACTTCTTACAAAATCACAGTAATCAAAACAGCATGGTACTGGCACAAGAACAGACTTAGAGACCAATGGAATCTAACTGAGAGCTCTGAATCAACCCTCATATTTATAGCCAACTGATTTCAACAAGGTGGCAAATACCAAACAATTGGGAAAGAACAGTCTCTTCAACAACTGGTGCTAGGCAAACTGGATTTCTATTTGCAAAAGAAAAGGAGGACTCCTAGCTCATACCATATACAAAAGTCAATTCAGGATTGATGAAAGAACTACATGTAAGCGCTAGAACTATCAAACTCCTAGGAGAAAATGTAAGGAAACATCTTCAGGACCTAGTGTTAAGCTAAGGTTTCTAGAATTTACACCAAAGGCATGAGCAACAAAGAAATAAAAAGATAAAAACAGGACTTCATCAAAATTAAAAAACTTTTGCACATCAAACGACTTTATCATGAAAGTAAAATGACAATCTACACAATAAGAGAAAATATTTGGAAACCATATATCTGATAAATGTTTAATATCCAGAATATATAAAGAAATCTTTCAATTTAGCAACAGAAAGACAACCAATTAAAAAGTGGGCCAAAGACTTGAAGAGACATCTCTCCAAAGAAGATATACAAATAGCCAGAAGGACTATGAAAAGATGTTTGACATCATTAGCCATCAGGGAAATGCAAATCAAAGCCACAATGAGATACCATTTCACACCCCCTGTAATGGCTGCTGTTAAAAAAAATGGAAAATAACAGGTGTTGTAGAAGATGTAGAGAAATAGGAAAACTCATTCACTGCTGGAGACAATGTAAAATGGTGCAGCTATTGTGGAAGACAGTTTGGCGCTTCCTCAGGAAGCTAAGTGTAGAATTGCCATATGATCCGGCAATCCTGCAACTAGGTATATACCCAAAAGACCTGAAAGCAGACACTCAAACAGATATTTGCACAACTATGTTTAAAGTGGCAATGCTCACAACTTCTAAAAGATGAGAACAATGCAAAGTGCCCATCAACTAATGAATGGATAAATAAAATGTGATATATACATGCAATGGAATATTATTCAGCTTATAAAGGACTATAGTCCTGACACATGTGACAATATAGATGAAAAGACATTATGTTGAGTGAAATAAGCCAGACACAAAAGAACAAATATTGCTTGATTTCACTGATTTGAAACAAGAATAAGTGAACTCAAAGAGTCAGAATCTAGAATAGTTTACCAAGGGAAGGGTGGGAATAGGGAATGGGAAGTTAAGGTTTTATATATACAGGGTTCCTATTTGGAATGATGGAAATATTTTGGTAATGGATGGTGGTGATGGTAGCATATTGTGAATGCAATTAACAGCACTGAAATATATATCTGAATATGATTGAAGGGGGAAATGTTAGATTGTATATATGGTAACAGAATAAATAAAAGAAAAAATCCATGGAACTATACTCACAAACAGTGAATCCTAAATTAAGCCATGGACTTTAATTAATAGCACAATTATAGGGAGTGAAAGTGGCTCAAGCCATTGGGTGCCTCACTCCCACATTGGAGGTCCCAAGTTTGGTTCCTGGTGCCTCCTAAAAAGAAAAAGATGACAACGAGCACACAATGAACAGACAGAGAGCAGACAGCGAATGCAAACAACAGGGGAGAGGAGGGAGAAAAAATAAAATAAAATAAATCTTTTAAAAAAATAATACAGCTATAAAAATTTGCTATCATCACTTGTAGTAAGTGTTCCACGCCAATACAAGGTGTAGGTGATGGATTGTGTACGGGAGTCCTATGTTTCATACATGATTGTTCTATAAATCCACAACTTCTCTAATAAAGAAAAAAATTACGCTGTGTGTTACTTTGTACCTCAGCACATATTTCTATTACCTGCTGAGTAATTTGTTCAATATGAAAGGACAATTAGTAAACCTAATCCTGTGTATTCTTCAATTCTTTAGCTCAAGAATCCTCAAAATTTTTGAGAAACAGATCTTTCTAGTTTTGTAAAATAAAGTGCATGTCTATGAGGAAAGCAGGAAGTACCCATTGCTATAAGCACTGCTCTCCATCCTCTGGGAATCCTGGAATACCACAGACAGGGTTCCAGAAGAAGAAAGGAGAATCACGATAATGGTGACACAGGGAAATATTGGGTTAGTCTTTCAGATCAAGTAATGGGGAACTCTTCCCCCAGATTTTTTCTTTGTTAAAAAAAAAAATCCTCATAGTTAGAGAAGTCAGTACTTGATTGTTTAGCTGACACTGGGTCCCGTGCATAAAATTATAAAGCCCTGTTTAATTCCCAGCAAGACACATTTATTTTAATCATTAAATGCCATATCCAAGGCAAAACCTCTCACTTGAATTCCAAGGTCTAGAAATAAATGAAGTTGATTGTCCTTCCCTTTCTGAACATTAGCCACCATAGTATTTCTAGTGGTAGCATGTTTTTAGCTACAATTCAGTTTTCAATATTGCATCTTCAATTTACTTCAATTAAACTGATGTTAACAATCTTTGAACTAAACAGGCAGAAAGACACTGAATATAGCCCCAGAAATAGGTGAAATGAAATCAATGTTACTGTATCTGCATGTAGTGTTTATAAATGGAAAAATTCCATCGTTGCTATGACAATGCCACACATGCCTTTCAGTTTTTCTCCCATGGAATAACAGAATGTGCATTTTATAGAGATGTCTAATTGCCTTTCATTCTGGTTTTTGCACACCAACATAGCAACTTGCTTTTCACTAAACATCTCAGTATTGAAGTTGCTCTGCCTCCTGCTTCCATTAACATATTTTGTATTCATGATTTGTGTAAATTCTGGAAAATGTTTTCAGTTAGGCTTCCCAACTATGCATCTAACTTATATTTAATGAGACAGAAGAATTTAAGTAAATGTGAATTGATTAACTTAAATAGATATATTGGTGTTAACTAACCTAACTGTAGGAAATATCATTGATAAGCTTCTAAAATTGTTAAACTATATTAACCAAACATCTTTTCCAGTTGGAGTAAAAGAAAACACAGGCATTCTAGAAGATTAAGATGTTCTAGGGACTGTCCCTTTTCTGTAATGAAAGTCTTGTGAATAACCCCAGTTTCTACAAGCAATTCATGGCATTTCAGAATTGAAAGGGACCTTATAAGTCTGTTAATCCTTCTTCTACTAAATGTAGAAATTTAGATATTTCTTCTACAGTCAAACCAGTAAATGGTTATGTTTAGCCACCAAGATAAAGTGTGAGTCAACATTTTCTTGGACATGGCTTTCCAAATTTTGGATGTTCCAACAGTTAGAAGTCTCCAATCAATTAAATCATAATATATTAGTTATAAATCCTACCATTAGTCTCAAATTGTGAAGTATGTGTAATAGACATTTACATATTTAAGTCTTCTCTCTGGTTCCTAATAAAACTATTCTACTGTTGGCAAATCAGTCCCAGGTACTTGGATTTTATTCAAATGACCTCACACTTATCTAACCCAATTGTCTCTACACAACAGTTTCTTTACATTCTGAACCTAGCGTCCCTATATAGTAAGAGCAGGCCATAGTGCAATTATCTTTGCACCATATCACAGACCCTTTAACTCACATATTCTCCCAGAATTCCAACAACAGAGATTGATAAAGAATTTCAGCATTTTGGCAAATGTCCTCTCAAACCATCAGTCTGATTTTCATTAACTCTGATTTCTTTTAGGTGCATGGAATAGGCACTGAATTCTGGCATGGCTGATGTTTGGTGAAACTAGATATTAGCTATTAATATAAGGCTTCTTAGGGAAGATAGTGTATGGCAAGACTGTCTTGGCATTTGAGAACTTCTCCTTTGAGACAAAATTCAGAAAAAAACAATCCACATGAAATAGAAGTCTGGCTAAAGGAAAATACTGCTCTACTGAAAATCTATGAACAGCTGAGGACTGTCTAGTATACCATGAAATAAATACAGGAATACATACTATGTAGTGACTCCTGCTTAACAGCTTTGGTTCACACACTTATTTCATTTAATTTTCTCATAGTCACACCATAACTGAGTAGCAGATCCGAAATTCAAAATCAGTTCTATTACTTTAAAACCTGTGTGCTTGTCATTGTACCCTGCTTCATTGGTACGGAAAGCTGCCCAGAGGATAAAATAGAACAGATAATAACCTCCACTCCAAACCAAATAATTTTCTCACTGTATTTACCCGTTGACTTATAAAAGATACAACCATGAGTTACAATATTAACTAATCCTACAATCGGGGGCATGAGGAGATGAGGAGTAGTCACAAAGAATGGTCATGGTTTTTCTAAATTACTCAGCAGAGGGGGTCTCAGAATAGGAAGTAAATTACCATTTACCCTCAAATTAGCATTTTCTCATGAATCATATATTTTTGTAGATGTTATCATCATCTTTTCCCTCACTCTCCAAATATTACCAATTGCAGAACATGGCTATGTGGCCCCTAAATGACCTTGAGTCTACTTGATCCACTCTCGTGCACATGCCTCCTACAGGGATAAAATTAGCCATGAAGACCACCTCATTAACTCTCTGAGTGGTCTCACTGTCTCTGTTCTCACTGCTCCAACACTCATTTCTAGGATAGCCTGTAGAATTCACTAAATTAATCTATTGAGAATGTAGCTTCAAATATATTTGCTACCTAAGCAAAAGCCTTAGCATTACCTATTACTTATAAGATCAAGTCATTTCCTTATCATTTAAAGAATGCTACAATATGTCTCATTTCTATCTTTTCAGTCTCATGCTCCATAATCCTGTACTTATACCAAACATTCCAGCCAAATTGCCCTCTATGTCTTTGGGTATATGTGCTGAATTTGTTCACCTCTAGGCCATTATCTTCAGGCTAAATTGTCTTTCTTCACCCGGGATGATCCTGCTGAACTTCATCAATCATTCAAGACCCATCTCAAATGAATCTGCCTTCCTGAAGCCTATTCTTAACTTTGCAACTACCATCATAGTGAGATCTTAACCTTCTTTAAATTCCTCAGGGGACATTACTTAAAACATTGTTACCACACTATGTATTTCTCTGTCCTCCACCCCCTTTCCCTCACTTACTCACACACACACACAAAACAAAAACATTCTTTCCCTGTGATTCCCTTATGTCCCTTCTAGATTCAATTACTCATCTCTACATCCACCATAGCATAGGGTTTTGAGAACAAGTACTCCGTAAGTTTTGCTTGAAATAACAAAGTAATATAAAGCAACCTCTGTAAAAGGTTGAAAAGATGCCCCAGTGTTTTCATACCAACATGCTTAGGAATGAATATTCAGTGTATTTTTCTATAGTAACAAAACTGCTTGACTTCATTAGTGCAAGGTCAAAAATATGGGCCAGCTTGGTGCAGTAAGAACATTCACATCATCCTCACTCCCACCCTACCATACATCTAGGGACAATATTTTTGCCAAGTCACAGATGGCATAAAGGAGAAAATGGAAGAACAGCTGGTAATTCCAGAAAGGTACCAAGGGCTCTCTCAGAAGCTCACTTAAATTGTCTCCACAAAGCAGTGAAAAAAGCAAAATTGCCTGGCAATAAAGTACTTTATATCACTTGAATTGTCTGAATCACAGCCTCTACCCTCTGTTTAGCTGTAACTTAGGTGACCTGGCAGGTATAATTGCAGTATGTGGGCTCCTTCAATAACAGTAACAAAGGCATGGTCCTGAAAGCTGCCAGCAATGGTAGCCTCTAGGTGTCACTGGCCTGCTTGAGCATAGGGAGGGAGAAAAAATAGGACTGGGATGAAAGTAAGGAGAAGGGACATCAGGAAGGTGGGAGAGAGGAACACAATGATAGAATAGAGCACCACATGCCATTTCCCTGCACAGCAGTCTTATTTGTGAAACCATTAACAACTCCTTAAGAGTTAGTAGATGTCTTATTTGAAAAGACTATAGTTTACATCTCAAGCAGAAGAAAGAAAAATAACTAGAAACCTAAATAGAAAATTTGGTTTACACTTACATAGCATGTTCATGAGAAAAAAGGGATTTCAATTCCAGATTTGAGGACTGGATGAATAATTCTTTAAGTATGGGTAATTCTAGATTCAATATACAACCCGGACATTTTCTCATCTACAAAACCTTTCTGGCTAAATCTTTATTCTTCAAAACTTCACCTCCTTATTGAAACTTTCATCCAGCCCTCTTAAGAAAAATTTACTTATTTATAAAATAAACAACAAGTGCTTACCATGTGCCAAGCAATATTTTTGGCACTGGGAATACAACTGTCAACATGAGATACATAGTCATCAGACCACAGGAGCTTATATTTCAGTAGAGGGAGCAGGGATCAGTGGAGAAGCTGGGGGGAGAAGACAGAGAAATAGACAAACGTAAAAAAAAAAAAAAAAAACAACTTAGAGAAAGCAAAGTGGTCTTAAGAAAATAAACTGAAGTGATGTGATGGAGAAAGACTCAGGTTTTGAGGGTGCTACAATTAAGACTTGGTTATCAGGGAAGACTTCTCTGCAAAAGGGATATATGAGTTGCAACTTGAATGTCAAAAATAAATAGGTTAAAAGGGAAGGTAGGAAGGGAGGGAAGGGGAAAGAAGAAGGGCAAGAGAAGCAGATAAGAGGGAGAGAGAAAAAACAATTGGGCAAAAAATGAACCCAGAGCATCCAAAGGTCCATAATATTTCTAGTTCAAAGCATACTTGGGTACAATGTGCACTGGTACATAACGAACAGAGTAGAACGTGCCAAGATTGAAAGATGGAATAGTAGGCAGAGGTCAAATATTGTAGGGTCTTACAGGTGCTAGGAAGAGGGTTGAATGTGGTTCTAGGCTCAGTAATGGGAAGCTTTTCAAATGGAGAGTTTCAAATAGAGGAAAGACACAACTAATTTGCATTTTTAAAAGATCACTCTAACTATTATGGGGAGAAAGGACAGTGAAGAGCAAGACTCAAGGAGGGAGAAGAGAGAGAAGGTTAGGAGTAATTGTTCAGGGTACAGCTGTTGGTGGATTGAATCAGAGTATAAGTACTGCTACTTCATCATGCTCCTGTAGTACTCTGAAAGAACCTGTACTATAAAATCATTATACTATGCTAGTCTACTTTTATATGTGTCTGTTACCTACACTAGTCAATAAACCATTTAAAGAAAGAGACTGTAGCTCATTCATCTTCATAGTGTACAATGCATAGCTCAAACTCAGTAAATATTTGTGGCATGAATCACAGTATTCTGGTCTTTTCCTGTGAAGTCAATATCCTAAGACCAGCCTTGGCCTTCTACTCTTAGCTCTTCTTTATCTTGGGTAAATCATTTGACCTCAACATCCCCTGATTCTCAGTGACTTCATCTGTCAATAAGTATGCCACTACTTAGCTCATGGTGTTATCAATATCAAAGTAGATAATGGATGAGCTAGGGCCTCGTAAAATTATATTTCAAAGTCCCATTGAAATCTAAGGCATTGATGTCAGTTCCTCTCATCTCCTTTAAAACATTTACCTTTTTAACAAGAGATAACTTTTTCCAAGAGTAAAACTAACAAGCAGTCTCTTTGGAAAACTTGGGACTTCTACTGATGATTTGGGGATTTGGAATATCCATCTGATTTTCTCAACCCTCTGTTTTGTTAGGTGGATTAAAAAGCAGAGATAATTCATATTCTCTTGTAAATTTCCCAATCATCCTAACCCTTATATCCTGCAGAAGACTGTGTTTGACCAGTTGATCAAAAGTAGATATATAAATAAATGTGTTGCAGAGGGCAATGTGGTGTAGAGAGAAGATCAATGCACACATATTCAGGAGGCCTGGAGTCCTCTGTCAGCTTTGCCACCTTCTAGTGCAGTTTGTGGCATGATTTTAGGCACAACACTATCATGCCTTGCTTGGCTTAACTTCCCATCAGTGTTGAGTAGAGTGGGAAAAAAAGCAATCAACAAGATTATTTCTAAATCCCCTTCCAGTTCTAAATACTCTACTACTAAGTTTTATTTATTTCCAGTTCCTAAAGTCAAGATTTTTATGTCCTACTGAGCACAAAACCACATAGATAAGCATGTGGGAAATACGTGAATCTTAACACAGTAGTGGGAAGAAAAGTAATAGCCCTGCACTTCTTGCCACCATCACAAAAGGAAAAGATTCTCAATGCTAATACAATTCTTCAAGATTAGGAAGAAAAAGAAATAACAGTAACAATTCAAGGGTAGGGGAAGAAATAGGGTAATGTAATAAATCTCTTTCATTCTTACATCTCTGTAGATTTTTACCATATCTTAGACTATCCATAATAGCAAACATTTTTGCCCTAGACAATTCAAATAAATAGAATAAACACATTATCTGAGGGGACTATTTAAAATGTAATTAAGATATTTAAATTTAAGCAATCATAAATATACACACATATTAAAAATGAAAAAATATAAACAATGATATGCTACTAACAAAAATTTAACTAGTCATCAAAAACACAAATCCCAAAGCACAATATTAATCAGACATTACACTAGTGGCCTTTAGTTCCTATAGGTTTTGGTGTGTCTTTATAAAAATTACAGAACTTCAAAGAGAAGAAAAGGAAAAAAGAAAAATGACACTGGCTTTAGTCCCAATGAATCAGACAAAGTGAGAATTTTTTATTCTCCTGTTTTTACCCCACCGTTATGTTTGTGGGAATTCACAGGAGATATTTATAACTTGGAGATACATGAGCAACTATGGTAAGGATTTTGTTCCCTGCCTTGAGGATGAAAGTAGATGTCATATTTTTCACCAGATCATTTCCTGTACACTCTCTCAAATCATCCAAAAGTCAATGACAAACTCTTTAGCATTAAGTTAAGCCATAAGTAACAAAAACCAGAAAGTATGGAAGGCTAAACTTCCAATTATTCCAAAATATACCAAAAGCATCATATTTTTCAGTCAATAAAGAGAAGTCACATTTATAGTACCACCTTGTGAGAGAATATCCTTAGTACAGGAACAGGCTACCCAAATCAATCAGCAAAAAAGCCATTCCATGTCCATTAAAGGAAATCATGTTTAAAAATTTAATTTCTTTGTAGGCATCTATTTGTTCTTTCATAATACACATGATGTATATGGACAATTCAACTTGGGAAATTTTTCCACTCATTTTCAATATTTTTCTCTAAACACAAATAAATTATTTTGATATTAGCCACTAAAAGCCACATTGAGTAAAACTCAATGTGCTGTGCTTAAAAATATGAATTATTTTCAGGAAAAATATTTATCACATTTTCTTTTCTGTCCCTCAGTAGTCTATTCATTTAACCTATTATTTCTTCTTCATAGACTCCTGGACACTTGATTTTTATTCCAATTTAAAAACAATTTATTGAAATATATCATCCATACATGAACATACATCAAAAATAAGTGTAAAGTAAAAGTTGTGAACTTACAATATAAACATGCATAATATCATACATGGCTCCCATACATCACCCACCACAAATACCTTGCATTTTTGTGAAGCATTTTTAATAAATTATGAAAGAGCATGGTCAAAGCATTACTACTAATCATAATCCATATCTTAAATTTGGTGTATTTTTCCCCAAGCCACACTATTAATTTTTTTGTTCATAAACCATACAATTTATCTAAAGTGTACGATCAATGGCATTTGGTATAATCACCGAGTAGTGCATTCATCACTTCAATTAATATAAAAGCATTTTCATTACTCCAAAAAAAAATCCAAAAAAATACAAACCATCATATCCATATGTTAGTGCTACTAACTACAAATCCTATGATGTGTTTTTACCATTTCTATTCATATCCAAACACAAACAACTTTTTACCAATTCTGCACAGATTAAAACTCAGCTCTCCATTCTCTAATCACATTTTTCCTTTGGTGACTTATATTCTAGCTATTAACTCCATGAGTTTGCTCATTATATTTAGTTCATAATAGCAAAGTCATACTTGTCCTTTTGTGCCTGGCTTGATTCACTGGACATAATGTCTTCCAAGTTCATCCACACTGTCATATGCTTCATGACTTCATTTCTTCTTACAAGTGAATAATATTCCATTGTGTGTATATACCACAGTTTGTTTATCCATTTGTCAGTTGATGGACACCTGAGTTATTTCCATCTTTTGGCAATTGTGAATAGCACCACTATGATCATCAGTGTGCATATGTCTGTTCGTGTTACTGCTCTCAGTTCTTCTGGGCATATACCTAAGTAGCGGCATTGTCAGGTCACATGGTAGATCTATATCTAACTTACTTTGGAACCACCAAACAGAATTCCACAGTGGCTGTACCATTCTTGTATTAGTCAGGGTTCTCTAGGGAAACAGAATCAACAGGAGATATCTGTGAGTAATATGAGATCTTATAAGAGTCTCTCACGTGACCATGGGGATGCACAATTCCAGGTTCCACAGGCAGGCTGCAAACCAGGGCTTTCAATGAAAGTCCAATGAAGGTCCTTGTGAGTTTCCGGGAGATGTTGACTGTCCAAAGACAAGCTGAGAAATTCTCTCTGAATATTGAAATCTCATCCCCTTTTAAGGCATTCAACTGATTGGATAAAGCATCACTCATTGCTGATGGCAATCTCCCTGACTGACGTAGATATAATCAGCTATCTATGCAGTAAACTCACTGGTGACTAACGTCCATAAAAGTCCTTTTTTACAATTAGCCCAGTGCTTGCTTGACCAAACACCTGGGAACAATTACCTGGCCAAGATGACACATTAGCCTAACCATCACAATTCTACATTCCCACTTACAGTGAATAAGCGTTCCTTTCTCTTCAATCCTATACAACACTTGTCGTTTTCTGTTTTGTTAATAGTGGCCATTCTAGTAGGTGTGAAATGATATCTCATGATAGCTTTGATTTGCATTTCCCTAATAGCCAATGATTCTGTGCATTTGTTTTCATGTGTTTTTTTCGCCATTTGTATTTCTTCTTCTTTAGAAAAATGTCTATTCATGTCTTTTGCCCATTTTTTAATTGGGTCATTTGTCTTTTTATTGTTGAGTTGTAAGATGTTTTTATATATCATGGATTTTAGACCCGTCTCTGATGTGTAATTTCAAAATATTTCCTCCCATTGAGTATGCTGCCTTTTTACCCTCTACACAAGTCTTTGTGTAGAAATGTTTAATTTTGAGGTCCTATTTATCTATTTTTTCTTTTGTTGTCCATGCTTTGGGTATAAGGTTTAAGAGACCCCCGCCTAATACAAGGTCTTGTAGATGTTTTCCTACATTATCTTTAGGAGTTTTATGGTCCTTGCTTTTATGTTTAGGTCTTTGATCCATTTTGAGTTGATTCTTGTATAGGGAGTGAGATAGGGGTCCTCTTTCATTCTTTTGGTTAAGGATATCCAGCTCTCCCAGCATCATTTATTGAAGAGACTTTTCTGTCCCAGAAAAGTTAACTTGGTAAGCTTACCAAAAATCAGTTGACCATAGAGGTGAGGGTCTATTTCTGAACTCTCAATTCAATTTCATTGATCAGTGTGTCTATATTTATGCCAATAACATGCTGTTTTTACCACTGTAGTTCTATAATACACTTCAAGGTCAGGAAGCGTGAGTCCTCTGACTTACTCTTCTTTTTTAGGATGTTTTTGGCTATTCAGGATCCCTTTCCCTTCCAAATAAATTTGGGAATTGGCTTTCCTATTTCTGTAAAGATTGAAAGCTGTTGAAATTTTGATTGGTATTGCATTGAATCTATAAATCAATCTGAGTAGATCTGACATCTTCACAGTGTTTAGTCTTCCAATCCATGAACACAGATGTCCTTCCATTTGTTTAGATATTCGTTGTTTTCTTTTAGCAGTGTTTTGTAGTTTTCTGAATAAAGATCCTTTATATTCCTGGTTACATAAATTCCTAGATATTTGAGTCTTTCTGTTGCTATTGTAAATGGAATGTTTTTCTTGATTTCCTCCTCACCTTGATCATTACTAGTGTATAGAAACACTACTGTTTTTTGTGTGTTGATCTTGTATCCTGTCACTTTGCTTAAGGGATTTATTAGCTCAAATAGCTTTGTTGTAGATGCCTCAGGATTTTCTAAATATAGGATCATGTCATCTGTGAATAGTGAGAGTTTTACTTCCTTTTTACCAATGTGGAGGTCTTTTATTTCTTTTTCTTGCCTAATTGCTCTAGCTAGAACTTCTAGCCTACTGTTGAATAACACTGGTGACAGTGGGCATCTTGTATTGTTCCTGATCTTAGAGGGAAAGCTTTCAACCTTTCTCCAACAAGTATGATGTTGGTTACAGGATTTTCATATATGCCCTTTATTATATCAAGGAACTTTCCTTCTATACCTATATTTTGAAGCATTTTTATCAAGAAAGGATGCTGGATTTTGTCAAATGCCTTTTCTGCATCAATCAAGATGATCATGTGTTTTTTTCGTTTTGGTTTGTCAATGTGGTTTATTACATTAATTGATTTTCTTACATTGAACCACACTTGCATACCAGGAATAAAACCCACTTTGATCATGTTGTATAATCTTTTTATATGCTGCTGGATTATATTCCCAAGTATCTTGTTGAGAATGTTTGCATCTATGTTTATTAAGGATATTGGTCTGTAATTCTCTTTTCTTGTGGTATCTTTATCTGGCTTTGCTATTAGGGTGTTGTTGGCTTCATAAAATGTGCTGGGTAATTTTCCCTCCTCTTCAATTTTTTGGAAGAGTGTAAACAGGATTGGTATTCTTTTCAAAATGCTTGGTAGAATTCACCTGCAAAGCCATCTGATCTTGGACTTTTCTTTGTTGGAAGATTTTTGATGACTCATTCAATCTCTTTGCTAGTGACTGGTTTGTTGAATTCCTGTATTTCTTGTGGTGTCAGTGTAGGTTGTTTCTGCATTTCTAGGAATTTGTCCATTTCATCTAGGTTGTCTAATTTGTTGGCATATAGTTTCTCATAATATTCTCTTATGATCCTTTTTATTTCTGTGAAGTTGTAATATCGTCCATTTCATTCCTGATTTTATTTATTTGCATCTTCTTTCTTTTTCCTTTGCTAGTGTAGTTAATGGTTTGTCGATTTTATTGATTTTTTTCAAAGAACCAGATTTGATTTTGTTGATTTTCTCTATTTGTTTGTTTGTTTGTTTGTTTTTGTTGTTCTCAATTTCATTTATTTCTGCTCTGATCTTTTTTTATTTCTTTCTTTCTGTTTGCTTTGGGATTGGTTTGCTGTTCTTTTTCTAGTTTCTCCAGTTGTTCAGTTAGTTCTTTGATTTTTAGCTTTCTTCTTTTTTAACCCAGGCATTTAGGGCTATAAATTTCCCTCTCAGCACTGACTTCGCTGTATCCCATAAATTGATATGTTGTGTTCTCATTTTCAATCATCTCAAGATATCTACTAATTTCTCTTGCAATTTCTTCTTTGACCTACTGATTGTTTAAAAGTGTGTTGCTTAGCCTCCATATATTTGCAAAATCTTCCTTTCCCACCTCTTATTGATTTCCAGCTTCATTCCATTATTCCAGAGAAGGTGCTTTGTATAATTTCAATCTACTTACATTTATTTAAAGCCATGTTGTGGCCCAACATGTGGGATAACCTGGAGAAAGATCCATGAGCACTTGAGAAGAATGTATAACCTGCTGATCTGGGGTGCAGTATGTCCATCATATGTTCTCTGTTTTTTTGTTGATCTTCTAATTGTTCTATCTATTGATGTGAGTGGCATATTGAATTCTCCAACTATTATTGTAGAGATGTAGATTTCTCCTTTCAATTTTGCCAGAGTTTGCCTCATGTGTTTTAGGACACCCTGGTTAGGTGCATAGATATTTATGACTGTTACTCCTTCCTGGTGGATTGTCCGTTTTATTAATATATTATTGGCCTTCTTCATCTTTTATGACTTTTTTGCATTTAAAGTCTGTTTTGTTGAGACCAGTATAGCAACCCCTGCTCTCTTTTGGTTACCATTTGCATGAAATATATTTTGGCTATTATTTGTGTGAAATATCTTTTTCCAACCTCTCACTTTTCATCTATTTGCATCCTTCGGTCTAAAGTGAATCTCCTGAAGACAGCATATGGATGGTTCATGTCTTATCCATTCTGTCAGTCTATGTCTTTTGATTTTTTGATTGGGGAGTTTAATCCATTAACATTCAATGTTATTACTGTAAAGGCATTACTTACTTCAGCCATTTTATTCTTTGGCATTCATATGTCATATCTTATTTATTTCCATCTTTTTTACCTTTTTTTGGTTACCCTTTCTGATAGTCTTCACTTCTACACTCTCTTCCAAGCCTTTCTCTCACCTTGTCTTTTCTGGCTATAGAACTCCCTTTAGTGTTTCCTGAAAAGCTGGATTCTTGTTTATGAACTCTCTTAGTTTCTGTTTATCTGTGATTATTTTAAGCTCATCATCATAATTAAAGGAGAGTTGTGCCAGATAAAGAGTTCTTTGCTGGCAGTTTTTCTCTTTCAGTACCATACTTATATTATACCACTGCCTTCTTGTCTCTATGGTTTCTGAAGAGATAACCGCACTAAGTCTTATTGGATGGCACTTGTATATATTTCACATTTCCCTTGGTGATTTCAGAATTTTCTCTTTATCCTTGGCATTTGACATTTGCATATTATGTCAAATGTCATATGTGGGCCTTGGGGTAGGTCTATTTGGATATATTCTAACTGGGATATGTTGTGCTTCCTGGACACACATATTCATATGTTTCATGAAATTTGGGAAATTTTGGTCCATTATTTCCTCAAATGCTCTTTCTGCCCCTTTTTCCTTCTCATCTCCTTCTGGAACTCCCATAACACACATGTCAGTGTGCTTCTGTTATCATTCAACTCCCTGAGCCCCTGCTCAATTTTTTTCCATTCTTTTCTCTCTCTGTTCTTCTTTCTCTTCAATTTCAGCTGCTCTTTCCTCTACATCACTGATTCTTTCTTCCATGATTTCAAATCTGCTGTTTTGTGCCTCTGTTGTATTTTTTAATCTCATTTATTGTGTCTTTCATTACCATAAGCTCTATTACTTTTCTACCCAAGATTTCAAGTTTTTCTTGGTGCTCACTCAGTGTCTTCTTAATGTCTTTTATTTCTTTAGCCATGTTGTCCTTCTACTCAAGACTGAAGAGATTTATATGAACTTCACTGATTAGCTGTTCCAAGCACTGTGTCTCATCTGGAGATTTGATTTGTTCATTTGCCTGAGTCTTATCTTCCTTTTCCTTTGTATGGCTTGTAGTTTTTTGCTGATGTCTAGGCATCTGATTCTGATGTTAAGTTTACTGATATTCAGTTTCTTTCTTTTTCCTAGGGATTTACTGTTAAGTAGCCATGTGCTACCACCATTCTTTGACTCTTGGTTCAACCTGTTCTAGATATTTAGGATTGCCCCTGTTTGACTGCTAAAATCAGGGCTAAGGACCCAGTAATGGGGTGCTGGCCCAGTTTCCAAGGACCTTACAGAGGGTGGTCATAAAGGCACCTGCTTGCTTTTTTTATTTATTATTATCCTTTTTTGTGCGTTTTTCTGGTCTGGCCAGCAGATGGCACTCTTTGGCAGACCTCTCACCTCAGACCCCAAGTACTAGGGGGGGAATGCATTTGGTATAACTCTTCAGGTGGGTGGGTGGTGCAGAAGCACTATCCTTAGGGCTGGCCAAGCCTCACAAACAAACTTTTTCAGAGGCTGCTCACCTTGGCCAGCCACACCCTCCCTCCCTCTGCCTCTTCAGCAACTAGCCCAGGACAGCAGGGAGGGTGTTTGAGAAGGCAAATTATCTTTAGCTCCCTGCCAGCTCCCTGCCAAACTCTCCACCCCACCAAACCTGGAAGTGTGTGACCACTCCAGTGCAGCAGACCAAGTTCCCTGGCCAAAATCTGAATTTGTGTAGGCTGTGTCGCTCCCTCTCCCCTATCTTGGAAAGAGGACTGCTGCAACCTCCTCAGTCAGCAGTCACTGCAGTACACAGCCACTGCAATCTGCAGACTATTTGCTGCTTAGATGGGGGGAAGGGCACCTCTTGCTGCTTTTGCAGCTCTACTCACAGGATTTTTCAGCTAGCTGAGACTTCTTGTCTTCTCCCTTCTCTCTTCTGCATGGTGTCTCAACTTCCCCTGGCTTCCTGATCCTGAGAGCAGCCTTCCAGTCTCCTCCTGTCCTCTAGCTATTTTTTCTGGGAGAGAAGTGATCCCTCCGCCTTTCTAATCCTCTATCTTCCTGGAAGTCAGTCAATTTTTTTAAATGACTGGAAAAATTAGAGGTCCGGGAATTCGTTTCTAATGATTTCTCATATCAGGGCATATAAATCAGAGCAACATAAGTTAGGTGTGTATTACAAAAATTTCCAATCAATAAATGTTCTACAAATCAAAAGTGGAAAATTTATGGATGCTATGTTGCTTATTATGAAGTTGATTTTCTGAATTTTAGTAAAAAAGACTCACTGAATGCTTTACTCATTAAATTGTATAAAATGTCCTTGTGGATGTTTTCTTTTTCTAATTATGTGCAAAGTGTAAAATTACCTGGTACAAATTTTCAGACTTTAATGTGCATAAGAAACATTTAGGGCGCTTGTTACTGTTACCAATCAGATATCTATCCCCTATTGCCAGATGCCAATTCTAGAGGATTGTGGTTGGACTCTCATAATCTGCCTTTCACCTAGCCCACAGATAATTCTAAAGTTGGTGATCTATGGGCCACACTTTGAGAAATACTGGGGTGGCTTTATACCATCATTTTGCCATGTGAACCTGTTGGCCTCTTCTGGGACCCTTGTCCTTCCTCTACCCCAACCCTCATTTAATAAATTAACTTTCTTCTATCATATTTCAATGGAATATCTTGGCCCTGGTACCACTTGTTTTCTATTTTTATATTTCACAATCTTCAGCATTCCTCTATATAACATAAAAATTTATTAACCAGTATCTGACTTTGGATGAGTGGTAAGTCTGTTAATGTCTGGAATAGAGACATTAATATTTAATAACAATTAAGAATATCCAGACAAGATTTTGAGCTTCTGAAAGGTAAAGAGTTGTATGTCTTATTCATCCCCAAGATCTAGCATAATACCCAGCACATTACTGACAGTCAATAAATCTTTGCTAAATAATGACTAAACTAATGAACACATATTGGGAAAAAAGGTAGCTTGAAATAACTACTTAAAAAATAGTCAAATACTGAAAATCACCTATTCCAACATCCTCATTTTACACTTAGGTACAAAGAGGCCCTCCCAGGGAATGTGCCTTGGGCAAGCCAATTTTGGGAACAGGACAAAGTCCAATGCCCCTCCAGTTACTGTAGGGGATCATCCAGTTATTGTCTCACAAAATCACCTTATGGAATTTAATGCTGTTAGTGGTGGTGGGTTTTTTTTAACTGTTTAATTCCAACCAATTTGTTCCTTTTAAAATATTTAGGATTTCTGAGTGCTGATAGCGCTCCACTCCTGCCCAGTTACCCTCAACCTCGAAAATCTAATTATCTGCAACTTAAAAATCTGCTCTGGCAAAATCCTTAACTGGAAAGAAGAGGCACAGCTATACTACAAACTCAGCTCAAGTTTCTAAAAATGTATTAACTTTTCTAACTGTATCCCATACAGTCAGATATAGATAGAGTTCATGCATTAATTTTGTTTTCACCACATATAAGATTTGATAATTAATTCAATGGTTTGACTATGGAAGAAATGGGAATGGATAACATATATCTATCAATCGAGCAATTCATCAATAGATATGTACTAAATTGAAAGCTCCTTGGTTTGGTAGAAAAAACACTACTGTGGTTTTTGGGAGGCCTTACCCTAAGCCTTGATTCCACCACTGACTTTTTCAACATTCTCTTCCCTCTTTGGGCTCAGTTCCCATCTTTCAAATAAGTGTTTGAAATTCGTGGTCTAGGATGGTGTAAGATTCCTTCCAGAACCAACACTCTAGGAATCCTAAGGACACAGTAAGCAAAATGCTAACTTTCTAAATGTCAAGTTAGTAGAATCTTAAAGCTAGAAAGTGATTTGTATATAGGGAGAAATTAGACCATAATTGTAGTGTCAGCCCATTTCTGTTCTGCATCAACAAATTCTGTCCTGGCAAAGGAAAGTAGAAACTAAGCCTATCCCTCTCATCTCCTAGACATTTTCAGCTTGAGTAGCAAGATCACTGAAAGTTGTTTGTGTCTTTCCAGAGCTGATCTAGTTCATAGACATTAGAGTTGCCTTTTGATGTCATGGCAATCACTACTCCTGCCCCCTTGCTAAAATAAAAGTCTCCCACTTTGAAGAACCCAGCTTGGAAATTTTTACAAAAGCTGAGTCTGTAATCCTGAAACTGAACATCCAAAGGGACAGGATGCAATTGGTTAAAAATACAGCTGGACTGAGAATCCTATCTCTGCTACTAACAATCTATGAGACCTTGAATAAGCTCCTTAATTGTGTTAAGTCTATAAAATAAGGATTATTACACCCACCTCAAAATTTAAAAAAGATGACGATGTGCAAAAAATCTATGCCATAAACCCGACCCATCACAAGTAATTAATAACTGTTACTGCCCCGAGTAGCCCTTTCTATTCCTCACATTTGAAAGGTTTGTGTGAGAGAAGAATCCCATTTTACATGATTTGAAGTCTGTAAAAATATAATATTATTGTCATTCTTTGAGAAATAAAGTTCAGTGCTGTGCTAAGAACACACAGAAAGCTGCCCACGTACACCCTGCCACTGTCATTTAGGAAGCAGGTTTAATTCCACAAAATAACAGAAAGAAATGAAGCTATGCAGCTCTACTTGATTTCTACCTGATTTCTGACTTGATTTATGGGCAAATCGCTTGCCCTCTCTGGGTGTCGGAGTCCCCATCTGTGCAATGCTGGAATAGAGCTGGGTAACCTCTAAGTGTCCTTCCTGTTCAGAGATTGCAGTGGTGCAGCCAGATGTCTCTGCTCTCCTTGCCCTGCACCCTGGCGGGCCCTGTGCCAGGAAGACACCCTCCTCCTCAGGGAAGGGCTTCCCTCCGCCTTAGTTGCAACGCGGAGGAGGCTGCAGGCAGGAGCTGCCTCTTGCGCAGCTCTTCAGACAAGGCAACCATCAATAACGCAATCTTTTGTCAGCAATAAATTCCCTCCAAAATTAATGAAACAGCTCTTTTAAATTCTCCTGTCACTGCCTCATACAGCAGGAGCTGGGCTAGGCTTCCTGCTCTCTAAATAAATATTAAAGCCATATAAATTGTCTGGGGGCTCATATCTAGCTTGCTGTGCCACAATCTAATCTCCTCAACCGCCTACAGAAACAAGGAGAAAAATGGAAACTCAGGATCAATGTTTGATGTCAATTGCAGAAGGCACTCACTCTATCATGCAGGCAAGAGCCCACACACCAGGACAGTGTTTTGTTGGTATCCATTTCCCAGGTCACTTCCACTTTGCAGTGTTCTAGAGGATACTAGGAAGGAATATTACAGCCTGGACAACTTTAGATATTATTTAGGTTCATCCTTTCCTTCTCTAGGTGAAGAAACTGAAGCCCAGAGGAACAAATGGAGGGCTACATTCACACTCTAGTATTCTAAAGCAGTGCTTCTCAAAACTTTAATGTGCTTATTATTCAATAGGTCTGGGATGGGGCCTAAGGTTGTGTATTTCTACAAAGCTTCCAAGTAATGCTGCCGCTGCTGTTCCATGGATTACATATCCAGAAGCAAAGGTCTAGAAGAGCATCAGCGTCACTGGGGCAGAGCCAAAACTTATTTTTTACTATGTGCTCAGAACCTAGCAAAACACTAATAAGTGGGCTTTTAATAAATGATTATCAAATAATCCACTGGCTCATGCAAGAGGTAGCATGGCATAGTGGTTAAAAACATGGACCCTGGAGCCATACTACCTAGGTTCACATCTTGCTAATGCACTAACAAATTATTTAACTTCTCTGTACTTCAGCTTTTTCAACTGTAAACTTGCATTAATAAGAGTATATGTCTGATAGTACTGTTATGAGGGAGGGAAAAAAGCCAATATTATATAAAAGAACAGTATCTGATAAGTGGTTGATAATATAAAAAAATGTGACTTGCTTAAGGTCACATAGTTACTGAGAAGATATGGGCCTTCACCCATATCTCCTGACATTTTAGTTTAGTATCATCAAGCAAATTCTTGCAAAAGAAGAACATTCTATTAATTTAATTACAAATGATGGCATATTCACTGAACAAACCTTGACTTATATAAAATGTAAGGGTAAACCTCATAAAAAGGCATTCTCTGGTTGAAGGTAGCAAATAATTGGATATGCATTTAAGCCAACCAGAAGCTCACACATATTTGACTTAGTAATGAGAAGGAGCCCAAGCCTTATAGTCACACAGACCTGGGTTCAAATCTCAATTCTGCCACATCCAAGTAGCATAACTGTGAGCCAGTTGTCATCTCAAAATGACAATCAGAGACATCAATAAAATAGTGAAATCTTTATCTTATTTGTAGAGTCGATATGCAGAATAAATGATATTATATGTTTAAAGCATTATAATACTGCTTTGAACATAGTAAGAGCTCAAGAAATAATAGTAGAGGTTGTAATAGCAAAGCCATAAAACATATACAGACATTGACTGGAAAAAAAGTAATTGACTTTTTGTCTCTTCCAAGAGGTCTAGCCAAAGAAGAGGCTTTTTGAGTCTCAAGCGGGTATGGACTGGCTGACTGTTCAGCTATCCTCAAGATCTGGCATGCTCTCATACCACAGTTTGTCTCCAAATCAATAGAAAGTGGTAGCTTGGCACTTGGGCAGGAGGTTGTTATAGGCCAGAGGAAAGCCTGATGGAGAGTTGGTGAGAGACCAAGATAGAGTCTACTTAGACTTGAAAGAGATCTGGGTGGAACTAGACACTAGAGAGAAATGCGGGCTTGCATATGACTTTGAGACCTAAAAGGAAAAAGAATGTGCATCTTCAGACTTAATATTAAAGTCGGAAGGACCCTTAAAAATAACATATTACAACTTTCTTGTTTTAACTTGGGGAAATTGTGACACAGAGCAATTGTTTCCCTCTGAAAACAACTTAAATGTGAATGGCACAGTATCCTGAGTCATCAGTATAATCTTAAACCCATGCCCACATCAAATATTATGCCTATTAGCCCATGCCAGGAGTTTCAAAGAAACCATGAGGGAGAACTTTAGTTTGGCTTTCAACATTTCTATCCTTGCAAAAAGGAAAAACCAGAAAAACTAATAAGCAATGACTTTTTGGACCCAGCAGAGAACTGAGATCACACATCAAAACATTACCCTAATCATCTGGAAATAGATGCAACTAGAGAGACACAGTCACCAAGATGTGATTACCTAGAGAAAAAGCTGCTGGTATTAAAACTTCAAATGGTAGTTTTGATGAAGAGCTGGAGGCTGAGTGTGAACAGCATGAGAGTGAACAAATCATAGAGGTCTCAGTTTTATAGGACCCCCACACATTTGTAAGCTTTCCTTCCAAAACACCAGCATGTTCTCACTGTGAGGGTCCAAGAAAGAATAGGTCTCAAGGTAAATTAATAATTATTTTGAACTAAATGAAAATGAAAATACACTTATCAAAATTAGTGAGATGCAATAAAACCAGTACCACTAGGGAAATTTATAGCATTAAATGTACATATTAGAGAATAATAAAGAGCTAACTCAATAACCTAAGCTTCCAACACATGAAACTAGAAAAAAAAAAAGAGCAAATTAAGCCTAAAATAAGCAGGATAAAGAAAATAATAGGGAAGCGGCTGTGGCTCAATCAGTAGGGCTCTCGTTTACCATATGGGAGGCCGCAGGTTCGGTTCCCGGGGCCTCCTGGTGAAGGCAAGCCCGCCCGCATGGCGTGGTTAGCTGACCCAGAGAGCACAAGCAGCAAGGGGGGGATAAATGAATAAATAAATAAAATTATTAAAAAAAAAAAAAAAAAGAAAAGAATAAAAACTAGGGCAAAAATCATGGAATTGAAAATATGAAAACAAGAGAGAAACTCAACAAAACCAAAAGCTGGTTTCTTGAAAAAAATGAATAAAACTAATAAAGCCCTAGCCAGACTAACCAAGAAAAAATAAAGACAAAATTTACCCATTTCAGAAATGAAAAACGAGTCATCACTACTGATCTGATGAACTTTTAAAAAAATGATTAAAGAAATACTATGAACAACTTTATGCCCACAGTTTGACAACCTAGA
This sequence comes from Tolypeutes matacus, assembly GCA_026826555.1. Lineage (NCBI taxonomy): Eukaryota > Metazoa > Chordata > Mammalia > Cingulata > Chlamyphoridae > Tolypeutes > Tolypeutes matacus. Next base: position 37,396,626 of record JAKSZT010053887.1, read on the forward strand.
TGAAACTGATAAATTCCATGAAAGACACAAACTACAAAAATTAACACAAATAAAAATAGATAACTTGAATAGCCCTATATCAATTAAAGAAATCAGATTAATAATAAAGACCTTGCAAAGATGAAGCACAAAGCAAAATGGTTCTATTAATGAATTCTATTAAACCTTTGAGGAAGAAATAATATCAATTCTCCAAATCTCTTCCAGAAACTAGAAGCAGAAGGAACACTGCATGACTCCTTCTATGAAGCTAGCACTACCCTAATATGAAATACCTGATAAAGACACTACAAGAAAACTACAAATACCCTTCATGAACGTAAATCCAAAACTCAAGAAAATTTTAGAGAACTGAATCCAACAATGTATAAAAGGAATTATAAACCACGACGAAGTGGGATTTTATTCCAGTTATGCCAGACAGTTCAACATTCAAAATTAATAAAGTAACCTACCACCTCAACCGGCTAAAGAAGCAAAATTATATAATCATATAAATTGATGCAGAAAAAATATTTGGCAAATTTAACACCCATTCATGATAAATAAAAAAAACTTCAGAAAACTAGGAATTGAGGGGAACTTCCTCAATTTGATATAGAACATCTATCAAAAACATACATCTAACATCATATTTAATAGTGAAACACATGATACTTTTCTCCTAACACTGGAAATATGACATGATTGTCTTCTCTCACCATTCCTAGTCAGCATTGTACTCAAAGTCCTAGCTAGTGCAATAAGGCAAAAAAAGATGAGAAAGGAAGGGGAGGGGAGGAGAGGGGAGGGGACAGGAAGGGAGGGGAGAAGAAAGAAGGAAAAAAGGAAAAGAGAAAAAAGAGGGAGGGAGAGAAGGAGGGAGGGAAGGAAGAAAATATACCGATTGAAAAGGAAGAAAAAGAACAAAAAAATTTGAGGATGCACACTACCTGGTTTCACAATTTACTATAAAGCTACAGTAAACAAGACAGCATGTCACTGGCAAAAGAATAGATACATAGGACAGGGAACATAGGAGGGCCAAGAAATAGACCCTGCAAATATGGTCAACTGATTTTGGACAAAAAGTGCAAAGGTAATTCAATAGAGAAAGGATAGATTTTTCAACAAGTGGTGCTCGTACAATTAGATGTCCATATGCAAAAAAAAAAAAAAATAGAGCCTAGATACAACCTTACACAAAAATTAACTCACCCTAGATCTTAGACCAATATGTAAAATGTTACACTGTAAAATTTTTAGGAAAAAACATAGGAGAAAACCTGTGTGACCTGTTTGATGGTGACTTTTTGGATGCAACACAAAATGTATGATCCATGAAAGAAAATAAGTGGTAAAGTGAACTTTACTAAAATTAAAAGCTTCTATTATATGAAAGACAATGTTAAGAGAATCAAAAGACAAGTTACATACTGGGAGTAAATATTTGCAAAACAAAATTTGATAAAGGAAATATATCCAATATATATGGAGAAGACTCAACAAAAAGAAAACAACAACCAAATTAAAATTTGGCTAAATGCTCTGAGCCAAAATCTCACCACAGAATATGTACAGATAGAAAAGAAGGCTATGAAAAAATATTCAACATAATATGTCATTGGGGAAATGCAAAGTAATACAACAAAATAATACCTCTATGAACCTAAGCACATAGCTAAAATCTTAAAATAAAAATGACAACATCAGTGGCTGATGAGAATGCAGAGCAACAAGAACTCTCATTCACTGCTGATAAGAATACAAAATGATGCGGCCACTTTGAAAAACAGTGTGGCAGTTTCTTACAAAACTAAACATAGTCTTACCATATGATTTAGCAATTCAACAGCTATTTCCCCAACACAAACTTCTACTGCAAATGATTATAACATCTTTATTCATAATCACTATAAACTGGATATGATTGGATTAACAAACGGTGGTACATCCAAATAATGGGATACTATTCAGCAATAAAAAGACATGACTATAAAGCCATGCAAAATTATGGATGAATCTTAAATACATATTGCTAAGTGAAGGAAGGCCGTCTAGAAAACTAAATTCTTTATGTTTCCAATTACAGGACATTCTAGAAAAGGTAAAACTTTGAAGATGGTAAAAAGATCAGTGGTTGCCATGGGTTTGGGAGGTGGGGATAAAGTTCTAATAGGTGAAGCAAAAGGGAATTTTTTAATTGGAGGAACTATTCCCTATGATACCATAATGATTGTCAAAACGTGAAAAACTTTACAGTACAATAAGTGATCTTTCATGTATGTAAAGTAACAAAATTCATTTAGGAGTTTTAAGGATCCCATGATAGAATGCAGACTGTGACTAAAATCTAACTGTATTTCCAGTTAATGAAATAACCTCACTGAAGAGCATGGGAGGAAAAGATGCTGATCTAAGTAACTTTGGAAATGAGTGGAGTCTGTAAGGCTAAAGTATAAAAACTGAATATAAGCACTGCCCTCTAGTTGATAAAATTGTTTCCCACAAGAGTATGGTTTAACAATTCTGAGGCTACTATACATATATGAGAACTGAACAATTACATAAATGGATGGCAGATGGTACAGGTTTCTCATTTTTGGAGTGGGAGGTTACAAACAAGGAAGAGAGGAGGCTAGAATAATCCATTTGGTAATAGATTTGAGTTGGAGACATTAATAAGAACTCATGTTCAGCTGAATATAGATACAGATGATTACATATAGAAAAATTTAGAGATATGCATTTATACATAGGTTAGTATTACTCATGTATATTTCCTTGCTCTGTCAAATGAGAGCGTCTAGAAGCAATGACATCCAAGCAGCAACGAGCAACTCCTTGTGCCCACATTTTATTTTCCAATTCCATTTTCCAATAAAAGGAACCAGGACTCCTTGCAAAACTGGCTGCTTCTCAGACAGGAGAAAGATATATAAAAAATGAGCTTAGAGCTTCTAGCAGTGCCAGAAAATAAGGAAGTGCTAAAAAAAAAAAAAAAAAAACACAACAATGGAAATGTGTCAAATGGACACAGGAGCCAATGAAGCACTCCCAATGAACAATTATGGGGGAAAAAACTGAGCAACAAAATAAACATAGTAGTATTGTATTATACAACAAAATATAAAATAAAAATCCATGGGTCAATATTGATATAAATAAATGATTGAATAAATAAATAAATGAGAGAGAACATAAAAATCTCCTGTGCAGAAGAATTCTTAACAATTTATGTAGCTACTCCACCCTGAAAGAGATGGAGCATAACCCCTCACTCCTCAAGTATGGGCTGTGCAGACTTCCTTCCAAAGGGTATTATATGGAAAGAGGGGAAAAAGAATAACTTTACAGGGAAGAAACCTGACAAACATACTTTAGCTAGATGATCAAGGTTAACATCAACAGTGAAAGTATGTATCCTGGATATGATGTGGATATTGGCACTTTACCTTTGTGATCTCCCTCCTCAAATCCATACTTTCAGTCTAAACATAAGAAAACATCAGACAAATTCCAGTTGAGAAACATTCTACAAAATACCTGGTCAATCAATATTCCTCAAAACTGTGAAGATCATCAAAACCAAGGAAAATCAAAGCAGCTGTCACAGCCAAGAAAAGCTTGAGAGATATGACTAGATGCATGGTTGAATCCTAGATGGGATCCTGAGACCAAAAAAGGCCATTTGGTGAAAATTAAGGAAGTCTGAATAAACCATGGACTTTAGTTAATGTATAAATATTGGTCCTTTAATTGTAACAAATGTACTATACTAGTATAAGATGTTAACAATACAGGAAAGTAGGTGTGGGGTATATGGGGACTCTATATTATCTTTATAACTTTTCTATAAAACTAAAACTTTTCTAAAATAAAAAGTTTATTAAAAATAAGCAATTAATAGCACTGAATTATATATTTGAAAGTGGTTAAAAGGGGGAAATTTTAGGTTGTATATATGTTACTAAAATAAAATTAAAAAAAAAAAATCCATGGGATAGTACAACACAAACAGTGAACCGTACGGTAAACCATGGACTATAGTTAATAGAAAAACTATGAAAATGTGCTATCATCAATTGTAACAAATGTACCACAAGAATGCAAGGTGTTAATAATAGGGGGATATATGGAAACGTATTTTATAAATGATTTTTCTGTAATCCTACAACTTCTCTAATAAAATAAATAAATAAATAAATAAATAAATAAATAAATAAATAAAATAATAAATTGAGGATCCCTTGAGTATCTGTAAAAATAATAAAGCTTCTTAGAAGGGGGATTTTTTAATCTGTTATCAGTCAATTACCCTACAGTGAGAGGGGAGAGGAAGATCAAATTCCAGTATAAAGTTCAGAGTAAAGAGAACAGAGACCTGAGGCTCCTGAATATAAGCAGGTAAAAAGAAGCAGGATGCGGGGGGGGGAGGGGGAAGGGGTTGTGGTACACAAGGCATATGAAGGAATACTTTTAAATTTCATTTCTTTGTAGTAGAAAGAGCAGATACCAAAAGTGCCGGGATGTTTTGGGATAAAGCAGAAAGAGAAGCTTGCTCCTTCCTACATTTGATCAAGTCATTTGTAAGCTTTGTATCTCAGTTTTTCCATGTATTTATTAAAGAAATTGGATTATAATCTCAAAAGACTCTTTCAGTTCTGGTCTTGTATGGTGTCATGAGTATGATTCTGTCAAGGGCTAGATGGCAAAGGAACTTAATATGATACAGAAAGTTTTAAATAAATTAATTCACTCTAAATTTTATGAGTGTCAAATTCATAATCAAGGGAAACCGCCTATTGCATAATCTTGAAACTCATTATTTCCTACTTTAGAGGGAAAAAAAGAACCAAATGAAATGCAGTGCCATCTCATTCATCTCTTGATAATGAAAAATTTTCCATTTAAATGGGAAATCTGCATTTGACCAGAAATACTTAGCTTATTCCTTTGGCTTGGTTACACTTCACAGAAGCAGGCTCTTAGGGTAATAGGTGTATGTCACAGATGTCACCAAACTATTTATGGAATAAAAAAAGAGAAGCATATGTCTATTTAGATACAGCAGTATAAAAAGTGCAGTTTCCAATACCTGTACTCATTGCCACTTTATCAAGTCTTTCAGATGTGTCATCAAACTCATGTTTCATTTCCAACATATGAAATCAAGAAAATATTATTTTTAGAAAGAGATAATGATGTAAAAGTCAATTGTGAATGATACAGGGCTGTGTTATTTAGGAGAAAATACATAATTGATGAGTGATACACAAACTAGCAAAACATATGAATAAAAATAAAGAAATGTTTCAAATATATAGCTGTTTTAGAGAAGTATGATATTTATTAAAATATAATTGACAAAACCAGTAGAAAAAAATAGAAAAGAAAAATGTATTACTTCGTTATACTCTCCTGATAGCAACAGTATTTGATGCTTATACTATGAAAATGATTACAATTAACTGCTATGGCAGGAATGCATCTTGGAGAACATCAACTCAACCCTCTTCTTTTGCAGCTGAGAAGCGTAAAGTTCAGAAACATGGAATAATTAACCAAGCATTACACAGTGAATTTCTGCCAGGACCAGAACTAAACAAAGCCCAGGTCAGGAGATTCCCACTTCAGTGCTAGTTTCCCCATAGAGAAAGAAACAGAACCAGCCAGTGGTATACAGGGCCAGGTTTGTACTAGCTTGTGAGAGCTAACTGTTAAATAATCAGGAATTCATCAGCCAGGTGTTAAACCATTGGTTGTTTGAAATTTGCCACAGTGAGAATATTTATACCATAGAAATGCTATAATCATGGCTTTTCTTTTCTTTTTTCAGGGAACTGGTATGCCAGAACCCTACTGGCCCCAGCCCTCATGTTGTTCATATATAGTAGTTAATGGTCTTTAAGTCTACACTTAGCATTTCTAGATAATGGAATATTCTACTCATGCAGGAAAAGCTTAGAAATGGCATTCTATATTTTTTAAGACTTGCATTTTAACATATATGAAATGTATATAATCATGTTTGGTAAAGAATGTCAATCCTACAGTAGAATGGATTGATCATTTTTATTTTAGTTGTGTTACTCTTATAAGTACTTCCTTACCAAATTAAAAATACGAATTTTTGTTTCAGAAATGTGCACTTACTCTAAAGTGATTACTTTTATGACAATCTTATAAAGACAGGACAGTTACTTTGCTTAGCCAAAAATGTAGTGGACACAACCTGGAGTAGAGAATAAAGGAAGTGAAGAGCCAAAGGAAGGGCAAAACAAAAGGAAAAGATTGCCAAGGAAACATCCACCTGATAAAGGGCTCATAAGTCAGTTAGCTGTGGTGACTCTGTGAAAAAAACGTTGGCTCAATGTTTGTTTGCATGGCTTAATTTCATTATAGAAACAATCAATAGTCAATAAATTAATATTATCAAGGCCTAACCATATTGAGCACAATCAGAACATTCCTTAAGGTCGGGGAGAGGGAAAATGTTATTTCCTTTTGAATAGGTAGAATTTGAGGTATTTATTAAGCATTCAATGAAAGAAGAGGAATAGGCATTTGACATATGGAACTATAAAAGGGTTTCATAATCTCAGCACTATTGACATCTTTGTCTAGATAATTCTTTGTCCTGTATGTGTGGGAGTGGGTGGGAAGGATTTCCTGTGCATTGTAGAATGCTTAGCAGCACCCCTGGCTTCTGCCCACTAAATGCCTGTAACACTCTCTTCCCCTGTTATGACCATCAAAAATGTCTCCAAACATTACCCTGGTTGATAACCTCTTGATAGTGTAGAAAGAAAGTCTGGACTTGGGAAATATATTTAGAAATCTCCTTTGGAGTGATTGTTAAAGCTTAAATAATGGTGAATGTCACCCAGAAAACATGTTTAAAGTAGAAGACAAGCAAGGAACCGAAGGAAAATTTCTTTCTGTTATAATTGTTAGCTGTCCAACTCAAACTAAAGAAGAGAATTTATTGGCTCTCTAATAATGAGATCCTGGGTAATATCAACATTTAAGGAACCAGAAAATAATTTGAACCCAGGAAGGAGAACAAAGAACAGGCAATGATGTAGGAAAAAAACAGAAAAAAGAAACTGTATGTTAAAAGCCAAGAGATTAATTATCTTCTCTGCCCTGCTTTTACCCTGCATCTCCCAGTCATTTAAGACTCAGTTCAACTCTCATGTTTCCTACATTTAGTATTAACCAACAATCCTGTCTTCTGATTCCTTTTAGTTGTAGAGATGTCAAATAAGCTTGCACTTAAGTGTATTCTTTTCAGTAGCATTTGTTGCTGTTTTAAAATTTTATTATTCTATTTGTGACTAAATTTCAATTTCCTGGAGGATAAGGATCAGTCTTGCTATAGTAGCCTTCCAGAGCCTTTGTCAGGGCTCAATGTAGTTAGAAAGTCAATAAATATTTGTGTTAGCTGGTGACTGGTTCCTTCTATTGCCATTTTAGAAGAGCATCAATTCAGACGTTAGTAACTGTCATATGCCTTTATAAAGGGTATCTAGGCACACATAAGAAGGATAAAGATGGTAATATGGTCAGAACAATATCAGCTTAATATAGTTGCCAGAGATATTCCCAGTTTCCAATATCTAGCGACATACTCATTGCTACCCATATAAAAGGCAGGTAAACTGATTTCTTGCCCCCCTGCCAAATCTAACATAATTTTCCATTAAACATTCTAAATCATGCTTATAGCTCTTTTCCTTTAACCTACTCTGTGTCCAACAAGAATGTAGCATGTACTTAGAAAGAGCACTGAATGGGAAATTGTGAGATGTATTTCCAGTCTCTCAAGACTACTAACTTTTACTATGAAAAGTTCACAGAAGGATTGCCCTTTCTGGTCCTCAGTTTCTGCCTCCTACTCTATAAAGTGAGGTACTAAATAAATGATTCCTAAGTGTTTTTCAATTCTAATCATCTAAGATTTAGTCATTTAGTCAAGTAAGTCATTCTACTAAATGCTTGACTGCAAACTCATGAAGTCTCCTGCACTGCAAAAGAGAGCATATGTATATACTTACTATATTAATGATTAGAGAAAGCTAACTTAGTAAAAGCACCAGATGAGAAAGCAGTTTTATAATGTCATGCCAACTGACAACATCTATTCCCCTTTTGCAGCAAATAAATCTAGTTCATCTTGGCAATAAAATACAGACGGGTAGATCTATGAATACTATTGCAACTAATTCTGCTTCCAGTTACCCTGAAAGAATGCTGAGGACAGCAAGACAGTGAGGTGGGTAATAAATTGCTTTTTAGATAGATGGATATATTTTACATTCCTTCACAAGACTGCCTAATAAGTAAGTCCCTTGAGTACAATATGGCATCTACGAAATGCTATTTAGTTTTTGCTTTTCATCACTTTAATTGAAATAATACTCCATATTTTATTTTTTTTCTGCAGATAGCCAAACTTTCGTGAATGCCTTGCTGAAATGTTAGTCCTTCCTATTAGATAAATACCTGTCTTTTGTTGTAAACAGGTACACTTTGCCCATACATTTTATGCTTCCCTTCAAATGCCAACAATCATGAGAAATGAAAAGAATTTGTGATTGAATCTTTGTTCCGCAGGGTTCCTAGAAGTTAAAGAGTATAAACAGTGACCAAGTTTAATGTACAAGTTATTTGTAGTTTTAAGCAACACATACACACCTCACACACTCATATTTGCAAAATACTATCACTAACAAGATACTTTCATGGATTTCCATTATTACACATGTAAAAATAAAAAAATAACTGGAATGCCTCCACTGTTTATCAACCTAATATATCTATCAAAATAAATTTTGTAGTGGTTGATGTTTCCTTCCAGCCATTGCTCATGTGCAGACATAATTTACAAAGCTGCAGTTACAGCAAAGATATAATTTTATATTTGGCTTTTCTACATTACATAATAGAAAATATTTCTCATTCTGCCTCATAGTCATTTTAATGTGAAATGGTTGCTTAAAATTCAATTTCTTATGTTCAAACTCAAGCCATATGGTATTTATACACCATTTCTCATACATAGGCCATGTTATTCTACCTCAGAGTCTTTACATGGGTTGTCCTGTTACTTAGAATGTGGGCCATCTCTGCATTTTTCAATTCTACACATTCATAAAGGCACAGCTCTAACAGTATGACTACTGTGTAAGTTTTCCTGATCCTCTCTTCTACCACACTCTCCCAAATAGGGATTACCTCTTCCTTTCTCTAAATTTCCAATATGCTTTCATTTGCTCTCTTTTTATATTTGGATTTCCCCCTACCCCCTTTGTATTAGTCAGCCAAAGGGGTGCTGATACAAAGTACCAGAAATCCATTGGCTTTTATAAAGGGTATTTATTTGGGATAGAAGCTTACAGTCAAAAGGCCATAAAGCACAAGCCTCACCAAAGTCTGCTGCCACGTGTTGGAGCAAGATGGCTGCCAGTCTCTTTCCTCTTAAGGCTCCGTGCAGTCAGCTTCTTTCAATCTGAGCTGTAGGCTGGCATAGGGCTCGTCCCAGGGCTCGTGTCTTTCTGGGCGCAACTACTCTGTTCTTTTCACAAGGTCAGCTGTAGATTATTAGGCTCATCTCTCTTCCTGTGGCCGCAGGATCCTCTGTGTATCTTCTCTGTGTGAGAGTCTGTTTTATCCCCACCAAGGGGGTAGGGACTCAACCCTGCACGCCCTAATAATGTGGTCAAATAAAAGCCCTAATCTTGATTTAATAAAGTAAAAGTGAAACCTCTGAATCTAATACACCCAGAGGAACAGACCAGTTTACAAACACAATCCAATATATATTTTTGGAATGTATAAACAATATCAAACTGCTATACCCTTGAATCACAGTTGTGCATAAAATGCATCTCTTCTGCTTAACTACAAAGTCCTTGGGCAGAAAATCCATGTCTGATTTGTCTTGGTGTCCTCTACAGCAACTAGTACATATTAGAGATACTTAAATGCTAGTAGGCTAAGTGATGTGAATTATTAGTTTTCTATAGCTGCTTTATCAAATTACCACAAACTTGGTGGCTTAAAACAATGCAAATTTACTGTCTTACAGATCTACAGGTTAGAAGCTTGTCATGAGTCTTACTAAGAGAAAATCAAGGTAGCAGCAGGGCTGCATTCTTCTCTGGATGGTCTAGAGGAGGGAGAATTTGTTTCCTTGCTTTTTCCAGCTTCTAAAGGCTGACCACATTCCTTGGCTCTAGGCCCCTTGCTCCATTATCAAAGTCAACAATGCTGCATCCCTTTTGCCACTCTGGGGCTTATTATTCTGCCTACCACAAATAGTCAAGTTATAGTTAAAATGGAGTGGAGCTGAGAGGTACTCTACAGATGGCTGGGAGTATGCCATCCTTGTACAGATAAGGAAACTGAGGTTCAGGAATGGCAATAGTCTTGCCAAAGCCCCAAATATAGTATATGAAGGACTTAGATCTTTTTGACCTGTGCAGTATCCTCCCCATTTAACTATAACCATTCCCCAACCACAGCTTCTTCTTAGAAGCATAAAAGAATTTATTTCAGAAGATGTATAAAGTTCAGAAAGGTGAAGATATTTGCTCTAAATCACAGATGAAAAGAGAAAGAACCAGGTCTTTATGAATTCTACTCCATTGTTCTTTCTCTTCCACCAGGCTTATAACCACCATCACATAAATCCAATAAACAAGTACTGAAAAAAATCTAAATAAAGACTTACAATAAAAAAAATTAATTTCTTTTAAAATCCCCAACAATAAGAATAGGTTAGCTAATAATTATAAGTCTTCCAGATTCACTTGGGAGATTCGGGGTGTTAGAGTTGTCATCTCAGGAGAAGATCCTGCCCTGGACAGTCTGGACATTAAGGTTATACGTTCTTTTCCTAGTACCATAAAATATGGCTCTGAGTGCTATGGGTAGACATCAAAGTAATGAAGATATATTCAGCCACAGGGCAGGCCAAATCAGTCCATTGTATTGATGAGGAGAGCAAGAATTATACTTATCTCACTACTCCACTGAGAAAGGGATAAGAAGGATAGTCTGGGCCCCCAGATGTTTGGGAAAAGGGAAGTATCAAGAGGAGAGAGTTTCTGAAATAAGATGATTCTACAGAATAAAAGCTAACCATTCCATAATCATTAAAGTTTACATAAAACTTTCACATCTTTTTAGTTAATCCTCACAACACTTTGCAAGGAATTCGGTTTTCTAGTCTCCAATTTACAGACTGCAAAAACAAGTCATATCATCTTAGAGGAACTTGTGCAAATTCTTCTAAAAATCAGTTACTCTGACCAAGTTTTCTGCAATTTTCCCCCCAAGATGTCATATTGCTTTAGAGAAATGTATTCATATGAGTACAAATTAAATGTTTATAACTTTAATCAAGGGTATACATCAAAGACAATGAATCAGTATAACTGATTTTTGACTAGCCTTCTCCCTTACCTCTTTCCCAAATATGCCCCCAGGGGTTTTCTCAAATAACATTCACCATTTTCTTCCATCTTCTAAAACAATTTTCCTTTTCTGGGAACAGTTATATCCATTGGAATCAACTACTTCCAATGAGTATTGCCATTTCTCCCAGGAATGAATTACTTTCACTGGGTACTACAGCTCTTTCTGGGCTTCTTATTGATACCTCCATGCCCCACTGCATATAGTAGCTGTTTGCACTAGATTCTGCCATGTTCCACTCACCATCGAGTACTACTATGTCTACCAAACCCCACAATTTTCATTAGGCTTTATTGCCATTATCATTGAGGGCTGCTGTTAAAGTCTTAGGAGGTTTCATTGCTGGGCAGAGTTCCATGGGGAGATGCGTCCTTATATTCTTTTTGTATTTTATTCAGCTAGCAGGATATCAAATTACCAAAGCAATAATTCTCTCTACCTTGACTGCTCTAGAGAAATTTTAGTGAAAATAATTATCTCAGATTTTACTTCTGTTTTTCTTCTCTAGGAACCAGATAAAAGTCTGTGGGAAACCTCCTCACTCTGACATTTAAAATCTTGTGGCTGGGTCAAAGTGCATTGATCCATTCTCTCTTCCCTTAGATAGTCTCACTTAGATGCTCCTCAGTCTCCCAGCCTACTATGATATAAATTGTTCTAAAATATGGAATGACTGAAAATTAATGGATTTTAAGAAAAGAGAATTCATTTGACCATGACTTGCAAAAAATTCTTTTTTAAGTGACTCAGATTTAATGTTTTATAATTACATTTCCTTCTCTCTACAGATCCAATTGCACTACTTGGTTCTGCAGTGAATAGTTACATAATCCTAATAGTGTAAACACTTTTGAGTTTGATTTTTTTTCAATTTCATAAACAAAGCATGAGAGTCTCAAATCTATAAACCATGGAAATGTTAAAATTATAGTAAAACTCTTAGAAACCCAGAGCAGTAGGAGAGACCTATACATGATACAAATCTGCATCTTTTGTTTTTAAAATCTTTTGTTTTAGAAAACAACTGCTAAAAGTTGATAAGTCAATAAATGGCTTTATTATGGGTATTTCTTAGACCTGTGGGTGGTGAATGTGGACTGCCAGACACGCACTAGAAAAATATAAATCAGAGAAAGGTAACAGATTGCCTTTTGGAATGGGCCTACAGTGAGGACGTGGGGTAAGAGATTTTGATGCCCTGTCATATTACTAGAAGATTTTGGGATCAAACCCTTGTATTATTTAATAAAATTCCTTTTAATATTCATATGGAACTCACATCTCCTAGGTAATATCCATGAACCACCAGTTGAGGAATATCAGACTATTACAAAACCCAAGTACACACCTCAGAAGTTTCTCTCACTCCAACCCCTGAACAACAATCACTTGCCACCAAAATGGTCATCTAGGTCAGGGAAACAGCCCCTTGTCTCTTATCCCTTGAAATCTCTGCCCTGATCATCCTCATCTTCCTCAAGCCATGCTGAAGGCCAGAGACTAAAACCAGGTCCAATGAAGGCCTGTTGTGATTTCTAAGTACTAAAGTTTCCCAATTAACTAGAAATATGTTTTCATGAAATGCAAGACCAAATCTCATGCTCTTTACAAAAGAAAACTTTGTAATGCAACTATGTAAAAACACATCAGAAGCATGATAGGGAAACATGGAAACCCCATCTATGAAGAAAAGGTGCTGCTGTCAGCCATTTTATGGTGACTGGCTTTCAGTGCTGCACTGCCTGAGACAGGAGACATACCAGATACATGCTTACTGATTCCCTTGTCACTTACGGAAATGAAGTGCACTAGACCAGACTTTTGGAGCAGTTAAGCACATGTTCACAAAAAAGTATAAAAGGAAATCCTGCTCTCTTCTAAAATCATACGACAAATGTTTGTTAACCAAAGAGTAGCTGTATAATTTTTGCATCATAACACCTGGGATACCTCAAAAAACATGTGTTGAAAGCAGAAATGATAAACACATCATATAATATGGCGGATTAAAACACCATAAAAAGAAGGTATTTTTCCCTAAAATCACATAAAGTTGTAATGGAAAAAGAAACTAAGAATCCAATTGTCCATCATCTTGGAAGGCAGTAATATAGAAAACATTATTCTATAACCAAATTATAATAGAGATATAATACTTATTAGCAAGTAGGACCTTCTATATATCATAAACAATTAGTCACAAACTTTTTTATAAGTCTGTAATTGAATGCTATTTTTGCCTGCTGGAAGAATTTTCTAAATTATTTTTACCATCTAGAGGTTATAAACCAGCAAACTTTCTTTTTTCTTGTTTCTTTAATTCTGTGAAATAAATTTCCAAGCAGTTAGAAAGCATTTGGATATACTGCTGATTTGTAGCCTGCAATGATTTTTTTTATATATATAACCATAAACATTAAACTTTGGATGGTTCATCTAGTGCATGATACTGATAAGACAGCAAGGGATTAAGTGGATTTCAAAACTGCAACTCACCAAAAAAGGCCCAGAGATTATATCAACCTGTATGTGTTTAAACTGCAGAGTCATTCAAGAAAAAAATTGCTACCATAGCTCCAAGCCCAGAACTGATCCCTGATCATCTTTGACATTTTCAAAAACAGAAAATTATTTGGATTAATTTTAAATGTCACTTCTCCTCAGGTGAAGAATTTATTCATTTAGGAGACTATAGGATGGAACAAACCATGCTGATGCACAAAGGCTATAGAAGGTTTGATGGAAAAGACTAAATTCTTGTGAAAGAGAATTTGAGTATTTGCTGAATCACATGGAGGTAATGATCAAAAGTAAAGCTCTAACTTAATCTTCAGAAGCAGTGAGATATAAAGGGAAGGTTCTTGGGCTAAGACTCAGAATGCAATGCCATCAATTACTAATTCCAAGTGTTTGGTAAATCAACCACCTCCATAGGGGTCAGTCTCAGCATCTGCAACATGAAAGTTAGACTAGCTCTTTGGAGTCTTCAAAAGCCCCATGATTCCTCAGAAAGTCATTTAATCTTTTCTACTCAATTGTCTCATCTTTAAAGTAGAGCTAAAATCCCCTGCCCTGAGATTTCTGTAGCTATAAGAATGCCATTGAAAATATGGTTGTGAACCCACTTTGAAAGCCATATAAGACTACTAAATTATATTTTTTAATTTATTCATAGTTTCAGAATAATAATTTATTCAAAAAGACTGTTGCCTCTCTTTGCCTATAACATTTATTTTATTATTCTAACTAAGTAGTGAAGTTAGGAGTTATGGTCATAGCCTAATTCCTTTGGTTTGGTTGGCTATTTCTTATTTCTTTACTCCCAAGAATATCTAATCTCTCAGGAACAGATATGGAATTTTCTTTCTGCATAAGAACATGAATGGTTGAGTTTTTGGAGCAGTCATCCTCTAGTCTATATCAAAAGCCTGCAGTATGCCCTTCTTATAAAGGGAAAGTGGCAAGACACCATTAAAGTCATCAGTCAGCTTCTTTGTTTTTCCTTTGGAGCAGTGTCACACTTATGTCATGTGAGTAATAGAGTGGTATTTGCTTTCCAGGGGAATGAAAGCTCATAGCAATTCCGAAGAGCCTCATGCTTTCTTATGTGAAAACCTTCACTTTTCTGCCTTTCTGTCATTCTTTATGATTATAAATTTGGCATCAGTTGAGAGAATTTCTATGGTGAATAATTTTGTAAAGATATTTCCCCTGACATTTCTTTACTCTTACAAAAATTTTCCCTATAATTTATACCACTACACAAATCAAACAGAATTTCTCACTATTCATTATATTATCCCTTACTTTCCTACTTCTGCTCATGCTGTTCCTCCACTGGGCATGCTTTCTCCCAATGGACACATGGTAAAATCTTCTCCATCCTTCAAAGTTATTTTAAATGCCAAGTGTCTTAGTTTGCCAGAGCTGCTATGACAATACCACAAAATCAGTTGCCTTAGACAATGGGACTTTATGGTCTCACTGTTTTGTAAGCTGGAAGTCCAAAACCGAGGTCTAGATAGACTATGCATTCTCCCAAAATCTGTAGCATTCTGTTGTTGATTTGCTGCAATCCTTAGTTCTTCCTTGGCTTGCATCTCTGCCTCTTACATGGTTTCTCCTTCTGCCTTCTACTTCTCCTGCTTAGTTGTCTGTATCTCGGTCTAGTTTTACCCTCCTTAAAAGGACTTCAGTCACATGTATTAAGGCCCACCCTGATTCAATTTGGCTTCATCTATATAGGATCTTTGAAGATCCAATGAAGGTTTTCAATAAATTCCCCAGGAGAAGCTGGCTGGCTGAAGTAGAGATGGAAATTCTCTCTTCTGACTGCTGAAATCACTTCTCATTTTTAGGCCTTCAACTCATTGGATGAGACATCTCTCATTGCTGAAAGCAATCTCCTGATTTAACTACAGATGTAATCAGCCACAGATGCAATCAACTTACTGATGATTTAAGTCCACAAAATGTCCTCACAGTAACAATTAGGTCAGTGCTTGCTTGACCAAACAACTAGGTACCATCACCTAGACAAGTTGAAACTAACCATAGCAGGTACATTTTCCACTTACTTCCTAGGAGCTTACCACTACACAGATATCTTAAACCTTTGTCTTTATGCACACACTTCACTCTGCTGGTTCTCAGGCCATCCTTTATGCCTGTCAAAATCCTAGTCATCCTTAAAAAGCCATATATCAAGTGCTGTTCAAATGCCATCACTAATCTCTTTATGGAATTTGATTCCACCCTTTTTTTAAACGTTGATTACCATTTGCAAGTACCCTTACTCATCTCTGTCTTAGAGTTAATCTCACGCCTACTACCTCTGTTGGGGTTTTCTGACCGTGTGCCACATCTTCAGGTCCTCCAAACTTTCCCACACACAACATTGGTCTCTCCAAGGGATAAAACTCTGTAGGCTTCATCTTTGTACTTCTCACATTAACTGATTCATTACCAATCACACAGTTGGTGACCAGTAAACATGTGATAAATCTACAGCACATGAATTGCAGACAGCATACCAGGGATCTCCAGAAGGCCTTCCAATTGCTCTATCATGACTGTGCAAACAGGACTATAACATGAGACAGAAGTAGGGCACAGGGGATAAGAAATCCAAACCTGAGGTCAGAAAGACCAAAACTCAAGTACCAGGATCCTGGCCTACACACTGACCAGATGTGTGACTGTATCTAAGCTGCTCTGCTCTATGATACAAAATAAAGATAATATTTAGGGCCGGCTACATAATTTGCGGGTCCCAGGGAGAAATGCAAATTTAAGGCAAGGTCAGGAGGGAAGGGTGTGGTCAATCCCCTCTTCTCATGGGCTTGCTGCCGCAACACATGGGCAACGGGCAATCTCCAAAAGAATAGGAATCTTCACTCTGGGACACGCTTACTCACCAGCCCAGCTCTCTGCGGGCAGAGGACAACTGTGGAACACTTCCCCCATTGAACCTGGTCACTGCCCTGGGCAAAAGGTGGAGGTGGTCGCGGCCAGGGGCTGACGCCAAGAAACTCTCCTGGCAGAATGAAGAGGTGGCTGAAGGTGGGGCCGTGCATCTGCCCACGCTGCAATCCCACTGTACATGCTCCATTGTTCCCTTGGTCTTAAATTGCGAAACACAAATTTAAAAATAAAATCAAGAATGTCAAGACGGCAACTGCATATCATTAAACCCCAAGTAGAAGACCTTCTGAATGCAGTGCCCTGTGAAGATGCACTAGTTGCAGGCCCATGAAGTCATAAACTCTAGAGTTGATGTGAAAGCTACATTTGCATGCACGTGTATAGTGAAAGGACACTTAAAACTTCAAGATTTAATTTGCCCATCATTGTCTCCTCACCAGGTGACTTGGATGAGTCCATTGAGCTGTAGGGTAGGAGTTGCAGCTCCACCTAGATTTCATGCACACCTGGCACATAGGTAGGCGGGAGGCTCCAGTCTCTGGAAGTATACCTAAAAACTCCAGCATCATGTTTGTGTGGGATGTGGTGAGAGGTGTGGGAGGTGGGCAACATGGGAATCCCAGTGGGTTCCGTGTAATATTTTGGGTAATCTAAGCACCTCTTAGAATATATGTATATATATATATAAATAACATTTTTGTAAGCAAATACACATATATGCATATATATTTATATATCATTTTGCAAATGTTTGTATGTATTGTGAGAATTTTGATTTTTACCCACAATAAAAATAAATTAAAAAAAAAAAAAGATTTAATTTGCTGTTTATAATGAATAAGTGGACATCAGAATATGAATGTGGAGCTAGCATTAATCTGAATCTCCTCTCTTTTCTTCCTGGAACCCCTATCAAAAATAAATAAATAAAAAAACAAATACTAAAACAAGCCAATTCCATTTTCAGCTTAGCTATAGAAGACAGAAAACATCCACAAACTCAAGTATATTATCCGAAACACCTGAAACTGAATTTAGCACTATGAGACTAGGAAGCAGTGTATATCCAGGAAATTTTCAGAGGGGCTGAAAGTGGCAGATCCCAGAAAAGGGTCAGCAAAAATTTATTCCCTGAAGGTCATCAGCCACGCAGGGAGAACCTTGGAGAAGAAAGTATTTGGAACAGTGATGAGAAAAAGCAGAATGAGATCAAGCAGAACCTGCACATAGGGATAAATAGAGTAATACAATGAAAAGTGTCAAAAAATGAGGGAATCCAATCCTAATAATTCAGAAAACCTGGCAAATAAAAAATTTCTGCCTGTGAGAGGGTCATGTTGGAGGACAGAAATTGTGTCCCTAGGTTGCATTAACCAGCAAGGGAACTGGGGAGCCCAGGACAAGTAGAAAGCCCTCCTAGACCCAGTTTGGCATATCTTACAGAGAAATTCACAGACAGTCTCTATTTAATGGAAACAGTTGGTCTCATGCACAACAGAGGACAGAATTTTTGGAAAAAGAAATCCTGTAAGGCTACCATGACCTTCTTCCTCCTTTAACCCTTCCCAATTCTTTGCAAAGAGCTGCACCAAAAAATTTCAACTTATTCAACTATATATTATAAAAAGATGATCTGACACAGCCTTGATAACGATATTCTAAAGAAGAAAGGTGGAAGAAAAACATAATTTGTCAGAAAAAGAAGACAAACCAGAAAGTAAACTGCCATGTAACATATGAAAATTATAATCAAAACCCACCATTAAATTTAAAAGTTTAATAAACTCATCACAGCTACAAAAGAAGGCCCCTAAATAGAATTGAAATTGAGGAAAGAAGCCAGACAATGGGAGGAAGTGAAATACGAGCTAGTAAATTGGAAGACAAGTACACAGGAGAGTAGACATTGTGGAAAATACAGTAAGGAAAATAGAGACTAGAACAAATTAAATAAGTAAATAGAATAAAGAATTAAAGTTATTAGGTAAAAAATAGATGTGGAATAGGATGGAAATGGAATAAAGAAACAGGTTAAATAGAGTGAAAACAGAAGATTGGCAAAGCAGATCTAATATAAACATAATATAGTTTCAGATTAAGAAAACCAAAGCAATGAGACTGAACATATAAAAATATAACTGAAGGAAATTTTTTTTAAATTAAAAAAGCTTAAAATTACATATTGAAAAATAAAATCATTTGGCAGGGAATATCTACTTATAACAGTCAACTTTGACTATTTTCTATAAAAGTTACTGGACTTTAAGGAAAGAATCCACTGAACAGTCAGACAAAAAAATTAAAGTCACTAATACAGTGAAAAGGCCATGTTGGCCTCAGACTGCTTGTGGTGGTTTGAATCTGTATGTTGCCCCAAAAAACATCATCTTAAATCTTATCCATTCCTGTGAGTGTAAGTAGAACCTTTTTATGAGGCTACTTCAGTTAAGTTGCAATCCACCTCATTCAGAATGGGTCTTAATCCTATCACTGGAGTCTTTTATAAGTGGAATGAATGCAGACAAAAATAAAGAGAAAGCCAAGGAATCAAGAAGCTGAAAGCAACAAAACCCGGAAGGGAAGGGAGAGACCAGCAGATGCCTCCAGGTGCCTTGTCACATGGCAGAGGAGCCAAGGATCACCAGCAGCCAGTCTTTGGGAAGAAAGCATTGCCTTGATGATGCCTTTATTTGGACATTTTCTCAGTTTCAAAATTGTAAATTAATAAATTCCCTTTGTTTAAACCCAACCCATTTCATGGTATTTGCTTTGAGCAGCCTAGGAAACTAAAACATTTCTCTATAGGAACATTCAATGGCAGAAAACAATGAAGCAACACCTCATGTTTAAGGAAATAAAAGGTGATCCAAGGAATTTCCATCAAACTAAAATGAGGTTCAAGTATAAAAGAGAGAGTAACAGCTGACCCTCAGATATCTTTCAGGTGGCAAAAAAAAAAAAAAGCAAGAAACTGTTGCTTAGCAAAATCCAGTTAACCAAGATATGACCATAGTGATGCAAAATGAGTGTTAGTGAAAATAGACTTGATATGCAAAACAAAGGCTTAAAAAGTGTTTGAGGTAGGTTCCAGAAGAACATGTAAATGTTATAAGAAATGATGATGTGGAAACAATATAATTAATATAAACCAAGAGGAGATAGATGGGGATGAGCATGGAAATTAAAATAAAGGTAGGAAATGGCCTCTCTAGTTGTAGTAATTTGGACTCAAGGATATCATCTAATGTTTATTTATAAGTTAACATGATATTTAAAAAAAAATAATAAGAAAATTTTTGTTTGTGTTTTTGTCTTGATCATATTTTATTTTTGCTGTTTGTGTCTTTTTGTTTTTGTTTTAAAACTAGAAAGCTGATTCTAAAGTTCACAAATAAAAATAACAATTACAAATAACCATAAAATCTCTTAAAAAGAAAAGCATTAAAAGAGGTCTCTGCTGGCAGATACTAAACTATTATATAATTCCTACATTTAAAATGGTGTGATATTGGTGAACAAACAGCTAGACAGATCAATAGTATATGATAGCCCAAAAATAAAACCAAATATATTGGGAAGTTTACTATATGATGAAGGCAACATTTCAAATCCATAGGAAAAAGATGAGCTTTTAAATAAAGTGTTCTGATACCATTGGCTGACCAACTAGAAGAAAAGAATGTGGTATCCATAATCCATACTCTTGTTAGGGAAAACTCTAAGTTGATTGAAGATTTAAATATAAAAATTGAAACTTAACTACAAGTGTAACAGGATAAATACAGGAAAAATACTTCATTATTTTGGAGTGGGAAAGGCTTTTCTCTGACTCTAATTCTAGGAGCCAGAAAAGAAGTGGTAGATTAATACACCTACATAAAATTAGAGGCTTCTGCCCGGGATGGGTGTTGGGGGACATAATCAAAGTGGAAAGGCTTAACTAACAAAAAATATTTGTGACTCATATCCATATAAGGTTAATCTCCCTAGTATATAAGGAGCTACTTGGATTAAGGAGAAAAGGCCAAAAAGTGGGGGGGGGGGGGCCAAAAAAAAGAAAAATGGGCATGGGTATGAATAGATAATTCATGAAAAGTGAAATATGAATAATTCTTAAATATATGAAAAGATGCTAAACTTTTTTCTTCATAAGAAATAAAATTGGAAAACAATCAAGGCATCATTTGTAATCTGGCAGATTAGCAAAATCTAAATGTGTTTCAATACACTTTGCTAGCGAGACTGTGGGGAAACAGACCTTCTGGTATGCTGCAGCTTGAGTATATATTGTTATGATCCCTAGAGTAGATAATCTTGAAAATATAAATTACAAAATCATTTACCCTTGACTTGGCATATTCACTTCTGATATTTATTCTACAGGTATATCTACAAACAGCATTGTTTCTGATAACAAAATGTTGGAAATGTTGAAATGGAAGAAGATGAATTAAAGAATTAAGAAGTGATTTAGATACTGATATGAAAGGAGCTCCAAGATATATTAAGTGGGAAAAAAAGCAAGGCACAAAACAGATTTTACAGTATGCTTATTTCTGTGTGAGAAATAAGGGGGGAAAGAATATATATTCTATTTTCTTGAATGTGCATAAAGAAATTCTGGAAAGATATAAAAGAAACCAATGAAATGGAGATGGTTACAGAAGGCCGTGGATATGGGCAGGGGTGGGAGTGAGGAGTTCAGTGTTCCTTTGCTATTGTTCTGCATTTAGAACCATGCAAATATATTATCTACATTAAACAAATTAAATTCCCAAAATAATAAAAACATGGAATTTCTAGTTCCTCCTACTCTGGTTATTCAAGTTCACAGGAGAAAATTTCCAGGAAGGAAGGGACCTTTGATATCATCATGTTCAAATCCTTGAATTTACAGATGAAGAAACAAAGCCACATTCCATGTTTGCTTTTGACATTAGGGAATCCTGTATTTGATTTTTATTAAGTATTATGGGAAGGAAGCAATGTGCTGAAAACTAATGTGCTCTAAGCTCTTATTGCCCTGTGGGACCATCACATCACCTGGAATGTGTGGCCTGGCTTCGTAGCAGACTCCTTATCACCCCTAATGGAGGCATGACAGCTCTATGTGTCGTGACCACTTCATAAAATATTCACAAATGGCCACATTCTGCAGCATTTCCTTCATGCACACACTTCAATGCTTTTTTAATGCCTCTCTCTTTCTGGTCATCTTAGAAATTCTCTGAATGCATTTGTCTCCCTTGATGCTACCGTGGGCAGGCACCATAAACTCGTTTATTTATATCCTCGGTAATTGTAAAATAACCTGTTGCTCTAGAAATAATAGGGATAGTGTCTAAGTTATTGATTACTAAATCTGAAATAAAAGCTATACAGAACAAGATTTCATTGAGTCAAGTTTAAGCATTTTCTCCAGATCTTTCTTAACATATTGGTCCTGGCTACTTAAAATATACAAAGTTGGTGTGATTTTTCTCTGCAGTCTCTTCTTGGGAATCTTCCCTCTCACCCACTTTCAAGAACTGAAGTTCAGTGATTGCTGACTCCACCAGCTACTGTCTTGGGCTTGTGATCAGATGTGGCCAAACAGAATATTCCATCCCCAGAGCCACAGTGATTGTATCAAAGCCGTGTAACTCAGGCTGGGCCAGTGAGAACAAGTAGGACTTTATTGGCACCATCAAGTAAAACCTCTCTTTTCTGTTTTGGTAACTAAACTGAAAGAATGCAAATCTGGTGCTCTAGAAGTCAACTGTGTCCCTACAGGGAGAGTCCAAATGATAACCAACACAGAGAAATCAGTCAGAGAGAGATTATTAACAGTGTTTAAGCACCTGGACCCAGTTATGCCTGAAATTTCCTATCTTAAACTTCTCATTTCTATAAAAAAGAAAAAATAAGATGACTTTTTTCTTGGAGAAGGGTGTTGTTTAGGCTAGATTTGAGTATCTGTCTTGCAGCTCAAAGAATCCTAACATAGAAATTTTATTCCTTAATTATGGAAATTTGATACATTTTATTTTCTCTAATGCTTTACAAAGTAAAGACTATTCATTCTTTCTAATATAATATCCATGAAAATAGAAGGATATGTAAAGAAGCAAATATTCAACATGATTTGTTCCTTACTTTAATTCCAATGTCTCTGGAGCACTGACCAGTTTTTGGATAGAACAGGGTTCCAGGGAGCAGACATGGACGCTAGAAATAACAATCCTTATAATTCTTCTCCTTATAAGCTTTAAGGCACCATCATAATGTTACCAATTTCATGCCCATCACCCCATAACAAGCTTTTAAACAGACTGTGTGCTATAATTTAATTTTGAAAATCAACAAGTCAAGGTTTAAAAAAAAAACAAAACTGTAACATTGCAAATCACATAGCTAAGGAAGGGAGCAGGAACTGAACACTTCCCAATTTATTCTTTCTTTTTCTGTTATGTCACATTGACTTAGTTTAGGACAAACAAAATCTGACTATTAAAATGAAGCCTTTACTCCAAATTCCATCTTCTCATTTTCACTGGGGTTTTAGAAATTATATGGATTTCCTCTTTTCCACTTTCAAACCAATTAGTCTTTCTGTTCCACTACTCCTCTACCCATCCTGTTTAAGGAAATCTGCGTTCACATTATACAGAGAGAGTTATTTTGTTCACCAATTTAAAAAATAATAATTTTGAAAGAGTACTATTTATGAAAAGTGTAAGGGAAAATCTCTTTTGTTCAGAAGAGGAAAGCAAGAAATTCTTACAGGGCTACCTGGGGTTGCTCTAAAATAGTTTAATTTGACTCAAAAAACATTTACAGAGTTGATGTGGTTGTAAGCCGTATGCCTCAGTCTCTAGGCTACTATGACACACACCACACAATGATTGACTTAAACAACAGGAATTTATTGTCTCATGGTCTTGAAGGCTGGAATGCTTGCTTCCTCTAGGGATTGGTATCTTCAGGAGGGCTGGCAATCCTTGAAGTTCCCTGGCTTTCCTGTCATGCAGCTTTGTACTCTCCTTTCTCTTCTGGATTTATGCAAACTTCTGGCTTCTGGCTCCTCCCCATGGCTTTCTTTTTATGGAAACTGAATTCATCCGGATTCATTTGGCTACACATTCACTAAAAGTAACATCTTCAAAAGGTCCTTTTCAAAATGGGCTCACACTCCCATTAATGGGATTAAGATTAAGAACGTGTTTTTTCTGGAGTACATAATTCAATCCGCCATGACCTGGGGAAAAGGTGCTGGGTACTATGTTTGGTAATGAAGAGGAAAATGAACAAGAGGAATAGGGTGCAGCTCCCATAATCGAGATCTAGAGAATGTAGCATAATGGGTAGAGGAATAGGGTGTATTTCTCAGGATTTAGAACTGCAAACCACAAAATGTATTCTATTTTAGGCACAAAAAAATCCAATTAGCATATTAGGTGGCTCAAAATATATCTGAGAGGACCATAGAGTCAGATTCAAAGTTGTGTCACCAAGACCAAGAAGAAGGTCCAAAGACTGTTCCTGAAGATAACACACTGTTACTGCCAATGAAACACAGGGGGCTCAATACCAGAACCTCTGACACTGCTGTCCCCAAAGGCCACACACATCTGCCATCAGGCTTGCTCCAACATACTTTCTCATGTTGCCCTCTTCTGAATCAGAGCTTTATAAGGATGCTTCTAGATGGTTGTGTCTAGGTTACATGCCTCTTTCCTTGCTGCAAGCAAGGCAACATGGGCAAATTTCTGGATTCTGCATTGAGAATAATATAGGAAATTCCTCAAATGTAGGAAGGATATTGAGAGTCTTTTGACATTTTCTAAGCATATATATGTCTATAAGATATTTTAGGGGAAATTTAAAAGATTTGAAGGTATTTAGCAGGGAAGATTATACCAGTTTGTGATGGGCAAAGATAGCAGAGAAACTTGGGGGTAATAGCTTTTGAAAAAGACTGTGTGTTAAGCAGAGATGAGACAGAAAATGTGTTTTCCAGCTCCTCATTTTCTAATCCCTTTGCAAAAGTTTCCCATAGCCATTAATCTTCTACTTCTTGAGCAACTTTGTATAGCTCAGGTAAACTGTGTACTAAAGATGTTTGTAGAGGCTTTCAAGGACGTTTTTATAGAGAACTATTACTAAAATATCAAATTGTCCCATCATGGCCACAATACCTGTCAAACATTAAGCTGGATCCAAGTGTACTGAAATAATTTAGCAAATTCATATTTTTTTTAGAAGTTAAGGTTAACATCTAGAAGTCCAATGATGAACCAAGCAAAGCCAGCTCACATTCAACCAAGAAAGGTGAATTCACCAAAGAAAGGTGAATTATAGCTATGTGCTAGCACAAAGCTGGTTCTAAAGAAATCTTTCGTTCCTGCTTTAAAATGTATAAAAATCAGAGCATCAGAGAAACAGGCCAACTTCTGCAAAGGAGAGTCAGGCTTAATAATTAAAAAGTCCTCTAGTGAGGCATATGATACTATGTCACCAATCACAATCCCAGTCACTAACAGTTCATCTTGTGCCTTCCTAATGAAACAACTAACTTCCTGGTGGACTTCTCATTCAGCCAGCCCCCAGAACACATTAAAATTTTTCTATTTTAGTTTAAAAGCCAGAGTCTCATACCATAGTGGGACTATAGTGAAAACAGTCCATATTTCTACTTTCTGGATGTCATACATACATCATGTACATGGCAACTTTATTATTTTCTGAAATTCATTTGGTTAAAAAGAATATCAGTATTATGTAAAATGGTATACTATGTAGTCATTAAAATTATATCTGTGGAAGAATGCAGGGTACTAAAAATCCTGCTTTTTTTGAAATCCAAAAATATATTTGAATTCATAGAAAAAACCTGGAAAGCTTTGTCAAATTACAACTAATGTAACTTATGGACAATAGTTAATAGGAATGTTGTAATATTTTGCAGCAATGGCAAAGAAGATATCATGTCAATTCTAAGGGATAACAGCAGGGGTATATAAGGGGGTATGGGATTTTTCCTTTTGGAGTAATGAAAACATTCTAAAATTGACTGAGAGGATGATAGCCCAACTCTGTGATGAAAATGAGAGCTTCTGTGTGTACACTTTGAATGGATTGTACAAAGCATGAAACTGTATAATAATAAAACTTGTGGTGGAAGATGGACTGTGATTAACAGAACAAATATGAGAACTTTCTCTCATTAATTATCATAAATATATAATACTAATACAGTGTGTTAATCAGGTGAGTTGGGAGAAAAATACACCAATGTATATGGGTAGTTAGCAGTAATATTTTGATGGTGCTCTTTCACAGATTGTAACACGTTTCACAATATTGCAAGGTGTTGGAGGTGGGGTGATGTGTGGGAGCCCTGTATGATGATATGCATGTTTGTTTTGTAAGGTCGTAACTTTTACTTTAAACTTATTGTTTATGTATGTAAATGTATGAGTAATATACTTCAATAAAAATTGTTAATGAAAAAAGATATGTCAGATTTACGCTCTGTTCCTTTATACCTCCTTGCATGTTGCAAATCAAGTGCAAAGTGTATATATTACATTTATAATCAGAAAAAAATAATGAAGTCTTAAGGTAGGGTGTAAAACAATTACTTGAGTGAAAATATAAGGGATTTATCAATATCTTGAATATGTTCAATCCTCTGCAGATCCAATTTATCTAAATAACAATTTTTTTAAATTAACAGTATCAATCAGGGTTCTTCAGGGAAACAGAACCAACAGGAGATATCTGTAAATATTATGAGGTGTTTATAAGAAGTATCTCATGCAACTGTGGTGATACACAAATCCAAATTTCATTGGGCAGGCTGCAAGCTGGGAATTTTGATGAAAATCCTTGATGAATTCTCCAGGAGAAGCTGGCTGGCTGAAGTAGAGATGGAAATTCTCTCTTCTGACTGCTGAAATCATCAGTTATCACTTTAAAGCCTCCAACTGATGGGATGGAACATCTCATTGTTAAAGTCAATCTCCTCAGCTGATTGTAAATGTAGCCATAGATGCAATCCCTGACTGATGATTTAAGTCCATGAAATGTCCTCACAGTAACAATTAGGCCAGGGCTTGCTTAACCAAACAATTGGATAACATTACTTGGCCAAGTTAACACATGAACCCAACCATTTGGAAAGGTTAACTTTCTAAACTGGATTCCTTGAAATACCAAGAATAGTGTTCTAATAAACTTTTTTCCAAGACTCAAATCAATATCATGTGCATCCATTATAAACATAAAGGGCCCTAGTATTATTTACTGCAACTCAATGACTGTAAAATGTTCTGTATCTGAGTTCTTTGTTCTACTTATTCTGGTTGGTCTGTATTTCTATGAGGCTGTGTGACTGCAGTTACCACTCTCTGATGCCAGCATCTGTTTGTTGGCCCTCACCCTCTCTTGCTTGATAGAAAAGTGAGTGGAGATAGAGGTGGAAGATGGTGTCGATTTAGGTGGGCAATCACCATTTCTCTCATGGAGGATGGCTGATTGGGGACAGGATCCTGCCAGGGTGGTCTGTTCTGGGAGCCTGATTTACCTAACACCCATGGGATACAGAGGCTTGGCTTGGGAGGGGGTGGAGCCTGCCAATTTTATAGTTCCCTGCTGAGGATCATAGTCTCAACTCCCCTGGGGGGTTCAGGCATTGGGAAGTGTTTGATAAGTTTCCATGAGCCTATTTAGGATCCCCTCAGCAGAGGGGGTGGTACAGAAGAGGCCTTCTTTTGGGTCCCTTATTTCTTCAAAAAAAATTTTTTTAACTTAATTTAATCACTAACTCTGCCTCAAAACCTGCAGAGAGAAAGCTGCATGGTAATTGATTGATGAACTAAGGCTGAGAGGCTACACAAGGGTCCAAGAAGGAATGCTGTTCTTTCTTAGCTTTGTTTGCCTACATGCTTGTGTGTTTGTTTGGTTTTTCTTTGTTTGTTTGTTTCTTGCTTTTTTTTCCTCTTTCCTCCCCACCCCCCCTTTTTTTTTAAATTAGGGACTGCTAGCTTGTTTCTTCTTTGCTGTGCTTCTTCTTCCTTGATTTTCCATTCTCTGTTTATAGTGATTTTGTCTACAAATGCTATCTCTTTTCTGTCCTTCATCTTTCTGTTGTGGTTCTTACATTCCACCTTTTCTCATTAGTCCTCAGCTTCACAGGTGTCGATTTCTATCTTGTCTATTCTTTTTACTTTTTATTATTATTATTAACTTTTTCCTTTTAGACCTTTCTTTACTCTTTCCCTCTCTCCTCATCATTCTGGCCTTTTAAATCATTCTATTTATTTTTCTCTATATGGTTTCCCATTCCATTGTAAGCACTCGACTTTTTACCAATATAGACCACTCTATTACTGTACACTGCCTACGTGAGTTAAATATTCATTTTACTAAGTCTGATACTGTCCCTCTTCTAACTTTTATCAATATTACTATTATCCTATTTTCTTTCTTACCTCTTTTGATTCTTCTGGCCTAATCTTTTTCCTTCAAGGGAACATAGAAAAAAGCAAGGAAATACAAGAAGAACAAAGTGTCAAAGAGAAAACAACACGCACACAGAACCAGAAGCTACATAAAACTCTAGAGCAGAGAGAGAAGCTAATCAACTGAATAAATCCATCAAGATAAAATGATGACAAGAGGGCAACAAAACATTACAAACTATTCTAAGAAACAGGAAGACATGGACCATTCCAATGATCAAACTAAAAACCAGGAAGAGATGCAGAACATCAAATAACTAATCAAAGCTGTCCTAACAAATATCATGGACCAACTTAATGAAGTGAAGGAAGAGATTAAGTACATTAAGAAGACACTGAGAGAACATACTGAAGAAATTGTAAACATACATAAAAAGATAACAGATATGATGGTGATGAATGGCACAATCCAAGAAATCAAAAAGATGCTGGATTCACATAACAGCAGATTTGAATAGGCAGAAGAAAGAATTAGTGATGTGGAAGACAGTACATTTGAAATCAAACAGATAGTAGAATAGATAGATAAAAAGATAGAAGAAATCCAGCTGGGACTTAGGGATTTAAATGACAACACAAAATGCACAAACATATGCATTATAGGCATCCCAGGAGGAGAAGAGAAGAAAAAGGAAACAGAAGGAGTGTTGAAGGAAATAATAGCTGAAAACTTCCCAACCCTATTGAGGGAGATTGATGTATATGTCCAAGAAGCACAGTGCACCCCAAACAGTATAAATCCCAATAGGCCTACTCCAAGACATATAATTATCAAAATGTCCAATGATCAAGACAAAGAGAAAATACTCAAGGCAGCAAGAGAAAAAAGAACCATCACATACAAGAGAAGCACAATAAGATTAAGTGCTGATTTCTTATCTGAAACCATGGAGGCAAGAAGACAGTGATATGACATAGTCAAGGTACTCAAAGAAAAAAAAATTCCAGCCACGAATTCTCTATCCAGCAAAGCTGGCATTCAAAAATGATGGAGAGTTCAAAATATTCACAGATAAACAGAAATTAAGAGAATATGCCAATAAGAAACCTGCACTTCAAGAAATACTAAAGGAAGTTCTACAGGTTGAAAGGGAAAAACAGGAGAGAGTTGGAGGAGAGTGTAAGAACAACTAAAAAGACAAAGAGAGAAATAAAAACAACATATGACATATATAAACCCAAAGAAAATATGGCTGATGTAAGAAATTCATTGAGAGTAGTAGCACTAAATTTTAATGGATTAAACTCACCAGTCAAGAGACACAGATTGGCAGAATTGATAAGGAAATATGACTCCTCTATATGTTGTCTACAAGAAACCCACCTTAGACCCAGGGATTCAAGAAGGCTGAAAGTGAATAGCTGGAAAACAATTTTACAAGCAAACAATAACCAAAAAAGGGCAGGAATAGCTATTCTAATATCAGACAAAATAGACTTTAAATTCAAAACTATTGTAAGAGACAAAGATGAACACTATATATTAGTAAAAGGGGTAATCTTCCAAGAAGAGAAAACAATCATAAATATTTATGCACATAATCAGGGTGCCTCAAAAAACATGAGGCAAACACTGGAAAACCTAAGCAGAGAAATAAATGCCTCTACACTTATAGTGGGGGACTTTAATACACCATTATCACCATTAGACAGGACATCTAGACAGAGATCAATAAAGAAACAAACACTCTGATTAATACATTAGAGGACTTGGACCTAATAGAAATATACATAACGCTACACCCAAATACAGCAGGATATACATTCTTCCCGAGTGCACATGGATCATACTCCAATATAGACCACATGCTAGGCCACAGAACAACTCTCAATGAATTCAGAAAAACTGAAATTATACAAAGTAATTTCTCTGACCACAATGGAATGAAATTGGAAATCACTAAGGGCCAGAGAACCAGATTAGGCACAAAGATATGGAAGCTAAACAACACACTCTTAGACAAACAGTGTGTCAAGGAGGAAATCTCAAAATAAATCAGTAACTACCTCAAATGGAATGCAAATGACAACACAACATATCAAAACCTATGGGATGCAGCCAAAGCTGTACTGAGAGGGAATTCATGGCCACAAATGGATATATTAAAAAAGAAGAAAGAACTAAAATTGAAGACCTAACTGCATACCTGGAGGTACTGGAAAAACAACAACAAACTAACCCCAAAGGAAGTGGAAAGAAAGAAATAACAAAGATTAGACCAGAACTAAATGAAATAGAAAATAAGAAAGGACTAGAAAAAATAAACAAAACCAAAAGCTGGTTCTTTGAGAAGAACAATAAAATTGACAAACCCTTAGCCAGACTAACAAAGAAAAAGAGAGAGCAGATGCAAATACACAAAATAAGGACTAAAGAAGGGAATATCACTACTGACCCCACTGAAATAAAGAGTATCATAAAAGGATACTTTGAAAAATTATATGCCACAAGAATGATAATTTAGAGGAAATGGACAAGTTTCTAGAAACCCACAAACAGCCTACATTGATGAAAGAAGAAATTAACTCAACAGTCCAACTACAAGTAAAGAGATAGACTCAGTCATCAAAAACCTCCCAACCAAGAAGAGCCCAGGACCAGATGGTTTCACAGGTGAATTCTACCAAACATTCTGGAAAGAGCTAACACCATTTCTGCTTAAGTGCTTCCAAAAAATAGAAGTAGAAGGAACATTGCTTAACTCATTCTATGATGCCAACATTACCCTAATACCAAAGCCAAACAAAGATACCACAAGAAAGGAAAATTACAGACCACTTTCTCTAATGAACCTAGATGCTAAAATCCTCAACAAAATGCTTGCTAATCATATTCAACAACATATCAAAAGAATTATACACCATGACAAAGTGGGTTTCATCCCAGGTATGCAAGGATGGTTCAACAAAAGAAAATCAATAAATGTAATACACCACCTAAACAGATTGAAAGAAAAAAAATCACATGATCATCTCTATATATGCAGAAAAAGCATTTGACAAAATACAGTACCATTTCCTGATAAAATCACTGCAAAAGATAGGAATAGAAGGAAACTCTCTGAACATAATAAAGGGTATATATGAAAAAATCTAAAGCTAACATCATCTTCAACGGTGATATCCTAAAAGCCTTCCCTCTGAGATTGGGAACAAGAGAAGGATGCCCACTATCACCACTCCTATTTAATATTGTCTTAGAAGTACTTGTTGAGCACTGAGGCAAGAAAAAGATATAAAAGGCACCCAAATTGGAAAAGAAGAGGTAAAATTTTCATTATTTGCAGATGACATGATCCTATACGTAGAAAGCCCTGAGAAATCTACAAAAGGCTTCTAAAACTTATAAAGGAGTTCCATAACGTCACAGGCTATAAGATCAATGCTAAAAAATCAGTAGCATTTCTGTACACCAATAACAAGCAATCTGAGGAGGAAATCAAGAAAAAAATACCATTTACAATAGTAACTAAAAGAATCAAATACCTAGGAATAAATTTAGCTAAAGGTGTAAAGGATTTATATACAGAAAATGACAAAACTCTGTTAAAGGAAATCAAAGAAGACTTAAACAAATGGAAGAATATTCCCTGTTCATGGATAGGAAGATTAAACATCATCAAGATGTTTATCCTACCCAAACTAACCTACAGATTTAATGCAATCCCAATAAAAATCAACACTGTATTTTTTTAGGAATTGGAAAAACTAACTACAAAATTTATTTGGAAGGGTAAGAGGACCTGAATTGCCAAAGACATATTGAAAAAGAAAAATGAAGTTGGAGGTATCACACTACCTGACTTTAAAACATACTACAAAGCTATGGTGTTGAAAACTGCATGGTATTGGCACAAGGATAGACACATTGACCAATGGAACCGAATTGAGAGTCATGATATAAATCCTCACATATACAGGCATCTGATATTTGACAAGGCCACCAAGCCTACTCAGTTGGGAGAGAATGGCCTCTTCAACAAGTGGTGCATGGAGAACAGGATATCCATATCTGAAAGAATGAGAGAGGAACAGCATCTCACACCGTATACAAAAATCAACTCAAGATGGATCAAAGATCTAAATATAAGAGCCAAGACCATAGAGACCTTGGAAGGTAATGTAGGGAAGCATCTATAGGACCTTGTAATAGGAAATGGTTTCATGAACTTCACACCCAAAGCACAAGCAGCAGAAGGAAAAATAGATAAATGAGATCTCCTCAAAATTAAAAACTTTTGCACCTCAAAGGACATTATCAAGAAAATAAAAAGGTAGCCTACCCAATGGGAGAAAATATTTGGCAACCATATATCTGATAGGAGCCTAATATCCTGCATATATAAAGAAATCCTACACCTCGAAAATAAAAAGACTAACAACCCATTTAAAAAATGGGCAAGTGACCTGAAAAGACACTTCTCCAAGGAAGAAATACAAATGGATTAAAAGCACATGAAACAATGCTCGACATCTCTAGCTATTAGAGAAATGCAAATCAAAACTACATTGAGATACCATCTTACACCCATTAGAATGGCGGCTATTGAAAAAACATCAGACTATAAGTGTTGGAGAGGATGTGGAGGAAAGGGAACCCTCACCCACTGCTGGTGGGATTGTGGAATGGTCAAACCACTGTGGAGGACAGTTTGGCAGTTCCTCAAAGAACTAACTATAGATCTTCCATATGATCCAGCAATTCCACTGCTGGGTATATGCCCAGAAGAACTGAAAGCAAAGACATGAACAGATACATGCACACCAATGTTCACAGTGGCATTGTTCACTATTGCCAAAAGATGGAATCAACCCAGGTGCCCATCAACAGATGAATGCATAAACAAAATGTGGGACATACATAAATGGAATATTACTCAGCTGTAAGAAGGAATAAAGTGCTAACACATGGGATAACATGGATGAATCTGGAAGATAATATGTTGAGTGAAGCAAGCCAGGCATTGAAGGATGAACAGTACATGACCTCACTGATATGAATTAAGGAAATTGAGCAGTCTCTGAGAACTATTGTCTGAAAGATAGATGTACAAGAAAGAGAAAGAAAAGAGAAAGTTGTGAGCCATCACCTTTATGGACGTAACCTATGGTAAAATGATAGCGTGTAGCTGTGTATTGAAGGGATAGGACAGGAGGGTAGTGATTTATTGGGTTGGGTGGTACAGGGTTGACAGGTGGGTAGTTTGGGAAGGGTGGGTTTGAATACCCAGGATACTGAGGGTAGAGCAGAAATAGACAGGTGAGCATCTCTTAAGAGCAAGGGTGGTTCCTAATAATGGAGTACAACCAGTGTGTCATGACCTCTTATTACATGTAACTATGAATTTTGTCATCCAATGAGTCAAGCCCGGGGGTCATCATTGGCCCTAGCAGGATGGGGAGGGAAGAACAGAATAGATCAAACAGGGGTTTTTTATTGGTCACTGGAAATGTTTTTCATTACTTTACAGTGATGAACACATGACATGGTAAATATCATCAAAATTTATAAAATGTACAATCTAAAATGTAAACCATACTGTAAACCATTGACAATATTTAGTAGCTATGTTTCACTATCTGTATATCAGTTATAACAATGCTACCATCCACACACAAAAAGGGTTTAATATGGGGTGAGGAAAGGGGAGGAAGTTGGGTATGTGAAAGTGTCTTGTATTCGGTGTGTGACTTTGCTATAACCTAAAACTTCTTTGAAAATTAAATGAGAAATAGTGAGACACTGGGGAGTGAGAGGTGGAAGGTGCCACGGTACAGACTGGACACCAGATATTGCAGTGATAAAAGGCAAAATGTCAAAAAAAAATTTTTTTTAATTAAAAAAAAAAAATTTTCTCATTTTTTGAATAATCAACCCTTTAATTTTATTTTATTTTCAGTTTTTTTTTAAGTTTTCATGTATTTTATCTCTTACATTTAAACATCATTATTATTTCATTTGCCTATTAATTGTATTTAGCTATTGTATTGGCTTCATCTTTAAAGAAGCTTTGGATCACAGAAGGGTTACAACTGGGGCAGAAGATGATCGTTGATGACCCCCCATGGGAGGGATGGGGGGTACATGGGAGGAAGTTCACCTGAACATACATGAAAGGTTTATAAAATTGTTCAAATGCTCACAGGGCATGGTCACAGTAGGTGGAGAACCACTCAATAAATGAGAAAATACTGAATTTCCATCCTGGAGAGCTCAGCCATATTCTCCAAGGGAGTAGCAACAGTCCCCCAAGTGCAGGGGCAGTGTCTGGCAAAGGAGGATGATGCACCGATGGGCTCTTGTTATTGATGACTAGCCTTATGAGTCTTTGCTCTTGAAATTGAAACTTAGCCTACTGTTATGGGGTGCCTAAGGTTTGCCTCCTGAGCCACCTTGTTGCTCAAATGTGGCCTCTCTCTAAGCCAAACTCAGCATATGAATGCATTACCTTCCTCCCAGCGTGGGACATGACTCCCTGGCAACGAGGGATTACTAACAAGTGCCAACGGGCAATATGACTGGAAAAAGGCCCCAAATAAAAGGAGAAAAAGGTAAAGACAAATGAGTTCATATGGCTAAGAGACTTCAAAGTGAGTCGGAAGGTCATCCCAGAAGTAACACTTATGCACATCTCAGTAGGATCTCATAGGCTTCCAATGTGGATACATCCCAAACAGAGGGGCTCCTGAGGGCTCTGGAGACACCCAGGTCCTATATCAGGGCAGATAGCCCCAGAGTTTTCCGCCTTATCATGGGCCCTACCTTAGAATCCTTGCTCTTAAGAGTGACAAGTTTGACCCAAATATGTCTTCCCTGCAAATGGTTAATCTGTCCCTTCTATTCAAACCTATGTGTGGTGCCAGAGTTTGTAGGTGTACTTCCAGAGACGGGAGTCTTTGGGCTGTCCATTGCCAGCTGGGCCTGGAATCTCAGTGGAGCTGCAACTCCTACTCTACAGCTCAATGGACTCACCCTGGACACCTGGTGGGGAGATGATGATGGACTATGGCCATCCCAGGGAATGAAGAGAGTCTGCAGCTGCAAGCATGATAATCCCATCCATCTTATCCATGAGATATAAGCCCCCTCTCAGTTGGGGGTGGAGTGGACATCAGACTCCTCAGGATTGGGGGAAGAGCTATGGACTAGAGTGGACTTACTGGTATTCTGTTATAGACATATTGTGATTCACGCAATGGAAGTAATTGCAACATTAATGTGGAGCCAGTGGCCACCGGACGCTTTAGGAGCAGAGAGAGGGAAAAGCAGTTTCCCTTACAACTGAAAAGCAGTTG
Organism: Tolypeutes matacus; assembly: GCA_026826555.1. NCBI lineage: Eukaryota > Metazoa > Chordata > Mammalia > Cingulata > Chlamyphoridae > Tolypeutes > Tolypeutes matacus. Next base: position 37,432,313 of record JAKSZT010053887.1, read on the forward strand.
TAATACAGGGGCTTTTTCGGGACTTGGGAATTATCCTGAGTCACACTGCAATGACAGATATAGGCCATTTTATATCATCACATAACATGCAGAACTGTGTGGGAGAGAGTGTGGTCTACAATGTGAACTATGGTCCATGCTTAGTGGCAAAGCCCCAAGATGTGTTTATCTATTGCAGGTGAAGTGCCACACTAATGAAGGATGTTTATGTGGAAGGTTGTGGGAGGAGTGGGAGGTGGGGCATATGGGAATCCATACAATTTTTGTGTAACATTTATGTAATTTAAGTATCTTTTTAAAAATATATATTATTAAAAAAAAAAAAGAAGAAGAAAGAAAAGTGAGTGGAAAGAGCACATATCTTGATATCGTGAAACCTGCAATTGAGTTCAGATTTGAGCACACACTAAAGTTCATAATCAGGTCATTTTATATTGCAGAACCTCAGTTTCCTCATCTGTATGAGACAGATATGGTCATAGTACCCACAAGGTTGCTGAAAAACTAAATTAGGTGGGACATGTGAAAGTGCCATGGAAATTATAAATCAAGGTGCAAATGCTTTTATTCTTTTCTATTCTAAACATGTTTCTTTTAATCAATGACTTTAAAAACCGGATAAACATATTACATATAATTAAAAGTAAAAATAAAACATACTGCATAATAAGTGTTGCCAGGAGAGTGGATTCAATCAAGGATACTAAGTTTCATCTACTCAAAGTTCACATATATTTCCAAAGATTTAATCCTGGTGTGTCTTTTTCTTTTGTCTTGTTTTTATCTTTAAAGAAGCTTTAGGTTACATAAATGTTACATCAGAAATATAGATGATTCAAATATAACCTGCCTCCCCCTCTCATACTTTCCCACATTAGCAACATCTTTCATTAGTGTGGTACATTTGTTACAATTGATAAACACATATTGAAGCATTGCTACTAAATATCAACTATATTTTACATTATAGTTTACACTTTGTCTCACACAACTTTATAGGTTTTGGCAAAATGTATAATAGCCTTTATCTGTCATTGCAATGTCATGCAGCACAATTCTAATGTACCCCAAATGCCCCATGTTACACCTATTCTTCCATCTCCCTCCCCTCAGAACCTCTGGTGGCCATTGCCTTTATATCAATGATACAAGTTCTTACATTGCTAGAATAATAATGTCTACTCTAGTCTATAGTTGCATTCTCCCCTTATGCATATTCATTCCTCAGTCTTAAAGATTTGGGGATGGTGATGTCCACCCTGTTTCTGATTGAGAGACTTAGATCCCATGGGGCAGAAGAATGGAACTGTCTTGCTTGCAGTTGTAGATACTCTCTGGTTTTTCAGATGGGTGTTGTTCCTCATCTTCCTTTTGTTAGTTGTCCTGTGTGAGTCCAGTGAACTGAAGAGTAGGTGTTGCAACTCTGCTAAGATTCAGGACTCAATCGGCATATGAACAGACTGAAGATTTAAGTCTTTGGGACATATATTTAACAAGTATAGTGCTAATTATAGGTTCAAATAAAAGGGGTTGACGAGCCATGTGTAGTGAAATTATAAATGAATCTAACTCTGTAACATTGGGGACTGTCTTAAACTGATGGTGTCTTGTAATTGCTATAAGTAGGGGACAATGATGATATGGTCATTGCCTGCCAAATTGCACCCACCAAAAGCACATCCTCAAAACTTGCAGAATGAGTAGCAGCAGCTTGGAAGAAAGTCCCAGAATAAAGGTTGGGTGAAGCACTCTTTTAAAAATGTTGAAATATCAATTTTCTTAATAGTGCAAAGAATGATATTGTGGGAAATAACATGGACATTGGCAATTGTGAGCCTAAAGACATTCAGTAGAGACAGATTCTGAATGTGAAGGAGCTTCAGGAAAATGTAATCAATTCTTTTGTTTTAATTAATAAGCATTTACAAAAGGGATGTATGATATTTTAAAACTGTTTTTAAAAGACTTTAAAATGCAAAGTGATATGAAAGCATCATATCATTTTAATTGGCAGCATTTTTTTTTCTTCTTTAGTGGTATCAACAATAATGGTGCATCTTAACCATCAGTGGAGTCATATACAATAAAATTTAGTAAGTGTTTTTTTATTTTTCTGTTACACTGACTATTTCAGCACGCTTTCTTAAAAATAAAGCCATTTTCCTATAAAATTGCAATATCATTATCACATCTCAGAAAATTATACTTCCATAAGCCATTGAATATCGCATTCATATTCCAAGCTCCAGCTGCCCAAAATGTCTTTTATAATTTTTTAACCAGCATCCAATCAAGGCCCATGCATTCCATTTGGCAATAATTGTTGTTATTATTAGCATTGCTCTAAGTATGCAGTAGGGGTGGATTAATTTTTTTCAAGGCCTCCATCTTTTAAGGCATTATCATTTATTTCATTTTCTTCCTGGTTTTAAATCTTCTGGAACTCTTTTAGGGTAAGGACTACTTGGCAGCCTTACCAAAAAGAATACCCATCTGAATATATATTATTTTTTATTCAGTTTCTTAACTTTTCAAGTGAAAAATAATAAAACATCATTTCCAAACTTTTGAGTTTCAGTAAGACTAAATGCTGTTAGTGTACTAAATAAATTGTTCTCTGCACAATAAATATGTATACTAGAAGTCCCATAATTCAGCATGGTATCTCCTGAGTGTTTTGGGTTTAGCTAATTCTGGGTAACCTCTTTATTTTGATGATATATTCAAATCTTCATGTTGCCATTTTGAAAAAAGCTGCCTTCAAATTTCCTTTGAATAGGAGGTGGTGCTTTGAATATGATGTTCACATCTCTGAAAATAACAGCATCTCTTGATGAATAAAAATATTTCTTTTCAAGAAAGAACTTGCTGTTCCCTTATTGTATAAAACAGTTCAATGCTGATATGAAAATAATGTATAGACTTGTGGGTAGTATATGGATTAACAACAAAACAGACTGAATGTTCGAGATAGTAGGATGTGAGCACTACAATTTTTTTTATTGTGCTTTTCATATTCATTACTGTAGAAGCAAAAAATGAGATTTGAGAAAAAAATGGATGCTAAAATCCACCTGATCTAATACCTAATATAAAGTACAATAGAAATTATAAACCATCAATTATGTATCTTCCAGTCGAATAATTTTCTATCTTGTGTGCTAGAAAATTTTTATCAAAATTGTCTGTCAACTTTAATGCTTAGAGTGAGTTGTCTATTTCTATTTAAGTAGTTCAGAATGAACATTTTTGTCCACTTTTAGTTCTCAGTAGGCTTTCTATAAGTAAGACATCTACACAGTAGATTCTGGATGAGCAGAAATTTACTGTCTATAAATATTAATCTTTATGTAGTTGATAGTAAAGAATAAGCTAACTCAGAAATTTATAATGCACAATATTGTCTCATCAATTGTTTAGCATAGCATCTCTATGAGACTATTGTATGGATTTGTTTATGTTACCTAGTTTTCCCAGTGGATTAGCCCTAGTTTCCATTCAACTAGCATGTTATTAAACATATGGACATTCTCCATGAACAAGCATTACCTTTCCTTCGGCTTCCTCTATCCCACTCCATCTATGCCCCCATCCCAAACAAAACAAAACATTAAATTTGTGGTCCTGGGATGGAAGCTTCCAAGATTATGCTTCTAAGAGCCATCATCACTTTCTAAGCATGAGGGGCAAGCCACATTTATCTATTTCTAGTTTTGGGAATTCACAGTTGTAGAATGAAGAATTGCCAAAATATGTGTACAAAACTGATATATGTTAAAGGTTTATATTTAACAATTTAATTTTTTTATTTTCTAGAAAATGCAATCACCATATATGTGTTCTCTCTTGGAGATAACATCAAAAATGCATTTTTGTGGCCCAATATTATTAAAAATTTCGGACTTTCCATTCATCCTTCACCTTCTAGTCTCCTGTAAATCCTGTCAATCACATAACACTTGACTAACTACATGGACTTTTGATTCCCTTATCATCTTCAAATCCTATAAACTACTTTCAACTGTTGTCATGTTTGTATATAAACTTGTGCCATGATGTAGTAGGTTGAATGGTACAAATGATACACGCACCCAGAACCCATAAATGTGCTCTTACTTGGAAACAGGGTCTTTGAGGTATAATTAAGTTAAGGATCTTGAGATGAGTTCAGCCTGGATTTAATATGGGCCCTAAAATCCAATGGCAGACACCCTTATAAGAAAAAAGCAGTGGGAAATTTGAGACAGACACAGAGAAGGTAAGGCAATGTGAAGATGATGGCAGATGTTTTGATTATGTAGCTATAAGCCAAGGAATACCAAGGATTGCCAATGGCCACCAGAAGCTAGGAAAGAGGCATGAAATGGATTCTCCCTCAGAGTCTACAGAAGGAACCATACCTGCAGACAGCTTGATTTCAGACTTTTGGCCTCCAGAGCTGTTAAAAAATAGATTTCTACTATTTTAAGCCACTCAATTTGTAGTAATTTGTTACAGCAACCCTAAAAAACTAATACACATGATAAAGTACCAAACATTGACATCCACAGCAATAAAAAGTTATTGAAAATTTTGTATCAATATTCTGTTGCACACGACTTTTGACAAGACAAATAATTTTACATTTTAAGTATGCCATTCCAATCCATGATGACCATCATAAATAATGTGTAAATAAACCAGTTTTGAAACCCCCAGAAATAATGACTTTCCATCACTTTTTTTAATCCACAAAGGAAGTTTCTCTTACTTCACAATGTATAGCAATTACTCAGTTTTTCCTGTTTTTACCCCATCTATGGCCATCTATAAATACAGCTGTATCCCCACACATTCTTACTATCTTCTTGCCTATCTCACATGAAATGTTTTCTCGTATAAAATCTAAATATAATCCTTCAACCTGTGCCCTAAACCCATCTTCTTTCTTTTCTTCAGTAGATCCTTCTACTGCTTCCTTTCTTTCCATGGATAAACATAATTCTCTCCCCCACTATAAAAAAATGTTCTAATTTTCAGTGTCTTCTACCCATCATCCAACCTCCCTGATTTCTTCTACAACCACTTCTTTATAGGTAGCCCAAACCTCCTTCGTATTGCGCCCTCACCCCACTGCTAAATGATTTCCATCTCTGTCTCACAAGGGTGTGCAGTTAACCTACTATTGCTAAATAAAATGAACCCACTTCAGGCTTGATCTTATTTAATTTTTCTGAAGTATGTACAAGTCTGGACAATTTTTTTTTCTTGAAAACATTTCCTGTAAAATGTTTATGATACAATTCTTGCTTATTTTTGTATCCAGATCTGTGGCCACTTCTAAAGATTCAGTTCATCTGTTTCCATTCTACAACATGGGTGGGATATTAAGTCTAATGAAAGGGTCCTACCTGACCTTAAATCCGGAAACCAGGAACAAGCAGCCTCAGAAGCTAATAAAAACAGGACTTCTCAACGTTAAGGACCCCTCTCCCCTGAGGAGAATAAAACCCATACTCAAACAGTATAGATTTGTCTCTCTTCTCCATCACAAAGTAGGGCATATGGAGCTGCCATTTACTGACACCGACCCAAGCAATTTTGGTCACTCTGAGATCAGCCACGATGGGATTTCTTCCCCTGCTCTTTAGGATTCTTTGTACTATGTAAGTAATAAAGTGGTCATTTGTTGAAATTTGTGCCTGAGCTTATGTTCCCAGGATGCACTATGTTGTAACTTGTTCCACATACTCCTCTGTGGTTAGTCACATGATCAAAGCATGTGGTCTAATTTGAACTTACAAATGGTTTGCTTTGTATAGATGTATAAATAAATTTATAAAGCAAAAATAAATCAGGAATTTGTAAGTTGATCTTTCCTATTATAGACTTTAACATACTTATTCATAATTTTACATTTCTGCACACACACGAACATACATGCACAAAAGTTTCTCATTCTGTAGAAATACAAAACACTGTTTTAGGATCATTAGGCAAACAAAATTATTAATAGAGCTTTTGTAAATGGGAAAGACTGTAAGTGTAACCAGGCATATGAAACTGGAACATTCAAATGAAAAATTCTTAAATAAACTAAAGATATTCCATTGACATAGTTGAGATTTTAATTCAAGTACTCTTTTAAACAGTAACATTACACAAGTGTCTCTCTAAAACATTATTGTAGATAATCAAATGCATCTTTGAGGCTTCAAATAATATTAAAAATAACATAGCCCAACCTGTTTATATTTTAGAAGAGGAAATCAAGACAAAAAAACAAAACAAAACAAAACAAAACAAAAAGACAGTTTGCATAAGATCATACAGCTTGCAAATGGAAGGTCAAGAGATATTTGAACTTTATAAAGAAAGTATGTCTCATTCCTTTCCTGGAAATGAGGAATAGGTGTGATTTAACATATCATAGTCTCTAAGGGCTTTTCTATAATTTTAAAGCCTCCTTTAGTCTTTTAAGACAAAAATTAAAAGAGAAGTAGTTCTATTGGGCACTCACTCATAATAAGGCTTTTTTTTATCTGAGTGGAATGGGTAGCACAGAGGAAGTTTGCATATCATTGCTTTCAGCATTATACTTTCCCTTCAAGTAAGCATCCCAGGGGATACAATTTAACTGCCATTAAACCTTCAGTGTCCTTTTATAAAGTGGAAATCTTAAGTTAATTAAGATTTAAGAGTTAAACCACCAGGTCACAAGAAGTACCAAGAAAACAAAATTTCCCCTTCCATATCTCATCCTTCCACTGTCTGGGGCCCTGATACCTCCAGAAATTTGGTGACAACCTCTGCCAAAGAAGCTGGGCCAAGAGATGGTAAAAAATGACCACAAGCCACAAGCGAGCCTGCAGTAAGATTATTTCCCTTTCTACTACATTAAATATAGTACTTTTCACTGGTACCAATTTAGTGTATATGATGTAAGTTAATTTTAGATCTCATTTTTTATTTCAAAAAATGAGGTCATATAAAAGGAGCAATGCCTGAGGCATTTTAGGTAAGTTTCCTAACTCAGGTCACTAAGTAATCTTCTCAATTTCCCTGAAATATTTCATATTCTAGGAGAAATTTAAATGTGATTTAAATAGATTTTATATTCTAAATATGCTTATTCATCCATGATAAAAACAGTCTCTGAGACTGTAATAATGCAATGTACAGTTTATAAAATATATTCTTATATATTTTATTTTGTCTTCACAGCTATATAAGCAATTTTATTTTTATTTTTGTTTTACAGAGGAGTAGGTAGGCTCAGGGATATTATATTATTTTAGAAGTTCATCTAAATATTAGTGGGCAGATCTTGAGACTTACCTCATGTCTCTGGACAATAAGTCCAGTGTTCTTGCCTCTACTTAATTCCGCAATGTTGGTGAAGATATCATATTAGAAAGAGAGCAATGCAGGGTTTTTGTTGTTGTTGTTGTTTTTGAGGTACTGGGGGTGGGGATTGAACCTGAAACCTCATATGTGGGAAGCCAGCACTCAGCCATTGACCCACATCGGCTCCTTTGAGTTGTTGTTTTTTTTTTTTTTTCCCTTGTTGTTAGTTTTCGTTTTTTCTAGGAGGTACCGGGAATGGAACTGGGAATGGGACCTCCCAAGTGGGAAGCAGGCACTCAATTACTTGAGTCACATCTGCTCCCTAATGCAGATTTTCACCAATATTTGTCAAAGTGAGTAAAATAATTTCTGTATTCAATTATATTTGCCTTCCATTCCAAGAAAAGAGTACCAAAATTTTTAGATTCTCAAAAACATAGAAATCACCATTAAATAAGGAGTAAACAAGCTGCAAAAATAGAAGAAAGAAAGGGGGGATGGTAGGAGAAAAAGAAAAGTAGAGGGAAGAAAAAGGGAGAGAAGAAGGGAACACCAGGTAATTCACATTCAAGAAAAAAAAAATGGTACAAACAGACCACCTTTTGTAATCTCTAGCTCTTCCTAGCTATGTAAAATTCTTTGTGTGTTAATTCTTTGTATATAAAAGAGTGTAGGGCTTTCATCCATAGTGTCTCATTGTAGCTATCATCAGAGAAGTATACTGCCTAAAATAAGGAATTCTTTGTGCAGAAGACAGAAAATAATAGGGCAAATTGTTTTAGGAGTAAAGAGGCAGTTGATTAAAGCTAAGAGAATCTGGGGAGAGTTTAACAAACTCACGGAGTTTGATCGGGGTCTTAAAAGATAGGTTGGGTTTCAAAAGGAAGGGAAAAAGAGGAAAAGGTATTTCATACCAAAGAAAAGCAGGATGAAACAGATGAAAATATATATTTGATAAAATATAAATGTAGTAACACAACTAGGAGGTAGATTGTGTTGAAGGGTTCAGGTGGATAGGAATGCTTACCAGGGGACACTGTTCAGAAAGCAGATCCATTTTCTTGTTTTCAAGGCAGTTTTTGTTAGCTTCAATAAGAATAGTAACACCAGAGCCTTGGAGCTACAAAAGATCATCTGGTTTCTCTTCCTTATTTTACAGAGGACAAATTTAAGCCCTAGTCCCTAGTTTCCAGCTCTGTACTTTCTCTTAGTTCTTGTGTGTAAAAGACAGACCCTATATAATAGAAGGCAGTTAAACTAATCCATTTACATGTCCTGCCTCATTGTCTTAAACCACTTCATAATTTCTTCAACTGAAGAAATTAAGTATTTCCCCCTAAATATCTAGGCAGAGCATAGCTCAAAGCAGATTATGCAGGAAAAAGATTATTTTTGACTACTGGTTAGCATGGATTCTCATTATACCTCTTTTTAACAAGCTGAGTTAACATCTCAATCTTGTCCATTCTCATTTATCTTCAAAATCCTTTTACATAACAATTAACCTGAACCGTTTCCAGTTGACACAATTCAAGAAAACTGGGTTAACGAAGTCACAAGTGTCAAGAGTAAATTTATCATATCTTTTTCATAACTGTCTCAGTTCAGCCTAAAATCTTTAAGGAAAGAATTGATTATTGTGTGGATAAAACTTCAGGAATTTAATGTTCATTGGTTAAATGAGATCTAAAGTTCCTTCCCACTCTAAAAATTTTATTATTTTTGTCTCAAATTCTTTTTCTTTAGAGGAAAATAATTTATGTACTTTGGTTTTTTTTAATTGTTTTATTACCTTATATATGTATGTATAAACATTAATATGTGAAATATACTATGTTGATCTAAAGTACTGTCTACCAAAGATACAGAGAGACAGATGGACAGACAGAAACTCATGAAGTACACATTGAAAAACTTAAAAGAGTTGAAAATTAGTAACTTAAATTGCCGTTTGAGACTCCATGATATAGTTAATTTACAGGATCATGCAATGATCGTAATATATTAATAGGGAGAAAGTTGATAAATAAAATCTAGTAGGCCCTATATGGAGGCACCCATGTGGCAAAACAAAAAACCTAAGCAAGTTTCTATTTCCTGTAAATACCCTACTTGCCCAGAAAACCGAATTTACATACAGCCAAATCTTTCTTTACAAATTATCACCAACTACCTCCTGTTCCTAAGCAATTATCTGCTTCAATTTTGTAAGACCCTCGCTAAGTAAAATGGAAACTTCAAGGCAGCCAATCAAAACATTTCCTCACTGGCTTCCACATTTGCCCTATATGAGTTTCTCCTTTCTACCCCTTATGTGGAGCTTCCTTCTACTTTCTGAATGGGATGCTTCCAATTCATGAAGAGCTCAATAAAGCTATGAGATCCTAAATTGCATGGAAAGTTTTTCTTAGATCAAAGTAAACTGAAAAAGTTTTCTCTTTGTATTCAAAATTATTGTGATTGTGCTGATCCATTGTGTCTCACCTCCAAATTCATTCTGTACTCCACTCTGCAATGCTGGGGCTCAAACTCTGCAAACTATTTAACAGACTCCCATGGCATTTGGCAGACTGTGAAGTTCCACCAACAGGCTATTCTGGAAGGACACTGGAAGGCAAGAGGAGAGGAGAAAAGACTGTCTCTCTGCCCCACCTCCCTCACCCTGTTAGCAACTTTGGTGGGGACAGTTGATCAAGCCTTCATCTGCTTTCAGTGTTCCCTAAAACAGTTGAACTGTGTCCCTTATCTTCACTGTTTTCTCTTTACCCCAACCTCTTCCCATAGCTATAGCTATTATTCTAGGTCACCACACTGCCTCCTATTTGCTCTTTCAAATCTTAAAAATCTGTGTAACACTATCCTAAATAAAATCTCCACTATTTTAAATAATGAATGTGATTTCCTTTTTCCCAATGGGATTCTGACAGATAAAGTAAAGGATGTCTAAATGAATGCCATTCAGTACATACTTTACCATCTTCTATAATGACCACAGAATGGGTATGACAAAAAGATTTTAAAAAAGCAGAAGACAGTGTCCTGCCCTTTGGAGCCAGAAAATAGTATAGACACAAACATGTGTTGAATCCAGCGAGCACAAGATTTATTCTTTGAACTTACCCAAGGCAAAACAAAATTCCCTAGACATCAATCACTCAGAAAAGAGGAAGTAAAAGGATAGCAGTTTTTAAGAGAGCTTTCCACTAGAAACTAGGCCAACAAAGGAATAATTTTATCTTCACTTTGAGAGCTTCTGCATTATTTTATGCCTTTCAGCTTCAAAAACTGCATTGTTCATAAAAGTTTTATGGGTAATTTAGGTATTTTCTGCAAAAATACAGAATAAACAGTAAGTTTCTGTGTTTAGGAGCTTTCTCCATTAACAATCATTTGTGATTCTTCTCAACAAAAGCATCCAGAAATTACGGTACCTTTCAGCTACTCACACTCTCATTTAATGAAGAATTAAATGAAATGAAAACTGAACACCATCATTTTAATGTATCTTTAGGAATAAAGGCAGTGCTATTTTAAATGTTGACTATTTTAGTTCCACAAAACAGCATGGAACTTAAATGTCTTTTAGAATAAAGGAAATAAATAACACTAATAGGTCACCCATTAAGATATATTTGAGACATAATTTTATGGCTACATCCAACATAAACCTTTGAAATGTGAATAATAAAAGTTGTTCTAAGAATTCCAATAAGAACAATCATATCAAAATCCTAGTGAATGCTGCCAGCAGAAGTAAAAAATAACCTATTAAATGACATTGCAATGACAGATACAGGCCAGTGTATATTTTGTCATAACTTGCAAAATGGTGCAGGACAGAGTGTTAAACTATAATGAAATTGTAGTCCATGGTTAGTAGCCATGCATCAATATGGGTTCATCAATTCTAACAAATGTACCACACTAATGAAGGATGTTGTTAATGTGGGAAAGTGTGGGAGGGGGAGAGAAAGGGGCATATGGGAATCCCTTACATTTTTTTTATGTAGCATTTTGTTATCTAAAGCTTCTTTAAAAATAAAAAAAAATTAATTAAAAGATAATGTAACCAAGGACCAGCAAGATCTCTGGAATAGGGAGACATGTAGAACCCAGGGATGGTAAAAACAAGTTGAGCTTTCCTATTCATCTGTAAGGGATTAGGAAGAACTATTAGTTCATTATGTTTCTAGAGTTAAACTCATTGTAACAGAGTGACTCCTGATCATTTCAGTCTTTTAAAAGTACAATAATACCATTTCATATTTTTAGAAAAATGTGTAAATCCTTTTCACATCTCTTATTAATCTGATTCCATAGATGCATCATTATGATTTGAAAAAAAAATGGATGTTGGTGGAGATGGAACCTTAGGTGTGATCACACAAATATTGAGCAGAGAAGCAGAATTAAGCAATCAGTATTATCAGAAAATGGGGTTATATTGTTATTAGTTTCTCAAGCAGAAAGCGTATACTTAGGGGCTAAATTCCAGATTTCAAAGGAAAAAAAAAGTTAGATTTTAATCCAGATCTGTTGCAGAGGTTTCAGAGTATAAATTATTTCAGCCGATCCCAAGCAAGCTTTGGCCCTCTATTCACTGGTAAATAAAATCAAATTACTGAGTTACATACATTCCATTTGAACTTGAGTCTTTCTGTCAAAGTAGAAAGTCTGTCAAAAATCAAAATTCCTATAACATGGCCTAGAGGTAGCCTTCGATTACTCACATGTCTATAGCAATATAAAAGATGTTGATGGCACTATACACACTCTAAAGCAATATAAATTTCTAAAGCATAACAACAGTAGATGACAGTGTCTGAGATCTCAGCACGGTCTAGGACAGTGCTTCTCAAAGTACGGTAATGTCAGCATCACCTAGGAACTTGTTAAAAAAGGAAATCCTTATGCCCCTCTCCCCCAGATCAATGGAGTTATAAACTCTGGGAGTGGTGCCCAGCATTTTGCATTGTTCAGAGGCCTCCAGGTAATTCTGACGTATGCTGAAATTTCAGAATCTCAGGGCTACTGGAAGAATTAAATTTAAGGTCACATTCTGGTTTGTAAATAGACAAATCTCTCTACTATATAATCTTGAGTAAATTACTTAATTTATCATAGCCTAAATCTCTTCTCTAGCAAAATGAAAATATATCTCTTTGCTGTATTAATTTAAGAATTTCAAATAATAATAGCCAGGACCTTCACACTGAAACTCAAGTAAGATGTGTCCTAATGAGAAAAGAATCAACAACCATTCCACAAGGAAGTTACTACTTCCCATGGACACCTGCCTCACCTTGAACAATGCCTGGGCCATAAAAGTTTAAAAACCACAGTGGGTGCCAAAAGACTCCAAAGGAGAAGACCATTCGGTAAGAATGCTGAGCATGGTTTATGCATTGAGGCAAAATTCAGGCCTCATCTATATTGCATGACACTTTTGGAGAGTGAATGTACAAGATTTCAGGCCATAAATAATTCACATGTACACCCACGGATCTTCTAAGTATTAGGGCTGTCCTTTAAAATAGGCCAAAACCTCTCAAAATTTGCCAAAGACAGCTATGCCCAGCAGCAAAAGCTGTCTTTTAATGAGGGCCAGGGCAAGCAATGGAATGGCAGGAATTCTGGGATTAATTTCATCCTTCAAACTGGGATTTTTCTGCTATTCCTGTTAAATCTGGAAGACCCCATAACTAGCCTTAGGTCTAGTCAACAGCTTCCAGAACTGATCTAATCTAGGTAGTATCCAGCTTCAGAAATCTAACTTTCAAGAATCCATGCTCATAATTCCCACTGGTTCCTCTGACCTCACAAGGATGGCTTTAACTGTTTCTTCTTAGCACAGGGTGGGGGGATTGAGTGAGGAGAGGGTGCCACAGATACTCTTCTCAGACTGGGAACCTCCAAGTCTGATTGTTCCCAGGAGATCCTGGGACTGATAGAAGAGGCTACCTCTTCTTTTAAGAAAATTCCAGTGGGTTTCTCAATTCTAATTCATTAGGCATTCCCAAACCCCATGGCCATCTGTCCTGGCCTTAAGATTTTTCTACAGAATCTAACTATGGTGTCTCCAAAGGACTCAGAATTTGGAAATCTGCTTGATGGTCCATCAGGCTATCTCTGAAAGGCTCCAAAGTCAGGGAATTATAGGTCATTTGTGAACTCTGAGGGAGCACAGACCTTTTCTGTAGCTCACAGTAGTGTGAGAACACCCAATGATTAACCCTGGGCCATTTGCCAAGTTAGCCAGGAACCCTATAAATTTCCTCCCCAATTCCATCAGGATATGGGCTTCCTCCAAGCCCAGTGAAGACCTCCAAGCCCAGTGAAGATCTCCAGGAGTGCTTGAGCTAACTAATTGTGCCCTAGATTACCCTCATGAATCTTTTTCCTGACCTTCTAATAAGGCAAACTCACCAGGGAGAGTATTGTCCTAGAGGCCAATAGAAGCTTCGGAATCCAATATAGAGAACTTATAAACTCTCTAACTCTTCTGGAGTAAGTAGGGGCTGTCAATTGACCTCTCAGTTTAGGGCAAAAAAACAGTAGTCATTACTGTTTCAACTAGGTGAAGTCAGATGCTCCATATGGGCAAAACCTGTAAGGTGGAAGGTGGTGGCTTGGCAGTGGATTGGATAGGGATGACAGTAGTGCAGGGATGTGAGTGGGGTCAACAGTACTGGAATGTGCAGGATAGTGGGTTTGGGTTGGACTCTCTATGGAACTGGGGGAAGGGCTGGAGGAAGGAACAGGTGAACTCTGGGGACTTGTAGGTCTGTGGTTAAAACTGCCATGGTGAGAATATTCTGCAGGGTGTTAGGGGTAGGAAGATATGTGGGAAAGGTGCACCTGGGGGAAGATAACACATCTTGCCATACTGTGTTATCTCATCTGAGTGTGTGGAGACACACCCAATAAATAAGAAAATAATAAACACCCCATCCTGGGGATGGAGCATGGAGCATTTTTAGGCATATCAGTGTGCAAATATCTGTTCAAGTCCCTGCTTTCAATTCTTCTGGGTATTTACCTAGCAGTAGGATTGCTGGGTCATATGGTAATTCTATATTTAGCTTCCTAAGGAACTACCAAACTGTCTTCCACAGCGATTGAACCATTTTACTTTGCCGGTAGCAGTGAGTGTTCCTATTTCTCCATGTCCTCTCCAACACTTGTGATTTTCTTTTTTTAAATTAGCCATTCTAGTGGGTGTGAAATGATATCTCACTGTGGTTTTAATTTGCATTTTTTAATATCTAGTGATGTTGATCATCTTTTCAAGTGCTTTTTAGCCATTTGTATATCTTCATTGAATAAATGTCTATTCAAGTCTTTTGCCCATTTTTGTATTGGGTCGTTTGTCTTTTTATTATTGATTTGTAAGGTTTTTATATATATTCTTGATATTAAAGTCTTTTCAGCTATGTAGCTTCAAACACTTTCTCCCATTGATTAGGTTGTCATTTCACTTTTGTGACAAAGTCCCTTGATGCACATGTTTATAACTTTGTGTAGGTCCCATTTATCTATTTTTTTTCTTTCATTGCTCTTGCTATGGATGTAAAGTCTAAGAAACCATTTACTAGCACAAGATCCTGAAGATGCTTCCCTACATTTTCTTCTCTGAGCTTTATTGTCATGGTTCTTATATTTAGGCCTTTGATCCATTTTGAATTAATTTTTGTATATGATGTGACATAGGTGTCCTCATTCATTCTTTTGCATAGGCATATCCAGTTCTCCCAGCAGCATTTGTTGAAGAGATTATTCTTTCCCCATTGAGTGAACTTGACAGCCCTGTTAAAAATCAATTGGTCATAGATGTGATAGTTTATTTCAAATTGAATTCTCAATTTTATTTCATTGGTCAATATATCTATCCTTGTGCCAGTACCATGCTGTTTTGACCACAGTCACTATGAAATAAGCTTTAAAATCAGGAAGTGTGAGTCTGCCAACTTCATTCTTCTTTTTCAAGATATTTTTGGCTCTTCAGGGCCCCATACCCTTCCAAATAAATTTAATAATTGGCTTTTCCTTTTATGAAAAGCAGGTTTTGGGGATTTTGTTGAATCTGTAACTTATTTTGGATAGAATTGACATCTTAATGATTTTTAGTCTTCCAATCCATGAACACAGAATTTCCTTCCACTTATATAGGTCTTCTTTGATATATGTCTTTTATTATGTTGAGGAAGTTTCCTTCTATTACTATTTTGGAGTGTTTTTATCAAGAAGGAATGCTGGATTTTGTCAAATGCCTTTTTCTGTGTCACTTGAGAGGATCATGTGATTTTTTTTTTTTCCATTCATTTTGTTAATGTGGTGGATTATATTGATTTTCTTATGTTGAACCACCTTTGCATACTTGAGATAAAACCCACTTGATCATGGTGTGGGTTGGATTTGATTTGCAAGTATTTTGTTGAGGATTTTTGCATCTATATTCATAAGCAAAAATGGTCTGTAATTTTCCTTTCTTGTAGTATCATTATGTGGCTTTGGTATTAGGGTGATGTTGGCCTCATAGATGAGTTAGGTGGTGTTCCATCCCCTTCAAGTTTTTGGAAGCATTTGAGCAGGATTGTTATTAATTCTTTTTGGAATGATTGGTAGAATTCACCTGTGAAGTCATCTGGTCCTGGACTTTTCTTGGTTGGGAGGTTTTTGAAGACTTATTCAACCTCTTGTAATTGGCCTGTTGAGATTGTCTATTTCTTCTAAAGTCAGTGTAGGTTGTTCATGTATTTCTTTGAATTTATCCATTTCATCTAGATTGTCTAATTTGTTAGCATATAATTGTTCATAGTGTCCTCTTATTATCCTTTTTGTTTCTGTGGTGTCAGTAATAATACCTCCCTCTCATTTCTGATTTTGTTTATTTGCATCTTCTTTCTTTTTTCTTTGTCAGTCTGGCTAAGGGATTGTCAACTTTACTGATATTTTCAAAGAACCAAATTTTGGTTTTGTTAATTCTCTCAATTGTTTTTTTATTCTCAGTTTCATTTATTTCTACTCTAATTTTTGTTATTCCTTTCTTTCTGCTTGCTTTGGGATTAGTTTGCTGTTCTTTTTCTAGTTCTTTCAGGTGTGTGGTTAGGCTTTGATTCTAACTCTCTCTCTCTTTTTTTTAATATGTGTTTAGGGCTATAAATTTGCCTATCAGCACTGCTTTTGCTGCATCCATTCAATTTTGATATGTTCTGTTTTTATTTTCATTCATTTCAAGATATTTACTGGTTTCTCTTGCTACTTCCCTTTGGCCCACTGATTGTTTAAGAGTGTATTATTTAACTCCCATATATTTGTGGATTTTCCAGTTCTCTGCCTATTATTGATTTCCAGCTTCATTCTCTTATGGCAAGAGAAAATGTTTTGTGTAATTTCAGTCTTTTAAATATATTGTGGTTTGTTTTGTGACCCAGCATATGCTCTATCCTGGAGAATGATCCATGAACTCATGAGGAGAATAAATATCCTGCTGTTTGCAGGTGCAATGTTCTGTGTGTGTCTGTTAGGTCTAGTTAATTTGTGATATTATTCAAGTTCTCTTCTCTTACTGATCTGCTGTCTAGATGTTCTATCTATGGATGTGAATGATGTATTGAAGCCCCCAACTATTATTTTAGAAGTGTCTATTTCTCCCCCTCACATTTTACAGTATTTACGTTATGTATTTTGAGGTCCCATGGCTATATGCATAAAATTTTATGATTGTTAATTCTTTTTGGTGGATTGTTCTTGTTATTACTTTATAGTGATTGTTGTAGCTTGAGTCTTTTGTGGACCACAGAAAATTATGCTCTTAAATTGGTCCATTTCTGTGGGTGTAAACCATAGATTAGACTAGATTCAGTTAAGGGCCATTTGAATAGATTACTCCAGTAAGGCATACCCCAAGGTGGGTCCTAATTCTCTTACTGGAATCCTTTATAAGCAGAATGAATATATCTAGAAAAAGGTCACAAAAACATAGAGGAATCCACAGAAGCTGAGAGAGAAAGCCATGAGAGCAAGAATCTGAAGTCAGTGGAATCTAGGAGAGAGGAAGCTAGAAGCTGAAAGCAACTGAGCCCAGAGGAGAAGGCAGAGACCAGGAGGTGCCACTATATGAATTATCTCCCACAGTTGCAGCTTGAGGAGACTGTATCTCCTGATGATGCCTTGATTTAGACACTTTTACAGCCTCAGATCTGTAAACTTATAAGTTAATAATTTCCCATTGTAAAAGCCAACCCATTTCTGATATACTGCTTCAGCAGCCTTTAGGAATCTAAAACTGTGTCCTTCTTTGTCTCTTATGACAGATTTTGAATTAAATTCTATTTTTCTCTATATTAGTATAAGTAACCCAGTTCTTTTTTGGTTACTATTTTCACGGAATATCTTTTTCCATCCATTCACTTTCAACATATTTGTGTCATTTGGTCTAAGGTGAGTCTCTTGTAAACAATATATGGTTGGAGAATTCTTTTTATCCATTCTGCCAATCTGTGCCTTTTGATTACTGAGTTTAATCCATTAACATTCAGTGTTATTACGGAATGGCATTATGTACTTCAGTCATTTGCTCTTTGGTTTTTATATGTCATGTATTTTTCTGCCTCACTTTTCCTTTATTGCAATCTACTTTTCTGTATAGTTGATCTAGTGTGATGTATCCCTCTGATACCTTTCTAATTTCTGTTTCTGTACATTTTCAAAATAATTTCTCTGTGGTTACCCTGACATTTATAGTACACAACCTATATCTATAACCTACTAATTTGAAACAATACCAACATAGTTTCAATAGCATATGCATTTTCTGCTCCCAAATTCCTCTGTTTCCCATTCTTATGTTGTTTCTGTCTTACTTATATTTTGTGTGTCCATTTATCAGGAAATATGCCTTTTTCTTGTTCAAATTGTATTCTGACTCTTATAGGAATTAGAGTAAAATTGTTTATTGAAGAGGCATTACTATTGGGTTTGAATTTATCCTTTTAGTTACCCTTACTGATGATCTTTATTTCTTTACCCTACTCCAAGGCACTCTCTCCTGTGTTCCTGCAGAACTTCCTTTAGTAACTCTTGTAGAGTAAGTCTTATGTTACTTTGAAGATTTGTTTGAACTTCCTTGATTAGTTGTTTCAAATTCTGTCTGCTCTGAAGTTTTAATTTTTTCCCTTGACTTGGCTATATTTTCCTGTTTCTTTGTATGGCTTGCAACTTTTTGGTGACATCTAGGCATCTGATTATCTCTTCGAGTTAACCCTGAAGGTCAGAGTCTCCCTCATGTCTAGGGTTTTATTGTTGATTGGCTTTGATGTTTGGTCCAACCTATTCTAGAACTTTACAATAATCCATGTTTAACTACTCAGATTTTCTCATATCTTCTTTATTTGATTCTTGCCTTGGATATGCAGTACAGTTTTTAAGATAGCAATTTTTGTGCAATTGTTTCCCCTCCAGAAGAAATCTCCCTTCCTTCTGTTCCTTCTCTGGGAATATTGATCTGCTCTGTTTGTTTTTGTTCAGTTTTCTCTCCAGCTCCTATTATTTGTTTAAATTCTCTCCCTCTTTTCCTTATACTTTTCAGTTATTGGACCTATCCTGTCTTACAGCAGTTCTGTTTAATTCCCCTCTTTGTTTTCTGTGAGTCTTTCCCACTTCTGGTTTCTTTCCTGTTATGGTATCCTGCCCTTTGGAGTCAGATG
This sequence comes from Tolypeutes matacus, assembly GCA_026826555.1. Classification (NCBI taxonomy): domain Eukaryota; kingdom Metazoa; phylum Chordata; class Mammalia; order Cingulata; family Chlamyphoridae; genus Tolypeutes; species Tolypeutes matacus. The sequence goes on from JAKSZT010053887.1 coordinate 37,451,347, forward strand.
GGGTCAATCTAAAAAGGTGGGTCACTCCAGAAAAGTCCATTTTGTATTTAGGTGGTCCACCAAACAGTCTGCCACAGTTTCTCCTGCCCTCCAGGAACTCTTTTGTATGCTGCACACAGCATGACTTAGAGGCTTGTGCTCTGCCTCATGTCTCTGCGGACTTGAGTCCCTGTGCCTGCATATAGAACCACTTCTGTGAGTGGTTCTATGGACTATGTGCACAGTAGGAGAGATCCAGGCTCCTGTCTCTATGTAGCACCCAAGCTGCCTGGGACCAAGTGAGGGGGAGTGGAATGGACTGGGAGTTCCATGATGGAAATATCCTATATGACATTTTTCTCTTTCTTCAATTCAGCATCTGTGGAGTCCTTCTCCAGTCTCCACCATCCTCCAGAGTTCTAAGCAAGTGGAATTTGTGCTTTTGTTCACTGATTCTCAGCATAGGCTTTTTCAGTGGGTGTCTTATGGCTCCATGTTGGTGATATCGCCTTTGTGTATATATTTTTCATACACTTTCATGGTGATTACCATGAGTCCTAAGCGTAAGGTCACAAATCAACAAAAATCACATTTGATTTGACAGTAGCTTAACTTCAATACCATATACATACACTTTTATTTCATCTCTCTGTTCTCCCACCTTCTCTTTACTTGTTATAAATTACATTTTTATATATTGTATGTTCAAACCATAGATTTATCATTAATTTTCATGCATTTGCATTTTATAATATGTAAGAAGTAAAACGTGGAGGACAATACCAAAATATAGAATAGTTCCGGCATTTATAATTACCCATATGGGTACCCTTTATAAGAGGTATTTATTTCTTTATTCCACTTCAGTCCTCTGTCTACTGTCCTTTCCTTTCATTCTGAAGAAATCTCTTTAACATTGCTTGGAGGGCAAGTCTAGTGGTGACAAACTATCTCAGCTTTTGTTTATCTGGGAATATCTTCATCTCTCCCTCATCTTTGAAAAACAGTCTTGTTGGATATAAAATTCTTGTTAGGCAAATGTTTTCCTTCAGAATATTAAATAGTTCATCCCACTGCCTTTTTGCCTCCATGGTTTCTGATGAGAAATCAGCACTTAATCTTTTGGGGACTCCCTTTTACATTATACATTGGTTTTCTCTTGCAGCTTTAGAATTCTCTCCTTGTCCTTGGTATTGGACAGTTTGACTACTATGTGTTTGGTTATGGTTCTCTTTGAGTTTATTCCATTTGGGGTTTGTTGAGATACTTGCATGGGTATATTTATCTCTTTCATTAACTTTGAGAACTTTTCTATTATTATTTCTTTTGAATATTTTTTCTGCCCCCTTCTCTCTTTCTTTTCTTTCTGAGACTCCCATAACATGTATATTAGCATTCTTGATGGTGTCACACAGGTCTCTTAGGGTCTATTCAATTTTTTCATTCTTTTTCCTTTTTGTTCCTCAGATTGAATCCTTTCAATTGTCTTGTCTTTTAGTTCACTTATACATTTTTCTGCCAGCTCCAACCTCCTGTTGAAATTCTTTAGATAATTTTTCATTTCAGTTATTGTGGTCTTCAACCCCAGTATTTGTTTTGTTACTTTAAAAAATTTCTATTGCTTTATTGAGATTTTCGGTTTCTTTGTTCATAAATTTCCTGATATCCTTTAGGTCTTGCTCCATGTTTTCCTTCATCTCTTTGAGCATATTGAAGATCATTTTTAAGTCTTTTTCTGATATGTACAAAGTCTGTTTTTCTTTGCTGATGGTTTCTGAATTTTTTTTTTTTAATTCCTTTGGAAGGGTCATCATTTCCTACTTCTTTGTTTGTTTTGTTATCTTTTGTGGCACAGAATACATTTTAAAGTTTTATTTGTTAATTCTTGGAGTTAGTCCCTGAGCTGCCTGTTCCTTATATTTGTATACAGCTAATAACTAAAATAACAAACAAACTGAGGTGGAAAACACCTTTCACAGTCTTTGAAAATTGGCTGTGCTTTGGCTAGTGCTATGCTTCAGAGTAGCCCCTTCTATCAAGAAGAATAGGCAGAGGTAAAAGTTAAATGCAGGGTCCTCTCCATCTTTTCTGAGCCTGTGTCTTGTCCTGTGCTAGTGCTGGCTTGTGGCCTTAGAAATTCACCTATTTACAGGAATCTGTATGTCCCCTCAACTCACTCAGAGATAGATTCTCACCCCCTTCCTCGTTGCTCAAGTGTGTCTTAAAGCAGGTAATTATTTGCCCTCAGATGCTTTGACTTAAACGTTTCTTACCCTGCTTTAGTTTTACGAAAACTGCTTATTACTGAAAGGCAAGTTCTGGGAAGGTTAGCCAGAGACAAGTTTCCTGGTTCAGACATTCATGGTGCTACCTCATAGATTGGTACCAACATAGAGGCAACCCAATATGCACACAGGGTTTACTGTGCTCCTTTCTGGATAGGGTCAGAGACACACAATGGGAGTGTAGGCTGGCTACACACCATACTGGGGAGGGGACAGCAAGAGCTTCTCCTACTATTTTTAAAGTTGTGTTTTCTTGCTTTGTCACTTGCCTAGTTACTGCACTCTTTAACTGTTTTCTGAAGTTTTGAGGAAGATGGCTCTGTCAGTTTTTACTAATTGTTCAAAGATTCCATGGGTGAGTGACACCCTCTAGCATCTTACACTGCAATTTTGGTCAACTGGAAGTCAACATGTGACCCTACAACATTCTTAAAAGTGAATATAGAATGAGTCCATTAAAACTGAATTGTCATCTTATCACTTCTATGCTCCAAACCCCCAGTGGCTTCCCATCTCAGAGTAAAAGCTGAAGCCCTTGCAGGGATATCCAAGACCTTACAAGATCTCTGCATCATTGCCACTCTGACCTCCTGTTCTCCTGCTCTTCCTTGCTCATCCAGTCTTACTGACATCCTTGCTGTTCTTCAAGTATTCCATGAGCGTTTCTGCCTCAGAGCTTTTGCACCTTCTCTCCACACTACCAGGCACATTATTGCATATTTCCTTGCCTAACATATATTTGTTCAAAGATCCCCTTCTTGATGAGGCTTTCCCTGACTACCAGATTTTAAATTGCAAATGAAAATATACTCCTTATCCTGCTCCTTTATTTTTTTTTTTATTACAGTAGTATCTATTGCCACATAATCTGCAATGCATTTCTCTTCATTGTTTGATTTATTATCTGACTCTTTCTACTAGGATATATATTTATGACGGAAGAGATATTTTTGCTGCAGTTCACTGTGTATACCTGGTTATTGAAATCCTGTAGATAGCCAATAAATATTCAGAAAATGAGCATATCCTCCCCTATTAGTGCTTTTATATTTAAGTAGGATAGATGCCTAATGATGGTTTGCTATAATTTAAAGTGCATTTTAAAATTTAGTGATATGCACTTTTAAAATTAAAAAATAAGTTTATCAGTATCAGATTACTTTCCAAAAGATTGTAGCAGTTCACTCACCACCAAGAATTCATGATATTGATGTCTTTGAGCACACCTAACCTTACCTATTTTTAAAAATATTGCCAATTGGTGGAAGCATGTGGAAAATAATTTTATTAATTTTGGAAGGAAAGGGTTAAAAACTAGTTCTATGGGCTTTCCTCAGGCTTCATGTACACCTGAATATTTGCCCTTTGGAGAAATCCTTCTTGTGAAACTAACAACTAGAATTATACCTATTCCAGATCCAAGATCCATGATAAACAGCCTGAGTACTGTGTACTGGGCCAAGCACCTGCACATCATCTTCAAGATTATTTTTCAGGCAATAAGTAAAGGATATTGATGATATCAGCTGAACCAGTATTTGAAACTGCAGGAAAGTGGGCTGATGGCTTCCAAGAGCTCAGATTTGTCCCTTTTGACCACCTGTGTCCCAGGTATATAGTATTTTGGGATAAAGGAAGCTGTGCCTGAGACCCATAAGAACCCACTATTTTGATGCCAATGCATAATTTGTTGTTGTCTTTCACTTATCCTACAATAAAGTGAAATAAATGCAGTAAGGAGTCTCCCTCCCATAAGTCTGGTTACCATTCTAAACCTAAGATTCAGTATTACTGGTTACGCAGTATGGACATTGTAGTTTTAATTTGCATTTCCCTGACAACTGTTATGTTCCCCATCTGCATTTCTTCTTCTTTTAACCATCAGTTTATATTTAAATAATTTTTTCTATGTGTTGTTTGTGTTTTCTTTATCAATTTGTTGGGAGATTTTGCATATTGGGTATATAAATCTTTATTGATAAGTTTTGTACTACTTTTTCCCAGACTACTGTTTGTTTTGTGACTGTTTTTAGTACTTTTCATTGTGCAGAAGTTTGTATTTGTACGTTTACATTTTTCCTTTTGTTATTTGGGGCTTCTGACTTCTTAGAGCATATATGAAGATTTTCTTTTATTTTGTTCTCACACTTGTTTTTTAATATTACTAAAATTTTGATTTTTTTCGTTTGTTTAGACTATAACATACCATTATATATTTTATACCCAATTGTCACACCACCATTTATTAAATGAACCATCCTTCTCCTTTCCCACTGAATGGGAATGTATCCTCAATCATTTTCTGAGCATATATATATATATATATATATATATATTTACATTTATATTTAGTTCTGTTTCCACTCTCTATGCTGTTCCACTGATCTGTTTGCCTATTCCAGTTTTGTTTTTTATCATAATAACTTTGTAGGAAAATTTTCTGACTGGTATTCCTTCCTTATTATTCTTTGTCACAGTTTTTTAAAGGTTCCATTAGGAAATGACACAAAGGTCCAAAAAAATATAACTCTGAGCAAGTCATTTTCTTCCTCTCTAGGACTCTTGTGGAAAATTCAATCAGTAGTTCTCAACATGTTCCATGGCAGTTCATGTATTTGCACTTTAGTTTATTACCTGTTTAGTTTTGGCTCCTGGAGATTTATTTTTATTTTATTTCTAGCTCATCTCTACTTTAAATAGAAAATCAATTACATTTCATCGAGTGTCCCATGAAGTGCATGGGTGCACATGTGTTGTGAGGGGTGGTTTCTGGTCATATAGCTTGCCATAAGGGTAAAGAAGTCTTCACATCTCTAAGCCTCTAATTTGTTTGTAAAATAAGGGAGTTGAATCTGATTTTGCTATTAATTTGGTCCCTAGAGCAGCAACAATATCATCACTTGAGAGATTGTTAGAAATACAGAATCTAGGACCTAACCTTAGACCTGCATTTTTAACAAGCCCCCTAAGTGACTCATTTGTGCATTTGAACTTTAGAAGTACGGAACTCGCTGTTCTCTTACATCTCTGTGGCTCTGGCATTACAGAAGAAGCCAAATAATCAAGTTATCATAATCCTGGCCCTGATTTTTCCTAAATGTCAAACGAAATTAAATCTGGGAACATACTTCAAGATTTAAGACGTCCCTAAAGAGTTTATGAGAGAGAAGGAGAAAAGCAGTAATCTGATTTTCTTGTCATTTTCTTGATCCATGATAAACACAGATCTTTTTCTCTGCTCTCTTGCATAACTTTATCTGTCTTCTACTTGGTCTTCTTGCCTCTAGTCTTCTCTCCCTTTCTTTCCACAAATTTTTACCCCTTTTCTCAAAAATCTTTATTTGACTCTTGTGTTCCTGCTCCCATAGCCCATTTCAACCTGTGCAGCTATACTTTAATCCTTTTACATATAGATTTCCTTTTGAAATTTTATTTGAAAAAGAGTTTCCTGGTTAAAATAAAAACAAAATCAAAGGAAAATGAAGAAAACACCAGACTAGAAGGTTACCAAGAGTTCTTTCATCTCTGGCATTCTGATATTTTAGTGTGTTATTATTAGATAGAAAATGGATGATAATTCACATAAGATGAAATACAAGTAGTGAATAAATATATGAAAAACATTACTCTATCTAATTATTAAGGAACAAGAGAGCATTTTCTAGCTGTCAAGTTGAAAAGGATTAAAAGTAATGCCCACAGTTATGAAGGATAAAGGTATTTCTCAAAGGGAAGTAAACAAAATTATACACACACACACACCAAAAGAAAATTTTGGAAATATTTATCAAAATTTTTAAAACACAAATAGTATTTAACTAGTAATCACATTTCCAGGAGTTCTCCTGAGAAATATTTAAGATTGCACACAGAAATTTTGCTAATGATGATAATCATCAAAGTGTTGTCTTTATTAGCAGAGAGAACAAACTTAAAATGGAATACATATCAAATAAATGTGACTGCAAACATACAGTAGAGCACTCACATGGAAATATATTCACAATATATTAATTTTGGGAGATCATCACAAAATAATATAATCACATTTTAATAAAACGAATACTCTGTGTGTATGTGTGTTTGGCTTGAGAAGAATGTAAATAAGTGGTACTGCCTTGCTCTTGAATACAAGGTATTTCACCTATTTTCTTTTCTGTGTGTTCTACTTTACCTACAATATTTATGGTTTTTAACTAGAAAAAAATAAGAAAAAATGTACTGAGAATTTTCAAAAGAAACAGGGTCTTCCTGTAAAGCATGATGATGGAAGAGAAGAAGGTAATATCTAAAGGCAAACTTCAGCTTCCCTTTTACAATTCTCTATTTTCATTTTTTAGATAAAAATTTGTAATATCTTTTGATCCACAATGACTGCCCTACCATGGTCAAACACAATTATTTTGGGTTTTGGTTGTTCAATAAATAAATACATAAGTACTCTTTGTCTCTTATCTGACAGGGGCATTAGGTTCTTTATATTTTCTCATTCTCTTTCTTTTGTTCTTTGTGGAACTTTATAACAGTTTTACTAGTGGGTTCAAGGCAATTGTATGTGCCAATTCAAACTACTCAGATTGTCAATTTTTAGCAGCTACAGTTAAAATTGAAATTTAAAAGTAAATGGGAAATACTGATTAAATTTTGGGAAAGAACAGGAGATATTTTTCAATTTTTTCCCATATCACCAACTAAGAAAAACAAATACAATGGAAATAATTGAATTGCTGGTATCAGCAAGCACTAACATTTTTCAAATTATGATGCAAAATAAATTTATTAATTGTAATCTTAATTTTCCAACAAGATAGAATGAAATCTAATGGCAGATTTGCAACTTTAATAGTTTTATTTTCTCATTTAAAAATTATACAGACATTTGAAAAAATTAGAAAAAAAGATAAGCAAAAGGAAAAATATATAAAATTACTCATAATCCCACTGGCAAAAGGTAACAATCCTTCACATATATGCTTATTATTCTAATGTATTTTCTATTTCAGAATATATTTGTATGCCTATAGTTTATATAACTTGAATCATAGTATACCTGTTGTTTTTATCATTCTTATTTCACTCCAGAATAAATTTTGAAGATATTTCCTAGATTACTATGTTATAACAAAAATGTCACAGCAGCAGGTTGCTCTACATGGCCAGCTTCCAAATATTTATTTCCTTTCCATTTAAAAAAAAATTTTGAAATAATTTTAGACTTACAGAATCATACAAAGAAATTCATTTCATTCTGGGGGTCAGTTTCCCCAATATGTAGATATGCAATAGAAAAATTAATTATTTTCCTAGGACAAGATATGTTTTTAATAAACATTTAGTAAAACCTACACCTTCATGAATGAATGGATTATAGTTGGTTTACTTGGAGTAGACATTATTTACTTAAAAATGTTAAATGTTTTCCTGCTGACAATACATCCCAAATCATTACAATCTTATTATAAAGAAAATGGAAAACTAAATTAGTTCCATGAGAAAGTGACTGCTTCTGTTTATAAAGTTCCAGCCTGAATGAAAGAGCAAACAAAGAATGTGGCCAAAGGATCATGAATCGGGTGGTTAAAATTATCCCTTTTCATATAAAATTGGATATACTACTTATACGCCTCAGGCAAGGCTTTCAGAAAAATATTCTCTTTTGAAATTTTGAATGAAGCAGTTTTTCAGTTAATTTCAAGACCTGGCCCTGAATCAATGATATGCAAAGAAAAATCAAAGGCTGTCTCCTGCCTAAACAAGCTCTCAGATGAGTGGGGGCAGAATTCTCCAAGAAATAAATGGACCCAAAGGAATACCCAAAATCCAAAATTATAGTCATATAAAAATTCTTATTAATCCATAAGTGATAAGACAGGAAGGTTTTTTTTTGGTTGTTTTTTTTTAAATGGAGAGAGAGAGAGATCATTTAACCTGGCAGAGCCTTATCATGGACACTTTCTCACAATCTTCAGGATCAGCTGTGTTTCTGAAGTGACTGGGTATCCAGGGGTCACCTTTTGCCAGCTGCCTAAGTCTTGTTTCTTTTGATCACTTTATTTGGCAGATGTGATGTGATTCTTTCTGCCAGCTTGCTCCTCCGTGTCTGCTAACTTGCTGCACACGTCTCTCATCTCACTTGCAGGGCTGCCTCTGGCTGAAAGCACTTATCCCTGCCAAAGGCGATCTTCCCCTGGAAGGTCAGGCCCACTGTCAGCTCCTGACAGCCCAGAATCCCATAGCAGATGCCGTTTTCCCTCTGGTCTTGGTGTCAGATTCAAAAGCCTGTCCAGCTTCCATCAGCAGAAGCTGCCTCTTAATTGCTATAGATCAAAAAGTGCTGAAATGTCAATTAATATAGAGGGAAGTGGGCAAAGCACGATAGGAAAGATCTGGCATTTATCAAGATAACCCATATCCTACAGGGATGATGGCTTTCTTTATGCCTCATGGCCCTACCTGATTAATGGTTCAGTATTTCCCCACCAACACCATGAATGCAGCAACCAATTTAAGTGTCTGTCCTGTAAACCCCACTCTCTCTGACTTTTCTCTTTCATATAATTTGTTCTCTTCTTTAGGAAAAGGATTTGTCCCTAGAGCTACTTCATATTTCAGTTAGGGGAAAAGGACCCCTCAAAACCACACACACACAGGAGCACGTAATTTCACTTCTTTTCATTCACCTATGATTCCTTTGTTTCCTATGACATTCCATCAACATGGCTAGACACTTAATTTTTAGAGATGAAAGGGAGCTTCACTAGAATCTAACAGATGAGTAAACTGAGGCCCAGAGAGTTGAATTGATTTGTGCAAAGCTGCACAGCAGCTCCACTTAGTATCCCACTTTCTATTGGATGCATATTTCCATTCCACACTTATATTCCCTATGCTGGCCATATTTCAAGAACCTGACCTCGGCCCTAGAGAAGCAATCACATGCTGTGGTTAAAAGGCAAGTCTACTATGACCCATTGATCCTGACACTTACTCACTTCCCCAGCGTAAAGTGGGAATTAAGCAGCACCTGTCTCATGGAGTTGCTGTGAGCCTTAAGGCTATTAGTATTGTTAGAGTTCTCTGGTCCTAGAATACCGTGAGTTCTGTAAAAGTACTATCAACTATTACTTAAGTGTAAATTTGTATTCAAAGGAAATAAAGCATTTATAGGTCACTTGACTTGTTTAACATACCTAAATTAGTAAAGTTAGAGACTAATGTTTTTTAATTTGATAGATCAATAGATTGCCAGATTTTATTTTTCCAAGTAAACAAATTTTTAAAAACTTTCCATTTCTTAGCACATCTATTTTATAAACATAAGAATGCTTATGTTCAAAGTAGTATGATGGATGTAATTTGAAAATTAAAAATAATTCCCTTCCCAAAAAAGCACAGCATTTTTGCTTCAGATGGAAAAAGTTTTGTCATGGACCTGCATCAATTCAAACAATGCAGTTGGCAAGCCACGTATCTCTACTTCATCTCATCTAATGAAGAAGTGAGTTACCAGAGGGTTTGGGAGGCCTTCTTTCCTTCCTCCTCTTTCCCACATGTACCAAGCTCAGGGACTTTGATTGAGAGGACATTTTCCAGGGCTCTTAATGATGCAGCTACCAAATCACCCAAGTATTAGCCAGTGTTCATCAATTCTGCACATAAATCCAATCTTCCAGAATCAGGATCCAAAAAATTAATCAAAGGTGGAGCAATAAGCCAAATCTAAGAAAATGAAATGTAATCTGGAATAAAAGCAGGCCCTACCCTTTGTTGCAAAATTCACCTGCACTTCTGGGAAGTCCATAATAGCAGTATATGAGAAAACAGACTGAAACATTAATAGATCAGTGTGGGTCTCACTGCATGAGCTGTGTACCCAGACTTAGGATGGCAATGGCCTTACTCAGTTTTGTGGGATTCAGACCAGGCCTGGAAGCAGAGTTTCAAAACGGTCAGAGATGCACTCGAAACAGGCAGAAGGAGGCAAGCAGAGGAGCAGAGGGTCTGGGCCGTGACATAAAAGGATGCTGACAGGGAAGCAGAATGTAAGGAGCGATGCAGTCACTGTCTTCCACAGAAGAGCTATCTTGTGGAACAGAAAATAGAACAGCCAGAGGCCAGAAGAAGGTCAAATGATTGGAAACAGAGACAGATTTATGCTGCATAAAGACAAAACTAATTCTTACAGTTGCCAAAATTTGGAGCAGGTTTTCTTGAGCCTCCCTACACTGGGAAGTGTTGGGGAGAAGTATTGGTGAGATTATCTGTTTGAACTAATCCATTCCTGTGAGTGTGATACCATTTGATTGCATTAAATTTAGTTGAAGGTCCTTTCATTAGATTACTTAAGATCACTCTAGGGCTTTGGATCAGACTAAGTCAGTGAGGTCAGGTTAAGTCTCCACCCTCTTGCTGGGTCTGATATAAACCCAGAGACACAGAGAGAGACACAGAGAAGAAAAAGGGAGCTGCCATGTTTGATCCAGCCATAGGAGAGAGGACTAGATGATTGCTTAAGCACAAAGCCTCCAAGAGGCTAGGCCCACACAGCAGCTCAAGAGGAGACAAGCCCTATGCCAGGTCTGCCTACAGCTGCAGAAAGGCGGAGACCTTGGCAGAGATCTGTGGCCATCTTGCTTCCCCACATGGCAGCTGACTTTGCTGAGAAAGTACCTCTTATGGTGCCTCAATTTGGTCTTTTCACAGCCTTAGAACTGTAAGCCTTTACCCCAAATAAAGCTCCTTTATAAAAGCTAAGACATTTCTGGTACTTTGCATTGGCAGACCTTTTGCAAACTAAAACAGGATGTTCCACACTAAGGAGTTAGGTCAGATAGTTTAAGTGAAGTAAGATCGTGCTATAGAAACTAATTAGGAGCTAGAGATCATGATAATCCTTCTGGTATGAGCTTGAACATCTCTTGACTTCAGTCTTGCTTTGCCCACAATTGAGGCTATTACACATGATGTATTTGATAGGAGTCTTCCAGTTTGAATATGTTCTGACTTCTATTTGTTAACATGTTTGGATCTTAGTTTTGATTATCGCAACTATCATTGGTTTCCATGAACTACACGCTATAAAATTTATATTTGTTATTTTATTTAATCCTCAAAACAAGCTTTGAAGTAGGTTATATTTTACCACCATTTTACAGATTACAAAACTAAATTTCAGAGTTGATACGTACTCTGACCAAGCCACGCAGCTAACAATAATCAAACACAAAATTCTAACCTAAAGCTGTCTGATGCTCTTAAACACCAGGCAGCATAGCCTGGAAACATTTAAAATTTACTTGGCTTCTTATTTCACTCTTCTAAAATTTCCAACCCTACTCTCATTCTCAGCCCAACATCACCTTGTACTACAAGGTTTAAAAAAATCATAAGATAGAGACTCCTTCCATTTCCGGTCACCTAATCTATGCGCATCTGCATTCCTCATTTCTCTGCTTTCATATTATATTAATCTATCTTATAACCTTAATGACATGTATATAAATGTGTGTGTATAATGTGTATGACTATGAGTCTCTGATTCACCTTTACTGGGCATGTTATTCTATCAATAATGTATTTTCTCTCTTTTCCTTCAAACTCTTTTCTCTAGGTGATCATTCCCACGAGTTTTTTTTTTTTTAAGATTTTATTTATTTATCCCCCCTTGCTGCTTGTGCTCGCTGTGTCCATTTGCTGTGCATTTTTCTGTGTCTACTTGTCTCCCTTTGTTGCGTCATCTGACCCCTGCTTGGCTCTTCATATAATTACGACTACATGGAATCTAATCCTGTGCATAGAAAATAGCTTGGAACAAAATATAGTAAAAGGTGTTTGTGATTGTGACTTGGTAGGGCTCTTGGTGATGAGTTGATTGATTTAAATTCTACTTACCATTATTCTCAATATTTCTGTAATCAACATTTACTACTTCCATAGAGAAAAGCACTGTTTTTGTAAAAGTATGCTTTCATTGCTAACTTAACCTGTACTAATACTGAACTTGCTTTCATAGAGAAAAGCGTTGTTTCTCCTACCATCTTAGAGAAAAGCATTGTTTTTGTAAAAGTACGCTTTCATTGCTAACTGAACCAGTATTGATAATGAACTTGATCTTCAGGTGTTTACAGCCAGCCAAAGAGTGGGAAGAATCTCTTCTCAGACTCCTTCAGGGTTCATGCTGTCTTGCCAGCCCAGAGTGCCCTCTGCTGGCAGAGTGTAGGTACAGCATGCAAAGCAATGGGGATGGATGATAAACGTTGTTGAAAATACTGAACTCTGTCTTCCTTGAATTGGACGCTGCAGAAATTTTTAGTCCAAACCTTAAGTAGTATACTGTACAAGATGAATGGCATTTTGTTTCTTTTCTACCAAAAGGTAAAGTTTTAGTCTTGTGATTGGATTTTTAAAACCCAGAGAAAAAGAAGCAGAGTTTAGAAATACATTGTTTCTCAATATGACACCATTGGTAACCAATAATGAACTTCACCTTTATAAAGATGATGTAAACTTCACTTACATCTTCTACATTTATTTACTCATTCAGTCAAAAAACTGCCTGGGCATTTCGTATGTGCCACTTTGCACAATATTAATATTTCATCAATATATAGTCCCTGAATTCAGGGTGAAGCTTAAGCAAAAAAAACACCACTTTATATTTATCAATCACTTTACAATTTATAAAATGCTTCACTTCCAATATTGTATTACAGCTAGTTAACATGTTAAAATGGGACTTTGCCTGTTTCCATTTCAGCTGGCGTAGATTATAGATCTGTGCTGTCCAATGTGGTAGCCACTAGCCACACGTGGCTACTGAGCACTTGAAACACTCCTAGTTTGAGTGAAGAGAGCTATGCTACACACCAGATATCAAGGTTATTGTAGAGTAAAGGAATATCTAATAAGTTCTATATTGATTCATATTGAAATGTTATTTGGGGTATATTGAATTAAATATTTTATTAAAATTAATTTCACCTTTTTCTTTTTTACCTTTTTTAATGGCTACTTGAAATTTTAAAATTGCATATGTGGCTTGCATTGTATTTCTACTTTATAACAGACCATAGATTCTACATTCTAAAGTGATAGAATACAGAAGTATCAGCTTGGGTGACAAAAATGGCTGGATGATTCTTACAACCTTCATCTATATTAAAGTTGTTAAAAGATTAGGAAAATAAATATTGGAGAATTTCCAATATAAGCATCCTAGCCCAGGCCCTAAGCTACAACCAGTTTATGGATAAACACGTGGGCATGGCAGTCAAGCAGGTTGGTGTTGGCAAATCAAGAGGTTTGAGGACCCAGCTATTTTATACAAAAGGGGAGCTGATACCCAGAAGCCACAGCAGTGTCCCCTGTCACCCCAGTAACCAGCTGTAATTGTGTTACTGGACCATCAAAAACCAAAACGGTAAACACATGAAAGCTATTTTCTGTACTTGTACATTTCTCTTTAAGCCGTTAGCTCAACACATTTATTTCTACAGTCATTCTAAACATCAAAAAGCCAGAGAGGTGTGAATTAAAAACAAAACAAAACAAACAAAGAAAACACCCCCACAAAACTGCTGTTTAAAATGAGTCAAAGGGCTCAAAACAGAGACCTTTATGACGTGTTCATTTTCATGCTATTTTATGATATCGAGTTCAATATCAATACTGGTTCAGTTAGCAATGAAAGCATACTTTTACAAAAACAATGCTTTTCTCTAAAAAAGTTGGAGCAATTTAGTAATAAATACATCCAATAGTCACTGAAAAAAAAATAAGAAAACTCAGACTTTGAAAAGGCTGGATTCTCAAGGAAATAGTGCTAATGGAGCTAGAACTTGACTTCAGATGCTTCTGATTATCCAGTGTGCTACCTACTATATTAGTTAGCTTCATGAAATTGCATCATTTTATTTAAATGAAAAGCAATGCTGTGATGTCAGTATCCTTGTCCCTGTATGAGAAAACTGATGTTCAAGCATTGATATAGATCTAAAAACTAGGGGACATTTTGTTATTATGTAGTTTAATTCTGAGTCTTACAAAAACTGAGACCCAAAAACGGCAGGTGAATTTCCCACAGTCCCACGGAGTTATGCCTAGAAGGCAGACCTCTCACTCCCAAGTTCAGTGTCCTTTCCCTGGCAGCACAGGTCTTCTCAGGCTTCTTGCTGCCTTTGTCTGAGCTCAGCAAGAGAAGGGGTGTGTGTGACATGCCAGGTGACACTCACATCCTTTGTGAGTGTGCCAGCTCCCCCAACCCGCCTTAGTAAAAATTGCAAAGGAAAATGAGACCTCTTTCAAAAACCTCTGAACGTGAGATTTGTAGAGCTCATTTGAGATATTCATTTCTGCAAACCGATAGCTTGAAAACATTTCCTGAGTGGCCTTCTTTGGTCCTAATGATCATCCCCGCACTTCAGAACATTCGTTAATCCATTCATCACATCTTGAGTAAGACTCTGCTCAGTTTAATTAATACAGTGGAAACCCCCAGAAAGTAAAAATTGTAGAGGGCTTTATGAATATATTTCTTTCTATTCATCTTTTTATTTAACAAAGAAACTTCTGCATTGAGCTCCTACCATGTGTCAGGCATTGTGCTAGCAAGAGGGATACACTTATGAATAGGACATAGTCCAGCCAAGGTTGTGTTTGTTGAGAAATCATCAGCTCCTGCTGTAGCCCACCCCATTTTAGTAACATTCACATATTAGATTTCATTTTTACCTATTCTTAGAATTATAAAAGAGTCTGTGTGTTTGGAGACAATAGACTCAGAGTAGGTGGAGCAATGTATGGTGGGTAAATGGCTACTTCCCAAAGACAGCGTTTGACTGTTAGAAAAGTTCATTTTTCTACTTTGTCAAATCTTCCTGCTGAGGTAAAGTTCTAATCTTTATGAAATGTCTCCCTTTTTCTCTAGTAATACTTTTTTATTAAATTCTGTCTTTTCTGATATTTACCACAGCTTTCTTCTGGTTACTATTACTATGGAACATCTATTTTCATCTTTACCTTTCAATCTTCCTGTACCATATTTTAAAAATATTTCTCTTATAAGCACCAGGTAGTTGGGTTTTGCTATTATCAATCTGACAATCTTTTGTCTTTCAATTGGAACATTTAGTCCACTAACATTTAACATAATTATTGATATACATATGTTTGAATCTACGACCTTACTAATGGTTATTTGTTCCACCCTTTCTATGTTCCTATCAGATTGATAATATTTTATTATTTCATTTCTCCCACTATTAGTTTAGTAGTTTTACATACTTTTACTACTCTTTTTGTAGTTAAAAAGGAAGATTACAACAGACATACTTAATATCTCAAAGTCTAATAAAAATATTTTACCACTGCCATGATATAGAAGGAATTTTACCTTGCTACTCAAAATGTGTTCTTTGGACCAGCAGCATAATAATCATCTGAGGGTTTGTTAAAAAAACAGAAGGTCTGGCTCCACCCCAGACTTTCTGATCATAACTGACACTTTAATAAGATGCACAGATGAATTGTATATGAAAGTTTGAGAAACACTGCCTTACTCTTTCATAATTTATATACCATTTTGATATATTTTAACTTTATATTTTAAACTCAAAACATATTTGATTATTGTTTTGAATAATGTGCATTTATAGTTACCAAGATAAATACTTTTTCATTTATACTTATTCCCTTCTGTATTTCTGACCTCACATCCAAGAACATTTTTGTTTGCCTGAAGAACACATATACATATTTATTTAGTGTTTTTGTCTGGAAATATATTTCTTCATCATTTAAAAAGATTATGGAAGTTCTCAAACATATATATATTGTATTAGTCAGGGTTCTCTCAGGAAACAGAATCAACAGGAGATATGTGTCAATAATATGAGATTTTATAAGAGTCTGTCACTCAACCATGGGGATGCACAAGTCCAGGTTACGCAGGCAGGCTGCAAACCAGGGGGTCCGATGAAAGTCCAATGAAAGGTCCTTGATGAGTTTCTGGGTGAAGTTGGTTGTCCAAAGACAAGCTGGGAATTCTCTCTGGATGTTGAAATCACTTCCCCTTTTAAGGCATTCAACTAATTGGATAAAAGCATCATCCACTGCTGATACAATCTCCCTGATTGATGCAGATGTAATCAGCCATCCTCGAGCAGTAAACTCAATGATGACCGAAGTCCATAAATGCTCTTGTATTACAATTAGCCCGGTGCGTGCTTGACCAAACACATGGACACAAGTACCTGGCCGAGTTGACACATTAGCCTAACCATCACAGTCCACCCCTTGTCAACTCGGCAACCATACACATTACCTTAAACCACACTTAGTCTCTAAGTAAAAACAGTAACAGACAAGCATACATATATATTTCTGCCTAACAATGTTCAACTCGCCTGCGTAGAATGGGAAATACATTAATTCCCTACAGAATAGGGTGCACATCCTTGGGTAATATTCACTTTTAAACTTGACATCCTTAAATATTATGACATGAGATGAATAAAACTATTCATGTGATAGGGGAAAAGGTTGGGGAAGAAAACAAAGAAATTCATTTTGTGTACATATACAATCATACTCATAATGAAACAAGGAAGAAAGGTTCATGACTATTACAGTCCTCGTTTCTCTAACTGGTCATGTGGTCAAGGTTCATATTTATCACTACCTTCTTCCATACCCATTCCATATTCCCATTACCCTCAGCAAGCACTTCGGCTGGCCGTGGTTCTTTGCCTGGTGGGGTGACCCAAACTTTCATTCTGGAAGATTCTGGGCCATTGTTAGTCCTGCTTGGATTGGCTTGTTGCAATTTTCCATTGACTTTAATCACAGGGCAAGGCAGTACTAGGAGATGCCCTAGAGGATCTCCTAAATTCCAGGCAAACTCTTCTTTACCCATTGTGTAGATGTAAGTCCTATTTCCCCTTGATAGTCAGGATCAATCACCTAGCCAGTACAGGAATTCCCTTCTTTGCCTGTTGATTCACAGGTTAAGAGGAGCCCAAAGTGGCCAGGTGGCAGTCTTAACTTCCAGTTCAATGGAATCATTATTGTGTTCCCTGGTGGCAGCACTGCTCCTTTTGGGACTAAAACCTATGGACCAGCAGAGCTTAAGGTTTCAGGGACAGGAAGCAAAAATTTTCCGAGTGGATAACGAGGGGTAATAGTGAGTGATGCCACTCCCATTTCCACCCCTTGATTCCTGGACCCATGAATCCTGGTTATGGGAGAAACAGCACCATAGAGATTGGACACTGTTTTAGCGCATACACAGCCTCCTAGAGAACATTGTCCCAGCCCTGCAAAGTATCGCCACCTAGTTGGCACCGTAATTGAGTCTTCAAAAGGCCATTCCACTGTTCTATTAATCCACCTGCTTCAGGGTGATGGGGAACATGGTAAGACCAGTGAATTCCATGGGCATGTGCCCATTCCCGCACATCATTTGCTGTGAAATGGGTTTCTTGATCAGAAGCAATGCTGTGTGGAATGCCATGGTGGTAGATAAGACATTCGTAAGTCCACGGATGGTAGTTTTGGAAGAAGCATTGCGTGCAGGAAATGCAAACCCATATCCAGAGTATGTGTCTATTCCACTTAAAACAAATCGCTGCCCCTTCCATGGTGGAAGTGGCCCAATGTAGTCAACCTGCCACCAGGTAGCAAGCTGATCACCTTGAGGAATGGTGCCATATTGGGGGCTGAGTGTGGGTCTCTGCTCTGGCAGATTGGGCATTCAGCAGTGGCTGTAGCCAAGTCAGCCTTGGTGAGGGGAAGTCCATGTTGCTGAGCCCATGCATAACCTCCATCCCTACCTCCATGGCCACTTTGTTCATGAGCCCATTAGGCAATGACAGGAGTGGCTGGGGAAAGAGGCTAAGCATTAGCCACAGAGCAGGTCATCTTATCCACTTGATTATTAAAATCTTCCTCTGCTGAAGTCACCCTCTGGTGAGCATTCACGTGGCACACAAATATGTTCATGATTTTTGCCCACTCAGAAAGTCTATCCACATACCTCTTCCCCAGACCTCCTTGTCACCAATTTTCCAATCACGTTTCTTCCAAGTCCCTGACCATCCAGCCAAACCACTGGCAACAGTCCATGAATCAGTGTACAAATGCACCTCTGGCCATTTCTTCTTCCAAGTAAAATGAACAACCAGGTGCACTGTTTGAAGTTCTGCCCACTGGGAGGATCTGCCCTCACCGCTATCCTTCAAGGATGTCCCAGAAAAGGACTGCAGTGCTGCAGCTGTCCATTTTCGGGTGGTACCTGCATATCGTGCAGACCCATCTGTAAACCAGGCCCGAGGTTTCTCATCCTCAGTCAACTGATTGTAAGGGACTCCCCAAGAGGCCAAAGCTGTGGGCTGGGAAAGAGAAGGTAACATGGCAGGGGTTGGAAGGCAGATTCCTCAGGGCAGACTGGAGGTTGGGCAGTGCATGCTGGAGTTGGCTGGTACCAGCCTTGTGGCTGGGAGAAGTCCAGACTCTTTGGGGCAGGCTGGATGCTGGGCAGTGCATGCTGGAGTTCAGCTGGTATCTGCCTCAGGGCTGGGTTGAGGTCCAGACTCCCTGCGGCAGGCCAGAGGCTGGGCAGTGCAGGCTTCAGCTTGGCTGGTACCCATCTCAGGGCTGGAAGGAGAGCCAGACTTCCTGAGGCAGGCTGGAGGCTGGATGATACAAGGTTGACAAGGTGTGGTCTCTACAGGGTAGGTCATTGCAGGTTTATCTGGTAAAGTGTCAGCAGAATTTAGGGTTCCAATGTCCCCACCACTATTATCATCATCCCATATGTCTCCATCCCAATCTTCGCGGTTCCACTCCTTTGCAGTCAATGCCGTTAAGTGCAGAAACCCTGTGGGGTTGAGATTTTAGTTTCCTCTGTAATTCTGTTACTTGTACAATGAGAGTCTGGGTTTGATTCTCAGATATCTCAAGTCTGTGGCTACAGGAGACAAGATTTTCTTTCAGGGCACACATAGCAACTTTCACATCATTCATGTGGCATTTAAGTTTCAAATTTGAAGACTTTAGCTCATCTCTTTCTTTTGTAACTGTAACCAGAGTATCTAGGAGGAGCCAGCCAACATCATTACACTTTTTGACTCCACAAAATTCTGTTGTGTTGAAAACACTCTCTCCCCGATCCTTGCTTCTTAGAAGCATGAAAGTAGTGGAATCCAGTGATGCTATTTTGTGTATCTCTATTGCCAGCTCATGCCATGGACTGTCAGTAATAATGAAGAGATTTCTTCATTATTGGAAAGGGAGTCATTAGTACCCTTGAGTCCAATTGGAGTAGAGAGCCAATTACAAAACTCCCAGACATCCCCTGTTTAAGATTCTGTTCCTCAAGAATCACTCCTGGTACCAAGCTGTATTAGTCAGGGTTCTCTCGGGAAACAGAATCAACAGGAGATATCTGTCAATAATATGAGATTTTTTTAAAGAGTCTCTCATGCAACCGTGGGGATGCACAAGTCCAGGTTCTGCAG
This sequence comes from Tolypeutes matacus, assembly GCA_026826555.1. Lineage (NCBI taxonomy): Eukaryota > Metazoa > Chordata > Mammalia > Cingulata > Chlamyphoridae > Tolypeutes > Tolypeutes matacus. The sequence goes on from JAKSZT010053887.1 coordinate 37,471,124, forward strand.
GCAGGCTGCAAACCAGGGGATCCGATGAAAGTCCAATGAAAGGTCCTTGATGAGTTTCTGGGAGAAGTTGGCTGTCCAAAGAGAGTTGGGAAATTCTCTCTGAATGTTGCAATCACTTCCCCTTTTAAAGCATCCAACTGATTGGATAAAAGCGTCACCCATTGTGTATGCAATCTCCCTGATTGATGGAGATGTAATCAACCACCCACACAGTAAACTCACTGGTGAGCGAAGTCCATAAATGCTCTTGTATTACAATTAGCCCAGTGCTTGCTTGACCAAACACCTGGAAACAATTAGCTGGCCAAGTTGACACATTAGCCTAATCATCACACACACACACACACACACACACACGTTTATATATAGAGAGAGAGACAGAGATAGACAGAGAGACAGAGAGAGACAGATACAGAGAAAGGACAGTATAATGAACCTGATTTACCCATGACAAATTCTGATATATGGCTAATCTTTTCTTTACCTCACTCACTTTTCACACCCCGATATCATTTCTTCTGTAAATACTTCAGTATTTATCTCTGAAATGTAAGGACTCTGTTTACAACCTAACCCCAATACCATTATCACAGCTAAAAAACAAATAATTCTTTAATATTACAAAATATCCCATAGATATTCACATTTCCCCAATCATCCTAGGGATTTTGTTTTCTTGTTTTTTTTTTTCAGTTTGTTTGGAATTAAAGCATCACTTATGCCTTACATCTCTCCCCCCTTTTTATTCGTGCAAACTTGTTATTGAAGAAATTTGGCTATTTGTTTTATAAAGTATCCCATAATCTTTGTTTTGCAAATTGCAATCTTACATTGCTATTTTAAATGTTCCTCAGTACCCTATACTTCTTATAAGTTAACAGAGGTTTCATTAATCTAAGTTATTTCTATGAATAGGTATATAATGTCCAATTCAATCTCCTTTTATGGTATCAGCTGTTGATGATCATTGCCTAAATCCACCAATTCTTTGAAAGTTGCAAACTGATAATAATCTTAATCTATCATTTTTTTTTTTTTACTATTAGTTGAACTATTTCTGTAAAGGGAATTTAGCCTCATCAACTCTTTGGTTACTTTGAGGTACCACCTTATTTAGCTTTTTAAAAAGCAGAAAAATTGCTCAATCATTCCCCCTATTTCAAAGTAGTTCATATCATCTGCCATAGATGGGCAGTAAGGGTTATTTGGGGGGAAGAGGATAATTACAAGCTCATGGATTTCAACATACTTTGTTTCTATCAACTATCCATATTTATGCACAATTATGGCATCTTTGGCTGGTAGGAGCCACTTCAAATTGGATCCTAAGACATTTCGGCAAGAACCCAGTATTCTTTCATAGCATTTTCATATCTGTTAGTAAAAGACATTCCAGATTCATCTTGTACATTTAAACCCCACACCCTTAATTAGCCATTTCTCTATGATCTGGTTTCTTCTGGTAGGAAATGGTATTTCAAGACCAAAATCTGAGCAGAGAGGATATTCATTGATCCTGGATTGCTCCTTGTTTCTAGGCCTTTTCAGTGGACACAGCTAGGGGGAAATTTTTAAAAATATGCCTGTGTATAAAAAGAATGGAAGAAAGGAAAAGAAAAAGTCACTTGAGTTCCCTTTTGGGTCCCTGTGCACCATCTGGATATAGGTAAGGTCATTTGTTTCATTTTACTTTAATTTAAAGTACCCTGCTTTATTTATAAAACTGTGTTTCATAATAAATATTTAAGTACCTGGTCTTAGCACCAAATCTACAAAATGAGGTATATCTGGATATGTCTAACTTCTGTTCCTCCTCATGCACACTTAGGCCGCTCTCCCTATAGCTAACTTAAAATTGTATTTATCATTCCATTTTTCTTAGAACAAACATTCATACATAATAACATCCTGTCCCCAACCCTTTCCTAGATACATGGTGCAGAACCTTCATGTTTTTCTTCACCTTGTTTTTCTCATTTAAAAATACATCCTGGAGATTGCTTCATGGCTGAGATCTTGCTCCTATCTTTTGACAGCTAAATAGTACCTCATAGATTATTACTCCCATAGTTTATTCATGAAAACTATTATCAGTTTTCTAACATTAATCTATGACTCAATTTCCATTTTAAGAAATTACCAAAATGACCTTAAGGTTCCCTTGGAAGAATACATATGAAGAATAACCACAGAAAAAATTTTAAAAGTAATTAAAGAGGACAAGTCTCACAAGACAACAATCTGACAATTAAAAATGTAGCATTAGGTCAGACTGGCCACTGAAATGAGTGCTTCACTGGGGTAGTCTCCGCTTACCATGGGGAGATAGACACTGCTGTCTTTGATTGGCCTTGGTCCTCACAGCTCAAAAGGAAACAGGATCTTGATAAGCTCTATGAGCTGAAATCCAAAGCTTGGCAGATTATCAACCAGTCTGGCTGCTCAGCTGTAAATGCCCTTTCCAATTTCTCATCCATGAAACTGGAACCAGCCAGCATTCCACAAGGCTCCATGGCCAATAAGCACTACAGTGGTAAAGATACCAGGTCATCTCAGCCCTGAAAACAATCAGGTATTGACCAAGAAGAAATTGCAGGAGTTAGTAAGGGAAGTGGATCCTAAAGAGCAGCTGGATGAAGATGTGGAAGAGACACTGCTGTTGATTGCTGAGGATTTTATCAGAAGTGGTGACAGCAGCCTGCCAGCTTGCTTGGCATCACAAGCCCAGCACCCTGGAAGTGAAAGGTGTCCAACTGCATCTGAGTGCCAGTGGAACGTGTGGATCCCAGGATTTGGCTCTAAAGAAATCCAACCCTACAAAAAAGCTCCCAGAGAATGGCATTGGTCTGGAAAACAATCAAGAAATAACACATGGAAAGGTCAGGGAATGAACAATGCATTTGGAGATACTTGAGCTGAGGCCTCAGCCATCTCATCCATGGAATTTAAATTCTTTACAGTGAAGCCTATATATATATATATTTATTAACATTGTAGTAATATCTATAATGACAGAGAAGATCTGTCAAAAGAATAAAAGCCTCCTACCCCAATTTCCAATCCCTTTTTCCTGCCATCTCAAAGAAGAGCAAAGTATCTTCCAGGGATTTTGTTTGTGGTTTATTATATAAATGACTGAATATGGGACAAATGATTATGGTCTTGTTTGGTGAGACAGTATTAGTAGGATTTGTAGAGGTTTTGTTTTCTTCTCCCCATACTTTGTAATTTCAGTGTTTATATGAATATACTCTGCTTTTCCAGAATAAAGAAATTATTAATATTGACAGAAAAAATGTGGTATTAGACTAGGAGTTAAAAGTTTTTAAAAAGGAAGAAGTAAAGAATTAGAACTATTATAATAGTGGCATTTCAAATCCATAGGAAGATTTTAATAAATGGTAGAAACAATTGACCATCAAACTGAGAAAATAAAATTTTATTAATGAATTCTAGGTTGAAACTAAAATAAATAAAAAAATGCTAGATTAAAAGCATACTTTTTCCTATTCCTCCTGATAAATACAAATAAAACTCCTGGACATTATATAAAAAACAAATATAAGATGACTCTGAAGGATGGAGAAAAGAAGGAAGACCAGTGAGGGACTTCAGGACCCAAGGAACAGTATGGTAGTGACTTTCCTGGATTTTTTTTTAACCTCACATATATCTGCAACAAACAATTATGAACACACTTGCAGCAAATGAAAAAAATACAAAGTCTCAGCAAAGAAACATAAAGATATAAAGAAATAGAAGATATAAAGAGGAACAAGATGGAAATTTTAAAACTGAGAAATACAGTAACGGAAATAAAAACAACAACAACAAGGGATAGGCTGAAGAGAGCGGAAGAGACAGAGGAAAGAATGACCTTAAAGATACACAATAGAAATTTCCTAATCTGAACTACAAAGGGAAAAATGGACAAAAAAAATATGAACAGAACTTGGAACATGTGAGAATACAACAAAAGATCAAACATTGGTTTCACTGTAGTATGAAAAGGAAAGGAGAAAGAGAGTAGGGCAGAAAAAGTATTCACAAAATTAATTGCTGAAAACTACCCAAACTTGGCAAACACATAAACCTACAGATTCAAGAAGCTGAGCAAAACCCAAACAATATAAATCCAAAGAAATCCACACCAATACCATCACAGTCAAACTTTAAAAACTAAAGACAAAGGACAAGTCTTTAAAGCAACAAGAGGCAAAATGACACCTTTCCTACATGGGAAAAACAATTCAAATGTCAGCAGTGTTCTTATCAGAAATTACCAAGGCCAGAAGATAGTGGCACAACATTTTTCAAGTGAAAAAATAACTATCAACCCAGAGTCCTACATCTAGTAAAAGTATCCTTCAGGAATCAAGGAGTAAAGAAATACTCAAATGAAGGAAAACTAAGGGAATTTATTTCCAGAATATTTACACTTAAAAAATGGCGAAAGAAAGTTCTCTAAGGAAAAAAGGATAAAAGAAGGAATCTTTGAATATCACGAAGAATGAACAATATAAATAAAAAATATGGATAAAATACAATGCATTTTCTTCTTGAGTATCCCGATTTGACAGCTGAAGCAAAAAAAAAAAAAAAAAAGTCTAATATGGTTCTAAAGGTATGTAGAGGGTATGTAGCAGAAGTAAGTAATACAATTATCATCAGGAAGGTAAAGTTTCCACAATGAACTGTCATATGACACAAATAGGCCATAACAAATTATGTATATATAATCTTATACCTAGAGGAACCACTAAAAAAATATATCTATATTAATATAAGTGGTCTAAATACACCAACTAAAAGACAGAGTTGGCAAAATGGATTAAAAAATATGACCCAACTGTAAGCTTTATACATTAAACCCACTTCAAATAAAATACAGGCAGATTGAAAGTTGAAAGATGGAATAAGACATAATGCAAATATTAATCAGAAGAAAGTAGGACTGACTATAATAATAGCACATTAAGTATACTTAAAAAAAAAAAAAAAAAAAAACAGAAGAGAATTATATAATGATAAAAGGGTCAGTCCACCAAGAATACACAGCAATCTTAAATGTGTATACACCAAACAATAGGTGCAAAAATGAATCGAACTGAAATGAGAAGTAGACAAATCCACAATTATAGTTGGAGATTTTATCATCTCTATCTAGTTTATAGAACTAGACAGAAAATCAGCATGGATATTAGAAGAACTCAACAACACCATAAATCAACAGGATCTAACCAACAGGTATTAAACACACCACCCAAGAGTAGCAGAGTATCCATTCTTTTCATGTGGACCATATCTTGAATCACAAAACAAACTTCAACAAAGTTGAGAGCTGAAATAATACAGAGAATGTTCTTTGACCACAATGAAATCAAACTAGAAGTCAGTAACAAAGATATAAGAAAAATCTCTAAACACTTGGACACTAAACAAAACAATTCTAAATAATCTATGTGTCAAAGAGGAAGTCTCAAGGGAAATGAAAATGCATTTAATGGAATAAAGATGAAAATACAGCATATTAAAATTTATAGGACACAGCTAAAGTAGTATTGAGACTGAAATTTACAGCAATCGTTAAATGCTTAAAATAGAAAAGAGTAAAAGTCTTAAATCAATAATCTAAGCTTCCATCTCAAGAACCTAGAAAAAGAAGAGCAATATAAACCCAAAGCAAGTAGAAGGAAGGAAATAATAAAGATGTGAGCAAAATATCAATGAAATTAAAAACAACCACAAAAAAGATTAAAAAGTAGGATCTTTCAAAACCTCAATAAAATTGATAAGCCTCTAGCAATGTGAGAGAGCGAGACAGAGAGAGAGAGACAGTGAGAGAGAGACAGAGAGAGAGAGACAGTAAGAGAGAGACAGAGACAGAGAGAGACAGAGGAATGACAAATTTCCAATATTAGGAATGAAACAGGATATCACTTCAGACCCTGTAGACATCAAAGGGATAAAAGAATAGGAAGAGCAACTCTACATATATAAGTCTGGCACATTAGATGACATGGACTAATTCCTTGAAAAATACTAACCTAACATAAAATAGAAAATTTAATAGCCCTATAACTATTAAGGAAATTGAATTTATAATAGAGTCAAAACAATTCCCAGGCACAAACTGTTAACAGGAGGATTCCACCAAACCTTTACAAAAGAATGAATAACCATTCTACATAATCAGTTCTAGAAAACAGAAGAAAAAGGAAGAGTTTTAAATTTATGAAGCTAGCATTACCCTGATACCAAAACCAATCAAATGGAGTACCAAAACAAAACCAAACAAAACCAAAAAACCCACAAAACTACAGAGCACTATCCTTCTTGACTATTGATACAAAAATCCTTACCAATATCTTAGCAAATAGAATTCAATAATATATAAAAAGAATTATACACCATGTTCAAGTGAGGTTTATTTCAGTATGCAAGGCTGGTTCAATATTCAAATATTAATCAAGGTAATTTACTATATTAATAGGCTAAAGTAGAAAAATTACATGACATCAATCACAGAAGAAATCATTCAACACATATTCATGGTAAAAACTCTCAGAAAACAAGGAAAGGGGGGAACTTCCTCAACTAGATAAAGAACCCAGAATCCTAAAATGCTAGACATGAAGGAGTACTTAAGAGATCACCAAGTTTTGCTGCTATGTACTAATTTATTTATTTATTTATTTATTTATTTTTATTATGGGTAAAAATCAAAATTCTCACAATACATACAAACATTTGTAAAATGATATATAAATATATATGCATATATGTGTATTTGCTTACAAAAATGTTATTTTTTATATATATATATACATGTATTTTAAGAGGTGCTTAGATTACCTAAAATATTATACGGAACCCACTCGGATTCCCATGTTGCCCACCTCCCACACCTCCCACCACATCCAACACAAACATCTCCCATAGTGTGGCCCACCAACCTCAATGAACTTACACATCCTGGAGCCTTGCCACCAACCATAGACCACAGTTCACACTGTAGACCACACTCTCTCCCACTCAGTTCTGAGTGGTGTGTGCTGATTTAAAATGGCCTACATCCATTGCCACAACAGTACTCAGGACAACCTCCAACTCCCAAAGAAGCCCCTGTATTTCAACTGCTCATCCCCTCCCTACCCAAAAAACTGTCAAGTGGCCACTGGCTCCACCTCAGAGAATCAATAAAGAAAGGATGTTAATTATAAATAGTTTCAAATGTTGTTTATTTTTATCTA